>OZ038513.1:31033937-31088937 GCA_964036315.1 Acanthosepion esculentum
TAATTAGATCATGTGGTCGACGATGCAGAGAAGTCATTGAAAATAAGGGGATGTTTACGAAATATTAAATTTTGTTATTTTGTTTACAATCAAGTATTAACAAGATCGTTCCTTAACTTTTGTCCAGTAGCTTATTTCTTTTCTTCCATTTAATCTTTATTTTAAAAAAAACTATTATGTAAATTTTTGTAACTTTTTATATAATATTTATGCATTATACCCTAATCTTTATTCGGTAAAAATTTCATTGCTAACATGCATTACTTTTTAAGTAATACACATATTTATGTCTTTGTTGTTTCCGTTCCTTATATTATGGCTGCTACTGTATATGTGTGTGTGTGTGTGAAAAACACTTGTCAGTATATACAGGTGCTTACAGCCATGTAGTATTGAAACACCAAGCCTTGTCAGTACCTAGGTAGAGAACTGTGTGGGAATACCAGGTGTTGTAAGCTTAGATGTGCAGGTGGTAGAGTAGATAATATCTTGGAATTGTTAATCAGAGAGCTGAATTTCATTTGGGTTTGTTATATTCAGTTATGTGCAAATACCCTTGGGAATGTTATGAATCCACTTCTTCTCTCCCCAGCTATGGGTTAATTAGTAAGACTGGCATCACTAAATCATTATTATCTCAAAAAAAAATCTTACGGTGTAAAACATATTTTCTGGCTTTAAATAGCTTGCAAAGTGTTGATAAACTGTAGAAAATGAATCAATGAATTAAAACAGTATATGCAGATACTACACTCTGATCCAGAAGTTTGAGAGAGAGCACTTTGATCTGAAGCCCATTGCCCAAGTACTACATTGAGCCAATCAGAACGCTAACGAAATGCATGAATCCACTTCTCCCTGTGCACTCTCTAGCTTTGTTAGTTTCAATACATTGATGATTGAGAAAAAAAGAGAGTAAGTGTGTCAGCATTTGGGCACATCACTTTCTCTATAACTAGTTTATTTGTCCAGATTGTAGCATTGAAAAAACTCTTCAATTATCAACCTTGGCATTCATGTGTAGGTAGCATAGTTATCAGCATAGAAAATGTTATCAGCTCAAAGACTTGATAAAGGATTGTATCAAAGAGAAAATAAGGAAAACTGGAAATACGAAAACAATGGTGCCCCATCTTGAAATGGGTCCATAAAATAAGCTTTAGGTTGAAGGTTTGTATGAAATGAAAATACTTTTGATATCGTTAGCAAATTGAGAAATAATGAAAACGAACATCGATATATATTGTAGCCAAAACAGTAACGATAAAAATCCATCCTGAGTATGTTTGATAAAGCAGGTCTGGCACCAAGGCCTTTGATTGGGAGGATTTGAGGAGTGTGGAACCACCTCTTAATTGCTGCTGTTCTCAGGTCCACCCTAACCTGGGGTGGTAGCACCTGTCAGGGTCCCAGCTATGTGCAAGTCATTCACTCCCCTGGAGGTCAAAGCCTATGAAAGTATAAACATTTTTATGGGAAAAATACCAGCAATATATTTTCATAGTAAAAAAAATTACCTGCAATACATTTCTTTAAGGAAAAAAAATAATTCCAGCAATACACTTTTGTAAAAGAAATTATTTATTCTCCTAAGGAAATTAAATTCTGGCATTAAATTACCAATAAGGAGTTGATATCCTACTAAACAAACAAATAAACTAATAAAAGAAGAGAATTAATTTCTGCAAACTGTTATTACAGTTTTATGCTCAAGAAAATTTGAGAAATTTAGTTGCCTTCCGTAATTTTAAGATGCAGCATTTGTTCAAAGCAGTAAAGAAAATGTGAAAGAAACCTTTTTGTATACCATTTGTAAGGCGTCTGATTTGCTGCCGGAATCGATAGGTTTGTTACTGAGCTGCCTCTAAAAATTCAAAGCTACTGTTTGCCTCTCTTTTAAATATTAGTGACCATTAATATGTTATAATGGACAAAGTAGATATGTTTTTTTTTTTAGGAATGTGATAACTTGTTTGATGATTTTAAGAATAGATTATTAAACTTAAGTTTTTTTTTTCTCTTGTATATAACTGCCATTGATTTGAGGTGATGTCAAAAGAAAAAAATGAGGAGGCATATTTCTTTTTAGTTGTTTCACTCTTATTATTCATTATTATTCCAGTATGTTCAGCATGAAATTGCTAATGAGGGTAGATTAATGAGTTGATAGTCTGACATGTTGATATTAGCTGAATTTTAATCTGAAATTTTCAATGTCTAATATTCGTCAATGAATTTAAGTACATTAACAAGTGATTTTGTTGAAAAATCCAAATCTGTTGTATCAAATAAATTATTTTAATCATAACATTTAAGTTTGTGCACTCTCTGGCTTTGATCAAGGTTTATTTCTGGGTGTCTGAACAGCATTGAAACTTTAATGTGATTTTCTAAGCATAGCTTAGATGGGGTACAAGGCCGAAAGTGTGGATCAACTAGTAAGAACCTAACTCCCAACTCAGTCGTAATTGATCTAGCTTGGTAAGCTTGTTAACCATTACACTGTCAAAGTGCACTATGCATTGAAACCTTAAGAATGGCAATTTGTTCTTTAGATGATACCTTTCCATTGCACTAAAATTGGAAGTATGCAATAAAATCTGTAGTAATGAACATGAATGTATGATTTTAAGCATCTAAATATTGTATTTAATCCAGGCACACAGATGTGCACAAGATTTAGAATAGACTTAATTCTTAGTGATAGTGACAAAAAATTAAATTGAAATGAATATCATTATAATAAATTATCTCAGTCCTGTGTATGATGATAAAAATCATCTGGCAACAAGGACTCTAATCGGGAGATTGAAGGTTTTGAGGAGTGTGGGACCACCTCTTAATTGCTGTTGTTTCTAGGTCCACCCTGACCATGGTTTGTAGTACATGTTAGGGTCCCAGGCAAATAGTGACCCACCAAACAAATAGTAACCGACCAAACAAAAACACTATGAACTTATAAGAATACATTTTAATAGTAAAAATACCATTATTTACATTAGTTGGACTATTGTCCTCATCTTTGTCGCCATATTTGTCACAACGTTTCGGCCGTTGTACGCTCCGGCCTTCTTCAGGTGGTTGGAATTTCGAACTGAAACCTTTATTTTGATCACTGGGGTAGACTGTTCTAGTTCCACGTGCCATGGCAGTGGAGAACTTTCAGAGGGAAAATTAACAGGAGATAACTGATAACTGACATCCATCAAACATGGCACGTGGAACTAGAACAGTCTACCCCAGTGATCGAAATAAAGGTTTCAGTTCAAAATTCCAACCACCTGAAAGAAGGGCGAAGCGTACAATGGCCAAAACGTTGTGACAAATATGGCGACAAAGATGAGGACAATAGTCCGACTAATGTAAATACTGTACATAATACCTCATCTCAGAAATATAGACAGACTAAAAATACCAGCTATACATTTTTATATAAAAAAAAATACTAGCAATATATGACAAGCAATTCATTTTATCTGTAGATGAAAGCATACAATTGCATTCAAAATATATTTAGTTAAAGCCATTAAATTGTGTTCAAATTATTTAGATTTCGGCATTAAATAAACTCATAGTTGTTGTTAAGCTGATAAACAAGATGAAACAAGTAACATGAGCATTGATGACATTAATCCATCTAATATCCTTATAATATCCTGCAATTTCTTAAAATCAAACTGTATTCCAAAATAATTAAAAAATAAAAACATAAAACACACATCTCACCACCCCTAGTAATTGTCTGCACAAACTTGAATGAGCAGAAAAGCTGAGTATCATCTATCATGTGTCCAGTTGTGAAAGCATAACAACATATCATATTTTTATTACTTCAAAGCTCCCAAGAAAATTAAATTTCAGCATTAAATGATCAATAAAGAGTTGATATACCATTATGCAAATGAATTATCATATCAATCTCAGTTTTAAACATAAATATGATTATTGTTACAAACATTGTGCATTTTGAATTTGGACATTAATGGTGTTATTTTGATATGATACATGGGTAATGCTGGGTATCCCTGCTAATAATAATAATAATAATAATAAGTGCTATTTCACAGACATGGCCATCTTATCTAATAAAAGCATCTTGACAAAAGAATTCCATAAATTTGCAAAATATAAGAACTTACGAATAGTAATCAGAAGAATGGGGCATGACTAATATTTGAGTAATAAAAGGAGCACTAGGTTTGGTTTGTTTTATGGCTTATCAACCTCAATGCTTTCTTTAATGCCAACAAAATTTTTATTACTGGTAATATTTTTTTTTTCAAAAATGTGTTGCTGGTAATATACTTTTTACAAAGTATTTCTGGTATTAAAACATATTTTTACACTTTCATAGTGTTTTGACCCCAGTTTAGGCGGGGGGTTAACTATTTGCCCATAGCTGGGACCCTAACATGTGCTACCACCCCGGGTCAGGGTGGACCTGGGAATACCAGCAATTAGGAGGTGGTTCCATTCTCCTCAAAACCTCCTGATCACAGGCTTTGCTGTTGGACGTCATTTATCATCTTACTCAGGATGTGGATGTAGTTTATTGTCATAACCAGGACGGAGGAGCACTAGGACTGATTAAGAAGAATACTGATACATATATTAAGAAAATCTCATGAAACTGTCTTAATTGTAAGTCCAGTAGGTCCAACAAAGTAAAACTAGCAGTTGCTCTAGAAAATGACCTCCAGTCAATTATTAACTGGGGCGAAGAATGGCTTGTAAATTTTATCACTTCCAAAATGAAAGTCTTTTAATCATCAGAGAGAACCTTTTTTACATTTCATCAGTATGGGTGATGATAACCTCCAGGAAAGCAACTCATTGTGCCTGCTAAGTGGCATGTTTTTCACTGACATGAAATGGAGTGATTATATTGACTCAATTGCTAGTTCTGCTACTAGGAAAGTTGGTCCAATGTGTTGTACCAGACATTTTTTTCTAATCAGAATTCATCTTGCACATTTATAAATCTGCCATTTGTCTGTGCATTGAATATTGCTGCCATATCTGGTTTGGTGATCCTGCTATATATCTCAAGATTCTTCACAAAATACAAAGTGGTTTCCCTCTGCCTTTTCTATAAGTATTTTCATGGCAGTTGTTCTAATAATCTCTGCTCCTTGGTATCTAGATGGTATGAATTTAAGCATACTGCTAGATTTGCAACTAGGTCACATCATTTTATTGTTATAATTGCTAGATGTAACTATAAGTTTTATTCTAATAGTTTTTTTTTCTCTCGCTTCTCACCTGTGGAACTCTTTCAGTTTCTTGTTTTCCTGCCATTTACAATCTTCAAAAATTTAAATGCAACATCAGTTGCCATCTTCTGTCTTCCTGAGCCCTCTTCTTTTATTGTCCTTTCTCCTCAGTAAAGTTTTCTCATTCTCTTTCACTGCCAGCAACTACTTGCGTCTTAGTGGCATTATTACTTTGCTCGGGGTGAAATTAAAAAATAAAATATCTGCATCTGAGATAAAAGAAGAAAAGCTTCTGCTCATGAGCACTGTTTATTTGCTCAACTAGAACTTTGTCAGTGTAAGACAAAAAAAACCTTTACCTCAGGTCTAAAGTAAAAGACTTGGTAAAGGATTGTATCAAAGAGCAAATCAGGAAAACTAGAAATAGCAAAATAATAGTGCCATCATCTTGAAATGTGTCCATAAAATAAACTTTAGATTAATGGTTTGTATGAAATGAAAATACTTTTGATATCTTTAGTAAATCAAGGAATAGTGGTAAGCAATGTAAATAAAATTCATGAATTTTTAATATAAGTATAAGATTCTATTTATGGATTTCAATGAAAGAGGACCTGAGAACACACATTGAAACATTGTAATCAAAACAGAGATAAAACGGTTTGAATAATTCATCGACTAATGAAGATAAATGTGGAATATATATATATAATTATGCTGGAAGCAATTTATTACTGTGACTTTGGACCAATTAGAGTGAAGAGGTCATGTCTATAAACACGGAATATAATCTTGAAGTTCTTCACTTTGAAACTTGGACCCCCCCCCCAAAAAAAAACAGTTGAAAGATTAGTATAAAATTTATATCTACTTTATATAATATTAAAGGTTTATTTGTATGTTTGTCTATTCACTTTCGGTGGCCAGAATGGTGCCTTGTCAGCAATATCATTTAATTAAGGGACCCCCCAAAATATATGCTCATGCAAAAAAAAAAAAAATGACCCCCAAAATATATGCTCATGCAAAAAAAAAAAAATGACCCCCCAAAATATATGCTCATGCAAAAAAAAAAAATGACCCCCCAAAATATATGCTCATGCAAAAAAAAAAAAAAAAAATGACCCCCCAAAATATATGCTCATGCAAAAAAGAAAAATGACCCCCCAAAATATATGCTCATGCAAAAAAAAAAAAATGACCCCCAAAATATATGCTCATGCAAAAAAAAAAAAATGACCCCCCAAAATATATGCTCATGCAAAAAAAAAAAAAATGACCCCCCAAAATATATGCTCATGCAAAAAAAAAAAAAATGACCCCAAAATATATGTTCATGCAAAAAAAAAAAAATTAATGTGTTATGCAACGAAGGATAGTATTATTGCATTGTTGTTTGTACTTGACGGAAGAGGAAACAGTTTTTCTTGGGAAGCAAAATGGTATATTGTAGATATAGGTATTACATTTTAGCTCCTGGATATGGTTGCCAAATTTGATGAAAGTCAGTATAAATTGTTAATACATAAATTTTATTTTAACATGATATCTAAATATGTAAAGTATTATTTTTTGTTTTCTCCGTGTATTATCTATACAAATAAAATCATCTAAAGTAAAACTCCTCTGGTAACAAGACTATCTTTAATTATATTCCACTAGAATTTGCATATTGGTAAAAGGGGCAGGTCAGCATTCAAATTATACATTGGAGATACTAAAATAAAAAAAATACAATGATTTAAATATCTGGGAAGTTTTTTTTTAACAAAGGACATAAAATGTGATACTGAAGCCCAAAGGCTCATTGAGATAACGAAAGATATCTTCTAAAAGTTCAGCAAGGTATTAATAGAAAAATTTAATTAGAAACAGAGAGAAGAGTACTGAACTGGTATGTAATATCAGTCCTCCAATATGGCACTGAGGGGTCAATAGTGACTATTTAAATAACAGAAATTATTGTTTTTTTTTCGTTTTTTTTTTTTTCGTTTTTTTTCTCCAAGTTTTCTTCCGTGTTTTCTTTCTTCACACATTTGTTTATCCTTCCCTCCCTCCCCAACAAAGCCTTTTTGAAAATCAGGAAGGATTTATATTCGAAATTCCAGTTTCCATTGGCTGGCCAATTTTTCTTTTAATCTAAATGTAATGGAAACATAGGTTGGTTATATGTCTGAAACAAAAAGAAAAAAAAATGGTCATTCCATCTCTCCAGAAAGAAATGTAATACTTAGCAATTTTTATCCATTTCAGTTTTTACCTACTTTTCAATTGTCATGTTCTCTTTCAGTATCAGAGTGAGTAGTCCTGTACATGTATCTCTTTCTTCTGTCACAATCCCTAACTCCTGTAATAATTGAATTATGGGTACATCATGTCGAAATACTGCTTCCTGTATGACCACGGGAGTTAAGCAGTATTGAGCTTAATCAGTATCTAGAAGGGTTAAAAAGACTGCATGTGTTAAGAGTTCTCCTCCAGAAATTTTTCAGTGAAACACATTATTATATCTTTTTTTCTTACTGTTTTATCTTGTCTCTCTTCTAGCCTGTGTTTTACCTTCTCTCTCTCTCCCTGCCCGTGTTTTACCTTCTCTCTCTCTCTCTCCCTGCCCGTGTTTTACCTTCTCTCTCTCTCTCCCTGCCCGTGTTTTACCTTCTCTCTCTCTCTCCCTGCCCGTGTTTTACCTTCTCTCTCTCTCTCCCTGCCCGTGTTTTACCTTCTCTCTCTCTCTCCCTGCCCGTGTTTTACCTTCTCTCTCTCTCTCTCTCCCTGCCCGTGTTTTACCTTCTCTCTCTCTCTCTCCCTGCCCGTGTTTTAACTTCTCTCTCTCTCTCCCTGCCCGTGTTTTACCTTCTCTCTCTCTCTCCCAGCCCGTGTTTTACCTTCTCTCTCTCTCTCCCTGCCCGTGTTTTACCTTCTCCCTCTCTCTCCCTGCCCGTGTTTTACCTTCTCTCTCTCTCTCTCCCTGCCCGTGTTTTACCTTCTCTCTCTCTCTCTCCCTGCCCGTGTTTTACCTTCTCTCTCTCTCTCTCCCTGCCCGTGTTTTACCTTCTCTCTCTCTCTCTCTCTCTCCCTGCCCGTGTTTTACCTTCTCTCTCTCTCTCTCCCTGCCCGTGTTTTACCTTCTCTCTCTCTCTCTCCCTGCCCGTGTTTTACCTTCTCTATCTCTCTCTCCCTGCCCGTGTTTTACCTTCTCTATCTCTCTCTCCCTGCCCGTGTTTTACCTTCTCTCTCTCTCTCTCCCTGCCCGTGTTTTACCTTCACTCTCTCTCTCTCCCTGCCCGTGTTTTACCTTCTCTCTCTCTCTCTCCCTGCCCGTGTTTTACCTTCTCTCTCTCTCTCTCCCTGCCCGTGTTTTACCTTCTCTCTCTCTCTCTCTCCCTGCCCGTGTTTTACCTTCTCTCTCTCTCTCTCCCTGCCCGTGTTTTACCTTCTCTCTCTCTCTCTCTCCCTGCCCGTGTTTTACCTTCTCTATCTCTCTCTCCCTGCCCGTGTTTTACCTTCTCTCTCTCTCTCTCCCTGCCCGTGTTTTACCTTCTCTCTCTCTCTCTCCCTGCCCGTGTTTTACCTTCTCTCTCTCTCTCTCCCTGCCCGTGTTTTACCTTCTCTCTCTCTCTCTCCCTGCCCGTGTTTTAACTTCTCTCTCTCTCTCCCTGCCCGTGTTTTACCTTCTCTCTCTCTCTCCCAGCCCGTGTTTTACCTTCTCTCTCTCTCTCCCTGCCCGTGTTTTACCTTCTCCCTCTCTCTCCCTGCCCGTGTTTTACCTTCTCTCTCTCTCTCCCTGCCCGTGTTTTACCTTCTCTCTCTCTCTCTCCCTGCCCGTGTTTTACCTTCTCTCTCTCTCTCTCCCTGCCTGTGTTTTACCTTCTCTCTCTCTCTCTCCCTGCCCGTGTTTTACCTTCTCTCTCTCTCTCTCCCTGCCCGTGTTTTACCTTCTCTCTCTCTCTCTCCCTGCCCGTGTTTTACCTTCTCTCTCTCTCTCTCCCTGCCCGTGTTTTACCTTCTCTCTCTCTCTCTCCCTGCCCGTGTTTTACCTTCTCTCTCTCTCTCTCCCTGCCCGTGTTTTACCTTCTCTCTCTCTCTCTCCCTGCCCGTGTTTTACCTTCTCTCTCTCTCTCCCAGCCCGTGTTTTACCTTCTCTCTCTCTCTCCCTGCCCGTGTTTTACCTTCTCCCTCTCTCTCCCTGCCCGTGTTTTACCTTCTCTCTCTCTCTCTCCCTGCCCGTGTTTTACCTTCTCTCTCTCTCTCTCCCTGCCCGTGTTTTACCTTCTCTCTCTCTCTCTCCCTGCCCGTGTTTTACCTTCTCTCTCTCTCTCTCTCCCTGCCCGTGTTTTACCTTCTCTCTCTCTCTCTCCCTGCCCGTGTTTTACCTTCTCTCTCTCTCTCTCCCTGCCCGTGTTTTACCTTCTCTCTCTCTCTCTCCCTGCCCGTGTTTTACCTTCTCTCTCTCTCTCTCCCTGCCCGTGTTTTACCTTCTCTCTCTCTCCCTGCCCGTGTTTTACCTTCTCTCTCTCTCTCTGCCCGTGTTTTACCTTCTCTCTCTCTCTTCCTTCCTCTGTTATTACCTTCTCTCTCTCTCTTCCTTCCTCTGTTATTACCTTCTCTCTCTGTTCCTTCAACTGTTATTACCTTCTCTCTCTGTTCCTTCCACTGTTATTACCTTCTCTCTCTGTTCCTTCCACTGTTTTTACCTTCTCTTTCTGTGGTTTTATCTTTGCGCTCTCTTTTTTCTCTCTTTTACCTTCTCTCTCTTACCTTCTCTCTCTTCTTTCCTCTGTTTTAGCTTCATTCACTTTCTTTTGTTTTGCCCCCTCTTTCCCTGTTTTACCTTCTCTCTAAGAGATATGTTTTGTTGGGCTACCTTATTCTCACTTGACAGATTTCAAAACATTTACATGGCTTTGTGTGTGATGACTTATTTTCCACCCTACAGTCACTTTTCCAAAAGTTCAATGGCATATGCCAGTTGCTACTTTCTTGCAAATGCTCAGATGAAGTTAATACTTTAGTTCTACCAAGTCAGACCTTTTATTTTATCTGATTACATTGACAATGCTGAATCATCCGCATTCCCTATATATTCACTTTTTAAGAAGGATGCTCCACTCTGATATTTTCTTGCTAAGAACTGCTATGCTGTAGAACAGACTTCCATGTGGAGGCTTCTCTGAACATGGCATGTTATAAGTCTAGGGTCGATTGTTATAGGTCCACCATAACCCTGTAATCTTCACTTTCTACTTCTTCCTTCCTCCTCTAATGTCAAACACCTCATTCAGCAACTCTCTACCTTGAATGGCTCTTTGACCTTGTATTGAGGCAACTTTAGTAAAAACAAAAGAAAGTAAATCAACTTGAAATGTAGTATGTTGTCATCAATTTTTTATCAGCTTAGTTCAACCTTGACTTAGAAAGTTAAGTTAGCAGAGCTAAAAAGAACGGTTTTCTCTATTTATTTGTCATTAAACTGTTGTTTGTTGAATAAACTTGGAGAATCAAATGTGCCTAGTGTTTTGGGCAAGTTGGAAGCGAAGCTGCCCAAAGTCTACAAAGGAATAACATTTGATTCTTTTTGAAATTGAGATTGAAGCTGACAAATTGTGTTCTTTTCTGGAGTATTTTCAAATTCCTTGAGGCAGATGAAGGTTTTAGATGTATGCATGCCTCTTGGGATTGTTCTCTGTTGCAGAGGCTTTGGGACAAATGCCAAAAATGAATTCTTTCTTGAATTTCTCCTTAATTTATGTCCAATGGCTACAATTTATTTCTTTATTTTTATATAAGTACTTCACTCATAATTTTTTTATCTTTTTTTCACTTCTTTTCTTTTAAGACCTTTGTTTTTCTCTTTTGTTTCTTTTGTTTTATCTTCTCTCTCTTGTTGCTTTTTGTTTTACCTTCCCTTTTTTCTTTCACTTTTTCTTCCTCTTTTCTTTGCTTTTTTCTTCCTGTCTTCTTTGCTTTATTCTTCCCCTCTTCTTTGCTTTATTCTTCCCCTCTTCTTTGCTTTATTCTTCCCCTCTTCTTTGCTTTATTCTTCCCCTCTTCTTTGCTTTATTCTTCCCCTCTTCTTTGCTTTATTCTTCCCCTCTTCTTTGCTTTATTCTTCCCCTCTTCTTTGCTTTATTCTTCCCCTCTTCTTTGCTTTATTCTTCCCCTCTTCTTTGCTTTATTCTTCCCCTCTTCTTTGCTTTATTCTTCCCCTCTTCTTTGCTTTATTCTTCCCCTCTTCTTTGCTTTATTCTTCCCCTCTTCTTTGCTTTATTCTTCCCCTCTTCTTTGCTTTATTCTTCCCTCCTCTGTCTTCTTTGCTTTATTCTTCCCTCCTCTGTCTTCTTTGCTTTATTTTTCCTCCTCTGTCTTCTTTGCTTTATTTTTCCTCCTCTGTCTTCTTTGCTTTATTTTTCCTCCTCTGTCTTCTTTGCTTTATTTTTCCTCCTCTGTCTTCTTTGCTTTATTTTTCCTCCTCTGTCTTCTTTGCTTTATTTTTCCTCCTCTGTCTTCTTTGCTTTATTTTTCCTCCTCTGTCTTCTTTGCTTTATTTTTCCTCCTCTGTCTTCTTTGCTTTATTTTTCCTCCTCTGTCTTCTTTGCTTTATTTTTCCTCCTCTGTCTTCTTTGCTTTATTTTTCCTCCTCTGTCTTCTTTGCTTTATTTTTCCTCCTCTGTCTTCTTTGCTTTATTTTTCCTCCTCTGTCTTCTTTGCTTTATTTTTCCTCCTCTGTCTTCTTTGCTTTATTTTTCCTCCTCTGTCTTCTTTGCTTTATTTTTCCTCCTCTGTCTTCTTTGCTTTATTTTTCCTCCTCTGTCTTCTTTGCTTTATTTTTCCTCCTCTGTCTTCTTTGCTTTATTTTTCCTCCTCTGTCTTCTTTGCTTTATTTTTCCTCCTCTGTCTTCTTTGCTTTATTTTTCCTCCTCTGTCTTCTTTGCTTTATTTTTCCTCCTCTGTCTTCTTTGCTTTATTTTTCCTCCTCTGTCTTCTTTGCTTTATTTTTCCTCCTCTGTCTTCTTTGCTTTATTTTTCCTCCTCTGTCTTCTTTGCTTTATTTTTCCTCCTCTGTCTTCTTTGCTTTATTTTTCCTCCTCTGTCTTCTTTGCTTTATTTTTCCTCCTCTGTCTTCTTTGCTTTATTTTTCCTCCTCTGTCTTCTTTGCTTTTTGTTTTTTTTCCTCCCGTTTTTTCCTCCCTTTTTTTCCTCCCGTTTTTTCCTCCCTTTTTTTCCTCCCGTTTTTTCCTCCCGTTTTTTCCTCCCGTTTTTTCTCGCTTTTTTCCTCTTTTTTTTCCTCTTTTTTTTTCCTCTTTTTTTTTCTCTTTTTTTCCTCCTTTTGTCCTCCCTTTTTTTCCTCGCTTTGGACTTTTCTCTCTTGTATTCTTTCTTCTTTCCATATATGCCTCTTCTCTTATTTTTTTTTAACTTTTTGTTTTTTGCCCTTCCTTCCTTGCTATTTTCTTTTCTTCTTATTAGATATTATCTTTCTTTTCCCTCTTTCATTCCTTTCTTCCTTTTTAGTATTTCATTTATTTATTCTTTCTCTTTTCTTTCTATCGTTTTTCCGTCCTTACTTTGATTTTTTTCTTCACTTTAGCTTTTTCATTTTCTTCTTCTTTCTCCTTTATTCTTTTCTTTTTTTCCTTTGTTTCTTTCCTTATCTCCTTGTATATCTTTATCCAATGTTCCTTTTACTTTTCTTCTTTTTTCTTCCTTCTTTTCTTTTGCTCTTCACCTTTCCTCCCGAATGCTTTTCTCTCTTTTCTTTTTGGACTTTCTCTTTTTCATTTCCATATATTCCTGTTGTTTCTTCCTTTCCTCTCCTCTCCTTGTTGTTTTTTTGTTCCTCCTCCATTTTTTATCATTCATTTCTTTGTTCCTCCTCCATCATTCATGTGGATCTGTTTGTGGTATAATGGGTAGTGGCTCAGAATGAAAAGTCTGAGAGCTAAGTTCAAATTACTGTCATGTTTGTTACATTCACTTATGCTCAAATACCTTGACAAAAGCATGAAGCCATCTTCACTCCCCAGTTATGGGTTAAATAGTAGGACTTGTATCTGGAAAATTCATTGTTCTTTCCTAAAAAAAAGAAATTCTTAATGCAATATTCATTTGTAAAAAAATCTTATAATCCAAAATGTTTCAGCTTTAAATAGCCCACAAAAACATGATAAACGAAAAAAAAACAACAAATCAATACATCAATCTCTCATCATTTGTTTATTCCCTCCTTCAGTAATTCATTTGTTTGTTCCTTCCTTACTTCATTAATTCATTCGCTCCCTCCAACCTTCATTAATTCATTCGCTCCCTCCATTAATTCATTTGTTCCCTCTCCCCCTTTCATAAATTTGTTCCCTCCCTCCCTTCTTCATTAATTTTTTGTTCCCTAGCTCCCTTCCTCCCTCCCTTCTTCATTAATTTTTTGTTCCCTCCCTCCATCCTTTAATTTTTTGTTCCCTCCCTCCATCCTTTATTAATTTTTTGTTCCCTCCCTCCCTCCTTTATTAATTTTTTGTTCCCTCCCTCCCTCCTTTATTAATTTTTTGTTCCCTCCCTCCATCCTTTAATTTTTTGTTCCCTCCCTCCCTCCTTTATTAATTTTTATTCCCTCCCCCCTCCTTTATTCATTTTTATTCCCTCCCTCCCTCCTTTATTAATTTTTTGTTCCCTCCCTCCATCCTTTAATTTTTTGTTCCCTCCCTCCATCCTTTATTCATTTTTATTCCCTCCCTCCCTCCTTTATTCATTTTTATTCCCTCCCTCCCTCCTTTATTAATTTTTTGTTCCCTCCCTCCATCCTTTATTCATTTTTATTCCCTCCCTCCCTCCTTTATTCATTTTTATTCCCTCCCTCCCTCCTTTATTCATTTTTATTCCCTCCCTCCCTCCTTTATTAATTTTTTATTCCCTCCCTCCCTCCTTTATTAATTTTTTGTTCCCTCCCTCCATCCTTTAATTTTTTGTTCCCTCCCTCCATCCTTTATTCATTTTTATTCCCTCCCTCCCTCCTTTATTCATTTTTATTCCCTCCCTCCCTCCTTTATTAATTTTTTGTTCCCTCCCTCCATCCTTTAATTTTTTGTTCCCTCCCTCCCTCCTTTATTAATTTTTATTCCCTCCCCCCTCCTTTATTCATTTTTATTCCCTCCCTCCCTCCTTTATTAATTTTTTGTTCCCTCCCTCCATCCTTTAATTTTTTGTTCCCTCCCTCCATCCTTTATTCATTTTTATTCCCTCCCTCCCTCCTTTATTCATTTTTATTCCCTCCCTCCCTCCTTTATTAATTTTTTGTTCCCTCCCTCCATCCTTTATTCATTTTTATTCCCTCCCTCCCTCCTTTATTCATTTTTATTCCCTCCCTCCCTCCTTTATTCATTTTTATTCCCTCCCTCCCTCCTTTATTAATTTTTTATTCCCTCCCTCCCTCCTTTATTAATTTTTTGTTCCCTCCCTCCATCCTTTAATTTTTTGTTCCCTCCCTCCATCCTTTATTCATTTTTATTCCCTCCCTCCCTCCTTTATTCATTTTTATTCCCTCCCTCCCTCCTTTATTAATTTTTTGTTCCCTCCCTCCATCCTTTAATTTTTTGTTCCCTCCCTCCCTCCTTTATTAATTTTTTGTTCCCTCCCTCCCTCCTTTATTAATTTTTTGTTCCCTCCCTCCCTCCTTTATTAATTTTTTGTTCCCTCCCTCCGTCCTTTATTAATTTTTTTTGTTCTCTCCCTCCCTCCTTCATTAATGTCTTTTTTCTCTTCCTCCCTCCTTCATTAATGTCTTTGTTCTCTTCCTCCTTCCTTCATTAATGTCTTTGTTCTCTTCCTCCCTCCTTCATTAATGTCTTTGTTCTCTTCCTCCCTCCTTCATTAATGTCTTTGTTCTCTCCCTCCCTCCTTCATTAATGTCTTTGTTCTCTCCCTCCCTCCTTCATTAATGTCTTTGTTCTTTCCCTCCCTCCCTCCTTCATTAATGTCTTTGTTCTCTCCCTCCCTCCCTCCTTCATTAATGTCTTTGTTATCTCCCTCCCTCCCTCCTTCATTAATGTCTTTGTTCTCTCCCTCCCTCCTTCATTAATTTGTTTGTTTCCTCCCTCCTTCATTAATTTGTTTGTTTCCTCCCTCCTTCATTAATTAGTTTGTTTCCTCCTTCCTTCATTAATTAGTTTGTTTCCTCCTTCCTTCATTAATTAGTTTGTTTCCTCCTTCCTTCATTAATTAGTTTGTTTCCTCCTTCCTTCATTAATTAGTTCATTTCCTCCTTCCTTCATTAATTAGTTCGTTTCCTCCTTCCTTCATTAATTAGTTCGTTTCCTCCTTCCTTCATTAATTAGTTCGTTTCCTCCTTCCTTCATTAATTAGTTCGTTTCCTCCTTCCTTCATTAATTAGTTCGTTTCCTCCTTCCTTCATTAATTTGTTCGTTTCCTCCTTCCTTCATTAATTAGTTCGTTTCCTCCTTCCTTCATTAATTTGTTCGTTTCCTCCTTCCCCTCCTTCATAAATTCTTTTTTTCCCTTTATTCTCTCCTTCATAAATTCTTTTTTTCCCTTCACTCTCTCCTTCATTAAGTAGTTTGTTTCCTCCCCCTTCATTTGTTTATTCCCTTCTACCATTGTTAATTCATTTGTTTTCCTTCCTTCATCCATTCATTTGTCCCCTCCCTCACTCCTTGATTCATTTGTTTCTTCCCTCCTTCCTCCTGTTGCTCATTCCCTCCCTCCATTTTTGTCTTATTTTTCTCCTATTCTCTCTTGTTTTTCTTCTATTTTTCCCATTTCTTTTCTTCTTTGGTTCTTTCTCTTTCTCCTTTCTTTATACTTTCATTCATTCTTTTTCCTCCACTGCTATTGTCTTTGTGTTTGTATCAGTCAAAGACTTCTTCAACTGAAAATGAAGTAGTCCTCCTCTCTAATATTTTAATCTCTTTTTCTTTTCTGACTTTTCCTCAATGCCATTCGCAAATTAAATGCTCTTTTATTTTGGATAAAAATGAAAACCCAATAGGTTTCTTTGAGAAAAGAAACTCATTTTCAATTCATCTTTCTTTCTTGTAGGATGAATGCATAAACAAGCACAACACCTGATTTACACTTGTGAGAAAACTCGCTTGTATGAGAACTCACAAACTGTTTTGATTGAATTTAAAAATTTAACATTTATTTTCCTTGTTAGCATCAAACTTGTGTTTCAAATTCTCATGAGAGAAATTTTGTATGGTTGTATGTGAAATTTTGTCTTCTAGGGTGACAGACATGAAGGGATGCTGAAAATTTCTTGGTCCAAGACACTTCCCAAATTCTCACCAAGTGATCAAACATTAATTTTTTTGGTTGATCTGAGAACTTTTTAGCACCCTTTTGTAAATAACCAGAAACAAAATAAATGTGTGAATGCATATATATATATATATATATATATATATATATATATATATATATATATATATATATATAAGGTAATCCCATAAGTTCTGTTCGAATTTTAACTTTTTGTTAAAATGAACAAAATTTAAAGAGTATTTTATAATGTCTAATAGTGCTGAACATTATTTTTATGTTTAGATGCATTTAAACTGATCAAATTTTATTTCAGAGAACAATAAAATTAAATTTTGTTTGATTAAAACCCTGCTAACATGGAAGTACCCAAGAATCATTTGAGGTACATAATGCTTTATGAGTTCAAGAAAGGAAACTCAGCAGCCGAAGCGGCTAGAAACATTCACTCAGTTTATGGAGAGGAATGTGTGAATGAAAGAACTTGCAGAAGATGGTTTGCAAAATTCAGAGGTGGAGATTTCACCCTTGAAGATGAAGATCGAACTGGACGTCCAGTTGAGTTTGATGAAAAGCTTCTTGAAGCAGCCCTTGAAGAAAATCCTGCTTTATCAGTTGAGGATTTGGCAGTGGTTCTCAGTTCAAACCATACAACTGTTCATCGTCATCTTCAACAACTTGGAAAAGTTCCTTAACTTGGAAAATGGGTGTCTCATGAATTGTCTGAAAACAACCTCAAATCCCGAGTTGACATCTGCTCTTCTCTCCATTCTCGCCAACTTGTTTCACCTTTTTTTGATAGACTTGTGACTGGCACCGAAAAATGGATCTTTTATCGAAATGTTAAGTATCGTAGACAGTGGCTTGGTCAAGGGAAGGACCCCAGCCACAGCTGAGAAGGGAACTTCATGGGCAAAAGGTTCTTCTTTCAATCTGGTGGGATTGCCAAGGAATAATCCCCTTCGAATTCTTACCACCTAATGCAACAATTAATGCTCAAATATACTGTCAGCAATTAGAGCTTTTGAACCAAGCTTTGAGGGAAAAAAGACCTGCTCTAGTGAATCGAAAACGGGTGATGTTTCATCAGGACAATGCGTGACCACACACAGCAAGAATCACGTCACAAAAGATCGAAGAACTTGCTTGGGAGAAAATTCTTCATCCACCTTATTCTCCTGACCTTGCTCCTTCAGACTACCATTTGTTTCATAGCTTACAGAATCATTTGGAAGAAACAGCTTTTGTAACACAGGAAGACGTTAAAACTGACATTTGTAAGTTCTTCGAATGAAAGACAAAAGAATTTTACAGTAATGGAATTAGTAAGCTTGTTAATAGATGGAAGGAAGTTATAGATAATCAGGGAAAATACATTGTTGATTGAATCTGTAATTAAATGTAACATTTGGTCACTTATTTCAAAATTCGGACAGAACTTATGGGATGACCTGATATATATATATATATATTTTAGAATTGGACATAGCCCGACAATTTATTTAAAGACATTTATATTATATTTAACGTTCTTTTTATAGATACATGTATTTACTACAATACAATTTATAAATACATGTATCTATAAAAAGAACGTTAAACATAATATAAATGTCTTTATATATATATATATATATATATATATATATATATATATATATATCTGCCAAAAAGAAATCTCTTTCATCCATACAAGAAAAATATTAAAAACTTGTGTGCGTCTATCTATCTATATATATATATATATATATATATATATATATATATATATATATTAGTGCGATGGATAAATTGTCGTCTAAATTACACAAAAATTGAAATAATCTCATTTTAACAGATATATTTATCAAAATTACGCAAAAATATCTTTAAATAATAAAGAGTAAATTTATTCAATTATAAAATTGCTATTGGCTTCAACCATGGTTTCCAGATGACTTCGGAATCTCTTGCAACTCTTCTGTGCAGTCTCCTTGTTTAAGTTGTAGAATGCTGCCATAATCCTTGTCTTCAGTTCATTTTGGTTTTAAAAGCAGTTTTGTTGGTCTCTAATCAAGGGGCTTGCAATCTGGAAAGTTATGGGGTCAGGCGTCCTTGAAGCACTTTATGTAGGCCTCCTTCTTGTGTTTGAGGCCCTCACCAACAAATTCGAAGTTCTTATCAAAATGACCAGAGTGAGTTTTCTGAGTTGCAGTACCTTCATGATTGCCATTAGACTCATCTAACTCTTTCCATATTCTCTGCACTGTCCTCAGATTTACATGCAAACACTCTAAACATTTGTATTGGAGCTTCTGGCATGAATGCCAAGCAGTACAGTATGCTATTTTCCAAATTTCTGGCAGAGTGAATTGCATCATGATGCTCTTTTCCCCACAGATAGTGCCCAACTGATCTTATACTGTGCAGTTGACAAAATCAAACAATGTCTCTGTGTGTATATATATGTATGTAGGGTGGTTCTGCTCAGTCACCAGCAGTCACACCAACAGTCTATTGTATATAAAGTTTTCGTAATGGCATGCTTTGGAAGCCCAACCTGCTCTAGGGTGTGCAAGTTTAGGTTGGGCCTGACAAGGTATATGAAAGGGCGCATTGGAAGTGATGATGATCAAAGACTCTTTCCACAACCTGAAGATGATCTCTGCCACATATGTGACAAGAAATGCAGATTGATGGCTGGCTTTATGAACCACTATTGTTCATGCAACCAATGAATGCAGTGTTGTGGCGGGGAGTTTAAGTGAAGGGCTGAACATGTGAGTGATGGTCATACTCGTTTTGCAAGTTGAAAGCCACCATGTGTGTGTGTATATATATATATATATATATATATATATATATCTGTGCATGTGTGTAGCTGTGTGTATATATATATATATATATATCTGTGCATGTGTGTAGCTGTGTGTATATATATATATCTATATATCTGTGCACGTGTGTAGCTGTGTATATATATATATATATCTGTGCATGTGTGTAGCTGTGTGTATATATATATATATATATATATATGCATGTGTGTAGCTGTATATATATATATATATATATATATATATATCTGCATGTGTGTAGCTGTGTATATATATATATATCTGTGCATGTGTGTAGCTGTATATATATATATATATATATACATATATATATATCCAAATATAAAGGAATGAAATGAATAAAATTCAAACGTTCATAACATTAATTTAAAAAAGGGCTCAATACAAGAGTAGAGCAATAATTATTTATTATAAACTGTTACATTAGAACATGCAAGTTACTTGCATGTTCTAATGTAACAGTTTATATTATATTATATATATATATGTATATATATATATATACACACACACACACAGATAACACACATAGAAGAAATGTTTGGTCAGATTTTTGGAAATTGATTGGGCTGACTTTTCAGCACCTCTACACACATCTGTGTATGTGGAAATGTATTTTTAATGTTTATATATTTTTTTAATGTCTATGATATTTACAGAAAATAAACTTGTATAAATGCAGATTTCTTCCATAAATATAAGAATCAACTGAATCGTAGTAATTATTTTTCAAATTCACATATGAATACGATAATCAAATTCATTGATTTCTTCTTCCAGGAAATTGTATCCTTAATTTTTACTCCCTAATTACTTATCTAGTGTCTTGGAAATCTTTTCTGGATTCTGTGGTATCAACCAATGAATAATAAATTTTATCAATCAGTTTTTACTTACAGATTTTTGAATAAGCTTTCTCGCTTGCCAAAGGGTTAATATCTACTTTTCTTTAACTCTTTTCAGGCCCGTGACATCATCAGTGTTTGCTGGGGCAGAAAAAGTGGTTTCTGGAAGTGATGATCGGACAGTCAAGGTTTGGGATTTGAAAAATATGAGCTCTCCTATTGTGACCATTCGAACAGATTCAGCTGTCAATCGGTAAGAAATAAATAAGGATTTTTTTTCTTTTTATTATTCAAATTTACCCAGTACAAGGCTCAAGAGCTACTCAGTTACTATCTAAATGATAATGAGAAATGAGTTATATGATATGAATAAAAAAGGTGGTAAGCATCTGGATTATTGATGGGCTTCTGAAGTATTTTATAAAATGTATTGTGGTGTTTTAACAGAGAATGGAAAGAACAACACTGAAATCCGAAGCTGCATTGGGATAGAGAAAGATTCCTAGCAAGGCTAATCTAGTGGATCATAACTACTGAGTTGGGAGTTTGATCCTCATTGAGTGCACTGTACAAAATTTGACATTAAATAACCCAGCAATAGTTGACATGTCATAAAAATCAATTAACTAAAAAGATGTGACATGTCAAGTACCTCAGAGTGGGTTATGAGGCAGACTGGTTGACCGTTAATAATAAGAAATCAGCAGGCATGTTGAGATAGCAAAAGTTACCTTCCTAATGCTAAGCAAAGTATTAACAAACAGGAAAATTTTGTTAGAAACAAAGAAAAGAGTGCTGAACTGGTATGTAATATCAGTGGCCGTGAATGCTGGGCAATCTCCTCAAAAGTGAAGAAGAGACTTGAAGCAACAGAAATGAGGTTCTACAGAAGGATGCTGTGAATACCATGGACCAAACATGTGAGCAATGACAAAGTTTTAGAGAAAATGGAAACAAAAAGGACACTTATATGTAGCATCAGAAAGAGATTTGAAATTTCTCGGGCACATAATGAAGAAAAAGGGCTTGGAAAATTTGATACTCACAGGACAACACAGAGAAAGGAAAATGGTGTATAACTTACCTAACAAGCTTATGTAAATGGTTGGTAGAACTGGGGTTAGGATGGATAGCAAAAAGACAATTTTTAAGAAGAGCTTCAAAGGACAGGAAATTGTAGAGAGTCATGATCGCCAACAACCTGAAGAGACATGTCAAATAGAAGAAGAATTGGTGCTTCCTCAGACTTGTTATATTACATTATACAACTGAGAAAATGTTTCTTTATCTAGTAAGCTACATGTTTGTTGGTGACTCTGTCATAATATAATGTTAGCACTCTAGTTGGTTTGGATCAGTCATGAGAACAACATCTAGAATGACTGTGCAATCCAATTCTTGAATGACAATCTCATCTGTAGGTAATGTGTGACATGATGGATACAAGAGGAAGATGTGCTTTTATTTTGATCTTGAGTGTCTCTGTTTTATAGATGATTCTTTATGAAGTCTGGTTATCTAAGCAGGATTCACTTTGAATGAAGGGGATTAGGGAAGTAAAGGAGTTGGAGGAAGGTTTTTTTTTTTTTTTTTTTTGAGATCAAGTGACAGCAAACTGAACATTAATTATGTCTGGAGACTGGTCTCTATTAATGGTCATTTTTGAGATCAGAACAGTTCTAGTTTGCCCTTTGTGGAGATGGACTTGTCTGTCATGTGGTTTGGTTCTGATTCCACTCATTCATATAACCAGCTACACATCGGGATGCGTAGCTGGGCAAGGAATTGGAAGGGGGAAGAGCTGATCTGTGAGATCCACATAGCAGAAATTGTTCCAAGTGTCACCTCGCTATCCATACAGGCAAGGCCCTGAATAAAAACAGAAATTTTAAATTGGGTTTGTCGTATCTTTTCTAGTTGTGGCATTTCTTTTAACCTTGTGAACATACTGCAGATGCCTTCTCAGCTTTTGGTGCACACCGACAAGAACAGAATGCACTATGGGAAAATCATATTAACAGCTCTATTTGGGATTAGGGAGTTAGTTTTGGTCCACCTTTGGCAGGAGTTGATTCAAATTCCACCCATTTGTAATGCCTGTTACACATTAGGATGTGTAGATAGGTGAGGAGTTGGAAGGAGGAGGTGCTGATCTTTGAGATCGACATGGAAGTTATCCCAAGCATCCACCCAACCCATCCACCTGTCTAAAATTAAAAAAAAAAAACGCAACATCTAAATAGAATATTGCAAACAGGTATTGCATTCTCATATCTCATCATGGTGTTTGTTTTAAATCAACATCATCTTGTGGACATGCAGAAAGCATTGAACAAGAACGAGAGCTAAATGTATGAAAATCATTGGCTGGTTGGTGGAATGCTTGGATGAGGCTGACATTGTATGCTAGGTCAGCTGCTAAAAAAGTCAATTCACTGTGTCGGGCAAGACAATTTTTCTCTCCAGAATCTATCGTACATATCTATAAGTCTACCATTTGCCTATGCTTAGAATATTGCTGCCACATATTGTCTGGTGTCCCAGCTATTTATGTAGCCCTCCTTGATAATATCCATTATCCATTCTGGCATTTCAGCTTCACTTACTCACTCACTATTGAAAGGTTGCCTCTCTGTGCCTTTACTATAAATACTTTTATGGTAATTGTTCAAATTAGCTCTTTTGCTATGGTAGCTAGACTTCATGAATTTAAGTGCAGTACTAGATTGGCATCAAGATCTCATCAATTGACAGTTAAGCTGCCTAGATGTAGCCATAAGTTTTATGCTAACAGTTTCTTTTCTTGCACTTGCTTGTGAAACTCGTTTCTGGCCCCATGCTTTCTAGCTAGCTTTAATCAGCAAAAATTTAAATGCAATTGCCAATCACTGTCTACTGTCCTTATTACTCTTTTCTTTTTCCTCTCATTATTAATATTTCTGTTCATAATTCTTCCACACCCTGTAACCTCTTGTATTTTAGTGGCTTTATTGCCTTGCATGGGATGGTACCAATATATAAAAAAAATGTTTACAAATGCATATGAAACTGGTGGAGGAAGAATTTGATTTTGTCTTTGTGCCTTTTGTCATCTTTGTGCCTTTTGTTATCTTCTATCATCTCTTTGGTGGTTATGCTTGACCTCACCTCTGTTGATGACCTGCCATTTGCTCTCAGTTATTTGGATTAATCTCTGTGAATTTCAAGTCATGCTTGCAAACATCCTTAAAGTGAAATGCAGAGCAGCCTACTGGGCATCACATAATTTGGTATGTGACCATTATTCATTCAATGTATGTTACCCAACTATCACAGTCATCTTTCCCAAGAATCCAGGGCAATTCTCTGATAAATAGAATCTGTGGATAGTCATAATTACCTATGTCTTGAAGGGACATGACATTAAAAAAAAAAATTAAAAAAAAGTATAGTATCAAATTGGATTTCTTAGTCTCTGGGTTGGGAAACCCTGATCTATCACCCACCAGTGGGTGATTTCTACTGTTTGGTGGGTGATGTACAACTGAACAGAAAATGGTTAATATGATTTTAAGTACTAAAAATGTATTTCAACATATGCTACCTGGAAAAAATATTCAAAGGGAATATGCAAAGAACCTGTAAAAAAAAAAATAACAAAAAAAAACAGGAGGTTAAATGGGAATAACTGGATCCCATTCCTAGATAAGATATAAATATCTGTGCAAACAATGAATGTTTTGGTATTTTCTATAATTTTGAGAAGTGTCATTAACATTCAAATAGTTATTCAGACAAAATAACATTATTTTCAGATATAAATCAGATAAAGGAAGACCAAGAACAACAAAAATATTTGCTGAATTTTTATTAGTAGCTTGTAGTGCATATTCCTTTTAATTCTAATTATGAATAAAAATTGTTTAATTTTTTGTCAATACTTGCAATGCTGACATTAATCATAAAACTAAATTACATACAGAATTTTCAATAGTCAAGTTTGCTTTCATTTGTTCTTTAATATAGTAGCAGCTGCAGCAGCCACATAACTCAGCATAACTTCCTTTTGGTATTTTTTACTACATCATAAAGTCAGTTTATGAGCCAGTAACAAACTTTTGCCAAACAATTTTGGTATGCTTTTGAATATTTACTATACAGGTGGGCAGTTGAAAATTTTTCCATGTGAAAGTGGGTGATGATGCAAAAAAAATGATTGGGAACCACTATCTTAGATGAAGATATTAATCTCAGTTATTAATATTTGAACTTTTATTTCTTTTGGTTTTATACTTAGTTGTAGTAATAGATATAATAGTCTCAAATTTCCAAGGAACCTTTGATAAAACATTGTATCAACCAGGTCTATATTTTATCTCTTTGACTTCTCAAGACTCAAATCATAAGTGAAAGATCATGAACAATATTAAGAATAATTTCATAAAGCAGCTGATGGTAGTCCTGAGTAACAACTTTGCAGACTTTTGAAAAGTGGAATGGGTACTGAAATAAATGTCAAGTCCCAAAGCCTAGGTTCAGGATTGTCCCACTGGATCAATCTCTGTGAATTTCAAGTCATGCTTACAGACATCCTTAAAGTGCAATGTTGGGCAGCCTACTGGGCATTGTCCTGTGGTTAGCTCACCGTACATAACATGCTTTGGCATGCAATAAACTACATACTGCTTGGACAATTTATCAAAAGTAATTTTGTATTAAATCTGAAATTAATAAGCCTCCACATTTTTGGCAAAACTCTAGTTCCTGTCAATTTTCATCTTATCACTTTTGCCTGAGTTCACATCTTCCAGTAAACTGTAAACTCTTTCTACTTTAAACTTTCATTTATATATTGTAATGGAAGGTTATTTTGTCTTTTAGCCATCACTTTCATTTTTTATGCAGAACAGCTTACAATCTGTATTGAGTAAACTTTTACTGCAATCTAAAATGTTAATCTTCTTAGCAATCATGGCTCTCCATAGCTTCCTATCTTTTGTAGCTCTAAGAAACGTTTGTGCATTTACTAAATGTGTTAGATGCTGTTTCCTTTTGTCTGTGTTATCTTCAGTATCTCCTGTGAGTGTTAAATTCTTTGAGTGCTCTTTCCTCATTATGTGTCCCAGAAATTTCAAGTCTCTTTCTAATTGCATGTGTCCTTTTCACTACCATTTTCCTTAAATCTTTCTTGTCAGTGGCATTCATATCATCCTCCTGTAGAAGTGTATCTTTGAATTGTTGATTCGAATCTGGTTTTCCTCTGTGAGGAAATTGTTCTTTACTGCTGTATAGCTGGATAGATATTACATTGCAATTTAACACTTTTCTTTATTTCTAATGAAAGATTTTGTTTAGCCTCTCAAAGAATCTTTTCTTATTTCACTGTACTTTGGGATCACATTTTGGAAGCACTTTGCATAGTTCAGTGGTATACGTATGAGGAAACATCAAGTTCTCATCCTAAAATCTGTCCAAACACAAGAACTTACTTTTGAATCCCTCCTTGTTTGGTTTGAGAATCTTCTACTACTCCCTTATATATATATATATATATATATATATATATATATATATATATATATATATATATATATATATATATAAAAGTGAACATAGAAGTCAACAAGACTAGTTGCCTGACGATTGCACTAGCATGAAACAGACTGTCGCCTCTAAGTGTTGACTTCTATGTTCACTTTTATATTTACACATGCTCTATCTCTGATATTGAGCACTTTATCCCATAAATATAGCACTCTTTAAGACTATATTTCTTCATATATATATATATATATATATATATATATATATAGTCATCCACAGACAGACTGTTTTACTGTTTCACAGCTTATCAATGTGGCTAGACATTCGCTTGCTTGAAGCCAGGATCAAAACACGACTGATTTGGTATCAGTCAGAGACTCTACTTCCAAAGCCATTGGCTCATGGCAGGGATGAAGGTGAATTTAGATGTATTTACTTTTAGATAAAAAAGCCAGTGACTGGAGAACTCAGTTCGTTTTAACAAAGAGTCTTGCAACAGCAGCAGTAATAGTTACTGTTTACAAGTTCACTTTTCTCTCCAATATATATATATATATATATATATATATGATAAAAACATACATATACGCATATATACTTCCACATACATATATAATAAATTAAAATAGATTTTACAAATATTAATATAATCTCTAACAGCTATTAATATTCATAGAACCCATCAATAACATTTTTTTATATATTTATACGCATACATAATCCCATATTATCATACTAGATTAATTTATAGTGTGTGTATATGTAATTTAACTTTTATAAGTATAAGGCTAGTTTCCAAACACATTAGATATATATAGTCTCAACCTATTATTATATTAACATTGTGACTACTAAGTTTATTGCATAAGACATTACTTGTTATAACAGCAGTATTTTATGCAAAATGTGACAAGGATTGATATATATATATATATATATATATATATATATATATATATATATATATAGAGGGTGCGATGGTTAAATTGTCGCCATTTTATATTTTTAATTTTGTGCATGCATGTAGTTTGTTTTTGATTTTTGTCGACTGCACAGAATAGTAGGGTCAGTTGGGCACCATCAGAAATTTGGAAATGTCATGCTGTATTCCAAGGTGAACATTTCATAGTGTTTGGCTGCCAATCTGAAGAAAGTGCAAACGATTCGGAAATTACATGAGTATAAAAGTTATGGCAGCACCTAAAAGTCACTCTGATAAAAGAACTCCCGAATTTGTTGGCGAGGGCCTCAGACTCAACAAGGAGGCCTACATCGCACCCAGTAAATGTATGTATGTGTGTGTGAAAAGTACTATCCAAGTATGTTGAGGGAATTTGACCATGAAGAAAAAATAAGTTAGCCTAGCATTTACAGATTCTCCCCAAAAAAGGCATCTTGTGAAGTAGAACTCTAGCTTCAAAAAGGTTATAGCAAAGGTCAGGATTAAAAGAATTTTTTTTTGCGTTTCTGAGTTTGATCCTGGTATTTCGAATCTCTAAATGATAACATAATTTGCTTGTAAAAACTTAATTCCAAAGTTTGGAAATCCTTTAACCTATACAGCTATTTTGTAATGGTTAGCAAGCTAAAACAATTATGATTGAGTAGTGAGTTCAATCCTCAGTGGCTGCCCCATACTTTTGGCCTTGTGCCACATCTAAGCTTTGCTTGGAAAATCACTATATATGTGTGTGTGTGTGTGTATATGTGTGTGCATGTATATATGTGCATGTGTATGCATGTATATATTGCGCATCTGTGTGCGTATATGTGCATGTATGCATGCGTGCATATATGTGTGCGTGCATATATGTGTGTGCATATATGTGTGCGTGCATATATGTGTGTGTATATATGCGTGTATGTGTGCATGCATATATATATGTGTATGTGTGCATATATATATATGTGTGTGTATATGTATATATACATATGTGTGTGTTTATATATATATATATATATATATATATTTATTTATAATGTGTGTGTGTTATATGTGGTATATATATATATATGTATATGAGGTATATATGTGTGTGTATGTATTTGTGTGTATATATGTATGTGTGTACATATGTCTGTATACATATGTGTTCATATATGTATGTGTGTATATGAGTGTGTAGAAATGTGAGTGTGTGTATATATATATTTTCCTTTAGTTCATGCAGGTTTTGTGGGTTCCTTCTTTGAGTTCCCAGTTTCAGCTGTCTCCATAAATTTTTAGATCAGATTGAGATCTGGAGATTGACTTGGTCTTTTAAGAATGTCTATTCCATTCCATTCTATTCCAGCGAATGCGTACTCTGACATAAATCTTTCTTTAAAATATCCCTATAATGTTTTATTCATCCTCCCTTCTATTATTTCAGTGTTCCCTACACCTTGGGCACTACAGTAATCCCAGATCATGGTTGATCTGCCTCCAAATCTTTACTTTTGGGATTGTATTCTTTGGCGAATATTCAGTACATTTCTTCCTCCAGACCTTTGCCACAGCATTTCTGCCAAAAAGTTCAATTTTTGTTTCATCTAACCAAAGTACATTTTCCCAAAATGGTGCAGGTTTAATACAAGGCTTGTTTGCAAGATCCAGTTTAGCAAGAACGTGTTTTCACTTAAGAAGTGTTTTTTGTCCTTGAAGTCCTTGAAAAGATGTCATATCGATGAAGTGAATGACTAATTGTATCTGTACTCACTTTCGCTCTTTTATAGAAGACAGAAAAAAATTTAATTTGATAGAAATAAATCCCATTTATCCATTTTAATAGATTAAAAAAGTATTTGTACTATACAAAAAACATATAATCTTTATTTAATACTTTGTAGAATAGCCATTATTCACTTCTACAGCAACCAATGTCTTCTTGTAGTTCTCAATTAATGATTTGTAAATTTTAGTTGGTATTTTGTTCCATTCTTCTTCATATAGGGTCTTCAGATCCGGGATGTTTGTTGGAGCTCTCGATTGGATTTGAATTTTTAAATAACACCACAGATTCTCGATTGGGTTTAAATCTGGAGACCAACTTGGCCATTTCAGGATATTTACATTATTTTTAGCAAGACATTTCTTTGTAGATTTTGCAGTGTGCTTAGAATCATTATCTTGTTGGAAGATCTAATCAGGAGGAAATTGAAGATTTTCAACTGAAATCCTTAAATTTGCTTCCAAAATATTTTAATATGCTGTGGCATTCATCCTACCATCTATTACTGATATGTTGCAAGTACCTTGTGCAGAAAAACATCACCAAACTATGATGCTGCCAACACCAAATTTCAATGTTGGAACTGTGTCCTTTTTCTTTAAAGGCATTGCCATCTTTCCTCCATACGTGATTTCTGGGTTTATGTCGAAACAACTCAGTTTTGGTTTCGTCTGTTCATAATACAGTTTCCCAATATGACTTTTCCTTATCCTTATGTTCGTGAATGAATTTCAATCTGGCATCTCTGTCTTTTCAATAGTAGTGGAGTTTTCCAAGGATTGTGTGACTTTAGATTGTTTCTATGAATTTCATTGCATATTGTCTGTTTAGCAATATAGATTCTTGATGAAAGCAAATCATCCTGCAACTCTTGATGAGTAACCATTGGATTCTGTTTAGTTTGATGCATTAATTTCCTCGAAGATCTTGAAGAAATCTTCCATAGAGCATCTGTTGTTCTTAGGTTTTCAAAAGTTTTGAGTTTTTTTATACCTTGCAATGAATGAACTAATGGTAGTAAATGGAATATTCAGGTTGTCTGAGATTTTCCTGTAACTTTTAACAATCTGTTCTTTTTGTGAATTTGTCAATCTTGCCATGAAAAAAATCTTCCTGCATGAATATCAATTATGGAATGATCTGTTTGTATTTTATGTCTAAAAATTTCTACTGATAACATTATTGGAACATTCTAGAATATTCCCTTTGAATAATATAGAGTATTAAAGCAATTTAAAAGTTTTCAAATCTGAAGTTTGCATTGTATGAATACTTTTTTTCACCCATTAAAATGAATAAATGGGATTTATTTCTATTAAACCAAATTTTTTTTCTGTTTTCTATGCATATTTAGTTATTATGCATCAGTGTACAGTTAATTATATGAAAAGCATGTTTATTTATTAAAAATACAATAAATTAAAAATTTGTATGTGTATGAATTTTTGTTTCCCCACTCTGTACGTGTGTGTGTGTGTGCATATGTATACATATATTATGGTCATGCCACCTACTACCCTAGAAGAACCTCTATCTATTGAGGTCTTCTGTTCTTGTTAGTAGTATCCGTTGCCAGCTTGCCAGGCCTCTTGTATTGCTTACAGCTCTTAGTAGTGGCTACTCATTTGCGTACTGACCAGGCTCAACATTGCTTAATTTTGATGATTGGTTGTGAGCCAGTGTTTCAATGGAACACTTTGCAGCAGTTTTTTTATCACTTCTTTTAAAAAGTGTCCTTAATTCTACACAAGCCGTCACAACAAGAATCAAATCATTATGTGGGTAGTGTATTGGCCTTTATCTGTTGAAATTGATAAGAGGGGCCATGACTACATAAATATTTATATAGATTTAAGTGTTTTATATGCTTTACTTGTAAACTAAAATGATTTTATGTTGTTTCATTTTTACAGGTTCCCATATATTATTTGGCATAACTTATCCAATAACTGTCATACAAATTATCTTGATTAATTTGTGTTTGAAAGCAGTTAGCAGGTCCACTGTTTTGTTTTTCTTTTTTCTTTTTAGTATCTTTTTTCCTTTCTTTGAAGTGTTAAATAAGTGCAATTGGTTCAGTCCATAACATTTTTGCATGTATTTCCCTATGTAGGTGTGAACATTTGTTAGAACATATTGATTGACACATCAAACGCTCTTTGCACTCGTTACTGTATAACTTAACTTTCTTGCGAACAAAGGTAGGTAACATGTAAGTGGAGACTTTGATTTTAAAGTCAGAATTTTCAAAGGCTCAGTGGAATTGAGATTGCAAAATTTCTGTGTAACTTGGCAACAGTCCCACATGCCTCTGTTTATCTGAATCTTTCCTCTGTACTTGGATATTTTAACAGGAAAAATATGATCAGCATGAGGTAAAACCAGTGTTGGTGCTATCCATTCATTCTCTTTTTATTTACAAGGGTTGATCTGAAAAGGATGCTTCTTATTTTATTATATTTACTTTCAACATTGAATGTTGATGGTATAGCAGTAGAGGTTGAACCTTCCAACCATTTTTCATTTTTATTTACTTTTCATTTTTAACTTGTTACATATAGTAGATGAATGTCATCTTGTAAAATAGTATCTGACATTAGATTGTTTATGAAGCAAAAGGGCTTCATTAAATTTCTCCATTTCTGAATATTTATGGAAATCAAATAGTGGATGTGAGCACAGTTCAGAGGTGCTAATGTTTCTTCAGTGGCAACAGCAGATTGTAGAGGTTGAAACTTCCTACTAGTCACCTTTATTTTTCATTTTTGCCTTGTTAGGGATAGTAGATGAATCTCATCTTCTAAAATGACATCAGACATTAAATTGTATATGAAGCAAAAGTACTTCATTGAATTTCTCCATGTGGAGAAAATTGCACCTATCAATCAATACTGGCTGAATATTTATGGAAATCAAATAGTGGATGTGAGCACAGTTCAGTGGTGCTAATATTTCATCAGTAGCAACAGCAAATTCTATGACAGGTTATATTTAAAATTAGTGCATGTTCAATGTTGGTGAAGAGGCATAACCAGTGATTATGGTAATGTGGAAAAATAGCATTCTGAAGATAAAAACTTGCTCTATCCAACAGTGTTATTGTGCTGCCATTATTTGTTTCAATTTCTATGGCAATAGATAAGAAAGCTTGTATTTTTTCACTATTAATGGCAGCCATTCTGATGAGCGGTCCTCCTCCTTGGTACCCTGACCGCATGAATTTAAGCGTACTACTAGACTGGCAATTATGTTTCATTGTTTTAGTCTTGAATGAGCTCAAATTAACCAAATGTTCTAATCTAATAATTTCTGTTCTTGCACTTCTTACCTGTGGAACTCTCTGTTTCTTGCTTCCCTGCAACCTACAATCCTTAAAAGTTTAAATGCAAGACACAAAGAAGATGAAATATGAGCTACAAGCAAGAAACATGACTGACAGTAATTTCCTATCTCACAAATGAATTATGAGTATTATCAGTAAAATAGTTGCCAAACTAGTAGCAAGCTTAAATTCATGCAGTCAAGGCATTATAAGTAAAAATGCTCATCAGAACAGCTGCCGTGAAGATATTTGTAGAAAAGACAAAGGGAGGCTGTGTCACAATGGTGAGAAAGTGACTGGAGTGAGATGTCAGGATTGATTACAATCTCAGTTTTAATTTTGATGACAGTACACTGATGTTTGTGAAGGGGACAATTATCAAGAATTGCTGGCTTGTTTGAACTTTTTATTCTGCTTTTCAATCACTAAAATCAATTTCAAATCAGCTTGTTATTTTCATTATTATTTTTCTTTTCTGTAAACAGAATCCAATGTTTGTGTTATCTCATCTGTTTCGGGTATTTCTTCATTTCCCTTTTTCTAATAAGTTCAGAATACTATTGTAGTTAAAAGCATATAAAACCTGTCACATATCATGAATCCTGTAATTAGGATCATAAAAGACACCACATGTGCTGCAGCCATATCAGCAAATTTCAGGCTTTTGCCAGGCGTGGGGAGATATTTTACTTTTTCTTGGTTTTTATTTAAAGAATTTTGTCTGTTGAATTACAATAACTTGGCGTCCTACTGATTTCTTTGTTTATTGAAGTATGCTTTGGTTTGTTTATTTATTTAATAATTAGTTATGAATTAAAACAAATTACTGTACATGTATTCAAGTTTAAAATCCATCAACATTTTCTGTTGCTATTAATTAAATTTGTATAACTCCTATATTTAGTCTGATGAAGTCCTGAATGATGAAACAAGTCACAAGAAAACTTTTTGCACTTTGTCATACATTTTCCCCCAATATTCTTCTTGATATATAAAAATATCTATCGTTAACTCCTCCATAAAAATAATCCATATATATGTGCTAATATGGAAAAGAATGAAGGTTTTCAGTAATATATGCATATTATTTGGAATTCAATTTTTGAGTTGGACAGTCTTGGAAAAGTGTAGAATGTCATTCTGATTTATGGTGAAAAAGGTGTATTGGCAAAAAAGGTTGAGAACTACTGCCCTATAATACTTGTATTTCAGATAAAACTTGCAACTTGGACAGTTGGAAAAATATTCTTCATAAAAGTACTACTATAATTGACAAAGAAAAATGAAAGTATCTTAGCCAGAGCAGAAAGCATAAAAATAAATTACCAGTCGAGATAAAACCCTCTTCCTGCTTTCCAATGCAATGCTAATAGTCATCTTCTGTTAACTTGATCCTGTTCCTATATTGTCCTCTCTTTCACACTCGGTAAACCCTTGCATCATAGTGGTTTGTATCACCTTGCTTGGGGTGAAATGATTAAAAAAAAAAAAGATCAAGGAAAGGCATCAGTCATTTCCAATTAAGATTAAAATATTACACATGAATGCAATTATATAACAGCAAAAAGATTATCTGTAAATAATATTACAGTCAGGGTTGGCAAACTTATTTGGATAAACATGTTCATCTGTCTAGAAAAAAAGAAACTTGTGCAAAAAAAAAAAAAAACCAGCGTATAACCTTGGAGCCTTGTGAGCACTGCTCCTAGCTAGACTAAAAATAATGGCAGCACTATTTTGGGCATGTTAATGTTGGGTGTAAGAAAATTAACGAGAGGAGTTATGTTATATTTTGGTTTTCATATAACTGAGTAAAAAGAGAGAGTCCTGGGAATGACAATAAACTACATCCAGCAGCAAATCTGTTGATTGTGAGTGTGGTAGTTTTGAGGAGCATTGAACCACCTCTTAATTGCTGTTGCACCCAGATTCACCCTGGCCTGGGGTGGTAGCACCTGTTAGGGTCCTAGCTATGGGAAAATAGTGACAACCCCTCCCCAACAAAAACGAAATATTATGAAAGTTAAAAATAATTACATTTTTATAGTAAAAATACCAGCAATACATTTTTTAATACAGAAATAACTGCGTCCATGGGTATGACGGTAAACTGCATCCGTGTCCATGGGTATGACGGTAAACTGCATTCGCGTCCTGGCTACTGCGATAAACTACATCTGCGTACTGGGTATGGCAATAAACTATATTCAATAGAAAGGCTGTTTTTGAAAAAATAAGGTTGTCGGCTATATGTTTTTGGAAAAATAGTATTACCAGCTATACGTTTTTGAAGGAATAATATTGCCAGCAGTGCGTTTTTGAAAAACGATATTATCAGCTATACGTTTTTGAAAAAATAATATTACCAGCTATATGTTTTTGAAAAATAATATTACCAGCTCTCCAGTTTTGAAAAATAATATTGCCAATTATATGTTTAAAAAAAGAAAAATATTACCAGGTATACGTTTTTTAACAAAACCTTATTCAATGGAATTGTAATGGAGGTCAAAATACTGTGGAAGTGTAAAAATAGGTTTTAATACCAGAGATTCTTTGTAAAAAATTATTACCATCAATACATTTTTGAAAACCAAATGTTGCCATCAATGCATTTTTGAAAACCAAATGTTGCCAGCAATACATTTTTGAAAACCAAATGTTGCCATCAATACATTTTTGAAAACCAAATGTTGCCATCAATACATTTTTGAAAACCAAATGTTGCCATCAATACATTTTTGAAAACCAAATGTTGCCATCAATACATTTTTGAAAACCAAATGTTGCCAGCAATACATTTTTGAAAACCAAATGTTGCCATCAATACATTTTTGAAAACCAAATGTTGCCATCAATACATTTTTGAAAACCAAATGTTGCCATCAATACATTTTTGAAAACCAAATGTTGCCAGCAATACATTTTTGAAAACCAAATGTTGCCATCAATACATTTTTGAAAACCAAATGTTGCCAGCAATGCATTTTTGAAAACCAAATGTTGCCATCAATACATTTTTGAAAACCAAATGTTGCCATCAATACATTTTTGAAAACCAAATGTTGCCATCAATACATTTTTGAAAACCAAATGTTGCCAGCAATACATTTTTGAAAACCAAATGTTGCCAGCAATGCATTTTTGAAAACCAAATGTTGCCAGCAATGCATTTTTGAAAACCAAATGTTGCCAGCAATACATTTTTGAAAACCAAATGTTGCCAGCAATACATTTTTGAAAACCAAATGTTGTCAGCAATGCATTTTTGAAAACCAAATGTTGCCAGCAATACATTTTTGAAAACCAAATGTTGCCAGCAATACATTTTTGAAAACCAAATGTTGCCAGCAATACATTTTTGAAAACCAAATATTACCAACAATATATTTTTGGAAAAAAGAAAAAGAAAAATATATATTACCAGCTATACATTTTTTTTGAAAAGAGAAAAAATATTACCAGTGATACATATTTGAAAGACAATTATTACCAGAAATCGAATTTTTGAAGGAAAAATATTACCAGAAATAGATTTTAAAAAAATATTACCAGAAATAGATTTAAAAAAAATATTACCAGAAATAGATTTAAAAAAAATATTACCAACAATAAAAATTTTGTTGGCATTAAATGACCCATTGAGGTTGATGTGCCATAAAACCAAAACAAACCAAATCAAACAGAAATAACCAACAATACATTTTATAGCAAAATCACTTTTGTGATGTCAATGAACACTTGGTGCCACTTTTGTAATGTCAACGAATACTTGTCATTTTCATAATGCTTGTTGTAGTAGAGACTTTGTAATCGCAGATACAATTATAGTAATGCCATTGAACAATACTGGTGTCAGATGACTTCGATTAACACTCACACTGATACTACTGCTCGATAATACTTGCTCAAAAAGTAACCACCGAATAGTGATCCGTTAGACGCTATGCTAATTCCCATATATACATTTCCGTTATCATCACATGATCTACTTATTCAAAATGGGATCACCTGTGTTTGCTCTCTGGTGATCTGTGTTCAAATTCCAGTGTTGGCAGTGGCACTTTATTCCTATATAACAATCACTGACAATACATTTTCTACAGTTGAACTCATACAATTGGATTCAAAATATATTTATTTGAGGCTATAAAATTGTGTTACAAATATTTACATTTTGGCATTAAGTAACCCATAGAAGTTGAATTTGTGAATATTTTATAGTTTAATTATTTGAATTTGCTGATTCATCATAATCTTTAATTTAATAACTGAATAAGCACCTTGTGAGTTCCATGACTATAAGATACCAGTGGGAATTCTTCTGTTGCATAATTAAATATTTGAGCTTAACAGTTTTAACAAAATAATGTAATAACAATTGTAAGTATGAATGTAGGTCATTATTTGAAGAAGTAAGAGAGTGTAAATGAAAAAATAATTAAAAATTGACATGTCTTTCCATTTCACTGAAGCAGATGCTAAACGCATTATAGCATTATTGTCTTGTCAATTTTCCTTTTCTTTCTTTTTATTACCAGTTTCTTTCTCTCTCTCTCTCATTAAAACCAAGTGGTATCTCTGATATATCTTTTTCTTCCATCTTTTCTCACATTCAAAATGGAATGGTCCATTATTTATCTGAGGTAATGGCAGAGTGTAAAAAACAAGCAGAATTATTATTATTTAGTAAATATGCACATGTGGAAAAGTTAACTGGAAGAAGTGATTGTCTAAATAATTTAATTTCAGACCCCAATGTTGATTTATGTGCAAAATAAGGAAGTGGTAGTTCTTCGATAGCTTTCTTTTTTTGTTGTAAGTGTGTGTTAGTGAGCTATTCAAACTAAGCAAAGTTCAACAAAAGGCTGCTTTGTGCAGCATCTGTGGAGGACTATATAAATGGCTTGCAAGATGAGTATTCTGTTTCATGATGGACAGAAATTCAACTTGACAATGTTACATACACATAAAACTAATATTCTTAGAGATATTCTCTCTCTCTGTCTGACATTATGAATATTTAAACAGAAGAGAATGGTAAAGTTTCTTTAGTTAATCTCATAGTTTCGGTATAAGAAAACTAGAAGATGCTTACTGCCAGTACGTCTTTTGAATATGATTGGCAAAAATTCTGAGTGACATTTTTGAAAAGAAGACACAAAGAAGATGAGATATGAGCTACAAGCAAGAAACAAGACTGACAGTAATTTCCTATCTCACAAATAATAGAACATAAATGATTTAAAATGGCTGCATTTTTTTTTTTTTTTTTGCATAAGGTAACATTAAGATTTATTGATTAAAAACTCTATTGAAGTTACAATTCAGTGGCTAACCTGCATATAATGTAAGACATATTCATAGTCAGCCAGGTGTGGCAAAAGGCCTATGGCATATGTCCATCTTATTAAACAGCTATCAACTCCTATCTATAGTAAGATGTATCTCAGTAGGTACTTGCAGACACTGGTATAATCTGGACCTATGTCTACCTATTCGACTCTTGTGTAAACTCGATACATGTGTACCTTTTTCAAATGTAGTGCAAACTAGCTGTATGTGTACCGCTTTTTTGACTGTAGTGTGAACCAGATCTATGAAACTTATTTTCAACATTAAATAATCCAACAAGGGTTTATATAGTGCATTGTTAAATTAATCAACCTGTCATATATTGGCTTATCTGCAGGATGCATGTTGTGTTAATGCAGATGACTGTGTCGTATGACAGAATTAGCTGATATTACAAGTTTCGCTGCTGAGATGAATTTTAATAAGGATTCCTTTTGTCTGAATTTCCGAGATGAGGAATTATCGTTATTTACATGTGGACTATTGTTCTCTTCTTTGTTGTCATGGAAAGAGCTCCTGTGGAATGAAGTGAAAATGTTGAACAAGGAAGAACACAGGAGAATTAGACATCTGAAAGAATCAGTGCATATGCTAGGCTATGAGGACCTCCTTAATAGTCCTAGCATAGAAATAAATATGATATGGGAGCCACTAATAAAAATAAAGATAGATTAATGATAGCAGCAGCTGTAACAGAAGTGAATGTTTTAGTGATTGCAGTTAAGCATGACAAGCAGCAGCACTCATCGACAGGCAGTTTAGGTTTAGGGCTCCAAGTTCTCCACAAAGAATTGTCCCATGGGACAATAGCCTAGTGGATTAAAGCATTATTTTGTGAATTTGGTGACACAGTAATTGAGAGTTTAGTCCTGTGTGTGTGTGTGTGCTTTGACTAAATGGAAATGGGGCAAGCAATAACTGAGCATTACTAAAATAAGAACAAGATGAGTTATCCCTAGACGTAGAGTGAGAACAATCTTTTCCTGTATATTAGATGAAGGATTCATTTTGAAATGCCCTGGAACATACCCAAATCAATATACACTTGATAAATTGAAATGATGACTGAAACATTGTGATAGCAACAACAAAATTGACAACAATAATCTGTATGCAAATAAAATAAATGAAAAGGATTCTGTTTGATATTTTTCATTTCTTTTGTTGCTTTGCCCTGTCAAAAAAAGATCCTTTCTTTCTTTAAAGACAGGACACCTGAGGAAAACTGTAGACAGGATCATCTGAAGTATTATGTTGATCTTATCAAATGCATGAAGATGTTCTATTGTCTGTAAATGATTAATCATTTTGTGCTGACTACATTAAATGTAAACAAGGTTTACTGATTATTTACATTTGGAATATTGTCCTGACTTGATATCTCAACTTTAGTCACTTTCTTGTAGACCTGATGTGGCTTCCCTCTGTCTTTTCTACAAATATTTTCATGGCAACTGTTCTGATGAACTATCTTCCCTGATTACATGAATGTAAGCATGCTACTAGATTGGCATTTAGGTCCCACGCTTTTACCGTTGAAATGGTTAAATGCAACTGTCACTTCGACTCCAGCAGTTTCTTTTCTCACACTTCCTGACAGTGGAACTCCCTTCCTCTTACATGCTTCCCTGATAACTACAATTTTCAAAAATTTAAATGCACTATCAATCACAGTCTTCTGTTGGTGTGATCCCCATTCTTCTTTTATCCTTTCCCCAGTCTCCTCTATACACAGTCTTTTCCCTCACTTTCACTCTCTGTAACCCCCAGCATGCTAGTGGCACTCCTGCCTGGTTTGGGTTGAAATGCTTTTAAAATAAATATCCTCATCTTTGTCGTTATTATCACAACTTTTCGGGCATTGTATCCTTCGGTCTTTGGGTGTTTGTTGTTAATCTTCAGGAAATTTCAATCTGAACCATTTCATGATTGCAGATTTTTAATTATGGGAGATAATCTATTGATTGATTTGTTTTCTAGAGCTTATCAACCCTTTGCAGGTTGTTTAAAACCAGGAAATATTTTTAGATTGTAAGAATATTTTTTTTTTTATTTTTTTTTTGGGGAGATAATAATGATTTAGTGATACATATCTTACTAATTAATCCATAGCTGGGGGGAGAAAAGGTGGATTCATACCTTTCTAAAGGGTATTTGTGCATAAATGACTATAATGGAGTGAACAGAAATTGGAATTCTGCTCTGATTAAAAATTCTGAGCCATTATCTATTGCACCACCTGCACATTTAAGCAGTATTCCCAAGCAGTCACCCGTCTGGGTACTGACCAGGCTTGCCATTGCTTAACTTTGGTGATTGTTTGGGAACCGGTGTTTGATTGTGGTGTGGCAGTAAGCTTAGATAATCTATTTGTGTTTTCAAAATCTGTTAATCTCTAGAACAAGACAATCAGTCTTATTTTTACCCTAACTGAAGACATTATTCATGACATTAAAGAGTGCTTTATAACATGAGAAAACTATTTTTGCATATAAAATTTATGAAGATTCTTATTTTTTAGAAAAAAAAATCAACTTGAAAATAAGCAAATACTGATAACATTTCAGTTTGATGTTTTTTTTTTATTTGAAACTCATATTTCTTTTCCTGATTTTATAATAAAATATCTTTTTTTGAGTGTTTTTAATTTTTAATATCACTGTTTATTTTTCTTATAGGCTGGCTTTTTCGAATACTCATAATTTAATAGCGATTCCTCATGATAACCGTAATGTACGTCTCTATGACATTACTGGAGCAAGGGTAGGACGCCTGCCAAAAAGCAACAGACAGGTAAGGAATTTTCAGATGATTATAATGGCTTTGATGGTTACTTAGCGTTTGCAATGGTTGTCTTGACAGCTATATGATGTTTCTAAAAATAATTAAACAAATACTTTCTGTAAAGTCAGAATATTTGGTGAACTTCTTTTTCAGCATTTGGAAGCATTTGACAATTCCATTGTGGAGACCTAATCCAATGTTATCCAAGAATCTTCTACTTGAAATTTTATTTAATTTTTGAAACTTATTTTGTGATGGTACCTCAAGTGAAAAAAAAAAGACTGACAGTCCAACCAGCTATAGAACTATCAATGACTCCTCGCTATATTAAAGAAGGTATTATATACAGAGAATAAAATCAGAAATTCAAACATCCCTTAGAGTGATAATAGATCATTTAAGTATTTTTTTCACAAAGAGTTTTTTTTTTTTTTTTTAAGCGTATCACCCCAAGCAAGGCTGGTGGCCACTATCATGCATGGGGTTACAGAAGGGTTGGAGGAAGAGCAGATAGGAGTGGTAAAGGAAGGGATGTGGAGAAAGAGAAGGACGGAGGGTCGATCAAGGCAAGGGGGTTACAGAAGATTTAGAGCGAGAGCAGATAGGAATGAAAGGTGAAAGGAAGTGGAGAAGGGAAGTGGATAGATCAAGGCAACTGGAGATGATGATTGACGCTACACTTAAACCGTTGGAGATTGTATTTGTCAGGGAAACAGTAATAGGGAAGGGAGTTCCATAGGCGAGATGTGCGAGACATGAAGCTATTGGAGTAGAAGAGACGTCTGCATCTAACAGTTTCAACGGTGAAGGGATGGGAACGGGATGCCAGCCTCGTAGGACGTTTAAATTCACGAGGCCTAGGGACAAGCGAAAGCAACTCCTCGGAGCAATTACCGTGGAAGTACTTGTAGAAAAGGCAGAGAGCGACTGCAGACGAGATGACAGATCAGGGCCAATCACATTGCATATCCGTCTCTGGTTAATCAATACATGGCTCACTGCCACTCAAGTTCGAACATTACTGAATGTGTTACCAATGAATGAAAGATGAGGTAATAGAAAGTGAAGATTATGAGGATAAGTAGGATAGATAAATATTGACACTTGAAGAGTTTATGACTGTAGTGTTCAGGAAAACACCGGTGCAGGAGATTGTTCCATCATCATCGTCATCCTTCAACCTCCTTATGGTTGGTCAGAACTCCATTGACAATCCCTTTTCGCACTGTTTGGACCTGTATTGCTGTCCCCAGATCCCAAATGTCCAACCCTGAGTACTGAGCTATAATGTCTGGGAAAGTCAATTTTCATGAGAAGATACTTCCAGAAGGATGTCATAGGTGTAAGGATAAGATGATTTTCCTGTCCACTTGGTGGCAGTGGTCGGCAAACTAATTGTTTTTGTTTGAGCTAGAGAGAGATTGGTCTCAGTTCTCCGTAAATGGCATTAAGCATTGCATGGGATCTCCAACTGATGTTCTGGATTTTTCTAAGTAGATTTGTATATATTCCATCCAGTCATCTTTCAAGATGATCATATAATGTCCAAGTTTCTGATCCATACAGTAGGACCGGTTTGATCAATATTCAAAAAGTTTGGACTTTTAAGGAGGATGGACGGTTCAAGCACCAAATCTTGTGAAGTTTGTCACACACATCTTATGCAAGAGCTTTGTGAATGTTGAAGTCTTTTTGAGAATCTATTATGTAAGATCAAAGATATTTGAAGTCCTCAACTCTTTTGATGGATGTATTATTGAGTGACTTCACCTCGGATGGTACAGGGGCGATTATGATATGTTCTGTCTTACTCATGTTGCAATAGAGGCCTACCTGATTCACTGCTTGTTATTGTTCCATATGGTGGCAGTTCTTGGAAAAAAGTTGTCCAAATGTAACTGTCTTAACTTTGGAAGACAGGAAATGAGGTTAATTCAGCACTATGGAATTGGTCTAACCAATGTTAGATAACTTGCTTTATCATTGTCATGTAGTTTCACAATGATTTCTTTATGCAGTCATATCTGAGAATTTATCCTGTGACTGGTACTGTGTAACCTACTACCGTCTGTCTGATATTGGTTGTAGTCAGTGAGCTCAGATATATTCTCTTTCAGTTCAGTGATATTGTTGGATTATAATTGATAACTTTGGAGATAAGAAAAAAAAGAAAGAAAATTCTTCATCTGTTGAAAATATGAACTTGGCTTAATTAGAGTCGACATCAACAAACATTTGGCAAAAACATTTCCGTTGGAGATAGTGTTTACAGTTCACAAATTGGTGTTTGAATTTTTATGTTTATTCAGTCAAGTGTGAAAATTATTTTATATTTGGAGATTATATATAAGGTAGTGCAGAAAAGTTCTTGGCCTGGTCAAAATCAGTATTTCAGTGACCCAATGTCAGAATATTTTTTTTTTTTATGAGTTAATGAAACTTGTGAAATGATACATCAAGTGTGTTGAACTGCAGGATGAATATTGGGAATTGCATGTACATTTCCGTTGTAACCTAGGGAAGGTTACTGAATAGAATAATCAAGCAAAGGTTGGTAATTAAAGATAATACTTAGGACAAGAACAACACATATAAGATTTGCCAGCAGTGTGTAGAAGTAGTAGTCAACTGCTAGAAGTGAGTCAAGTGAATTCTACAATGAATCTCCAACTCTAGACCAACATACAGTATTTACTACTGTATTTACGTGACTGGGGACATACCTATTATCATCTGTAGGTATACTACAACAATTTCATTGCTTGATCATTATATTCTTGGTTGTGCCCAGAACTTTTCAGTACAAAATCTGTATAATAGTTTTTTTGTTTCCTTTTACACTCATTTAAAGCTGGGATATCAAATAATAAAATTTGATAAGATAGTTGTTCCATTATGAATTGTTCATGTGACCAGTGATATCATGGTAATGATTTATTGAACAAATAAAACAAAACTTTCATTCACTCTAATTATTATTATTATTTACAATGACACAATACTAAAGTCATATATAGAAATGCAATGAAAATTATTTTGCTATAGAAGTGCTTTGCAATTATTTATTAAGTAAATATATGAAAACTTTCATTCCCTTTAATATAGAATTACACTTCAAATTCTAAAAGTGGATATCAAAATTCATTGGAAGTGATATTGTTCTAGAAATGCATTTCAATGATTTATTAAACAAATATAGTAAAACCTTCATTCACTCTAATGATTATGTTATATCACAATGCTGAATATATATACTTTGCCTGATCTACGGCTGATGTGCTCACAGCCATATATATATATATATATATATATATATATATATATATATATATAGGTCTCTTACCTGCCTGAGGAGACCTAACGGTCAAAACCTGGGTAGTGTGGTAGCTTGAATTTTGGTGTTCCTGATTACATTTTGCTCTACAACTCAAATTTTGGGGATTTTGTATTGAGTACTTTTTTTTTTATAGCACCTTCTTAAATTCAGCTATTTACAGCCTCTTTTTACAATACTATTTTCTATTTTAATATATATATATATATATATATATATATATATATATATATATATATATATAGTGGTTAGTGGTTAGCAAAGTCTGAATTACTGTTTATAAACAACAAATCTTTGATGATCTTTCCCAAATGATTATTTCTGCTCATGAAGGGTACCTTAACATGAATGTTGACAACATATTATGAAAATATATTAAATAATTGTTGAACTTAATCCATTTCATAATACATTTAAAGGAAATTAAATTTAGAAGTTGTTCATATACTAATTTCTTTCAGGATGTAGGGAAACCAAGACTCTCCACAACTTCCTCTAAATAGCTTTTGAACTATTATCATTGTATGCAACTACACACAAATATAAAGCCAAATTTCTGCATATATACCATATATAATCAAGTATAGTGTGAGTTTTTATGATCAGTTTTTCACGCAAGAAGTAGGAGTTCACACTATACACAAGTAATTTGTTTGAAGAAGTTAGAAATATCATGCATTTACAGTAACTGTTTGCACTATACACAGGTAAATTTTTTTCTGGAGGGGGTTAAAATTTTTGCAAATAATTCAGGGTTTGCACTATACAAGAAGTCTGCTTATACACAAGTATATCTGGTAGGTCCTGACCTGGCACCTCGACTCCAGTCACTTTCTCTCTGACGTGATGTGTCTTCTCTCTGTCTATTCTACAAATTTTTTCATGGCAACTGCTCTGACAAGCTATTTTCACTGGTGTCCCAACTGCATGAATTTAAGTGTGCTACTAGGTTGGCATCTCGGTCCCACCCCTTTACTGTTGAAACAGTTAAATGTAACCGTTTCTTCTACTCCAACAGTTTCTTCTCTCACACTTCCCAACAGTGGAACTCCCTTCCTCTTATTTGCCTCCTTGATAACTATAATCTTCAAACCTTTAAATGTAATGTCAATCGATATCTTCTGATGCTTTGATCTTGATCCCCGTCCTTCTCTTTATCCTTTCCTTAAACACCCCTCTTTACTCTTACTTTCACTCTCTGTACTCCCCCCTCTTTACTCTTACTTTCACTCTCTGTACTCCCCCCTCTTTACTCTTACTTTCACTCTCTGTACTCCCCCCTCTTTACTCTTACTTTCCCTCTCTGTAACCCCTTGCTTGGGGTGAAATGCTTAAAAAAAAAAACTACATAAAGTCTGTAGTGTAATCTCCCTTCAGGACTTGAGCGATTATGGCTCTCTACAACTTCCTATCTTTTGTAACTCTTAACAATGTTTATCTCTCTCTCTTTCTCCTATATCTGTCGTCTATTTGCATAAGGTCGTTAGGTTAATTGCTGTTACTCTTTTGCTTTCAATATGTCCTGTGAGAGTTAAATTTTCCAGGTCTTTTTTTATTATGTGTCCCAAGATTTTCAACTGTTCCTTTCAGATTTTATGTATAATTGATCTTTTTGTTTCCATTTTCATTAAAACTTCCTTGTTGCTTTATTCTCAGCATCCTTCTGTAGAGCCACATCTCTGTTGACTTTATCTTCTCTTCATCTGTGAGAGGTTAAAAGGAAAAAATTTATTTTACACTAAGAAAAGTAATTTCTCAACATAATCTCTTCTCTGCACTTGTTTTTGAAGGTAGATTTTTAAATTCCCAATATAAATAATTAAAAAAAAAAAGCTAATAATTGTGTCAAACTAAGGACTTACTGATCCAGCATTGTATATTTACACATTGTTCTTTTGTGAGGAAAAATAAAACATGCAACTCGAATGGGACTTTTACATGAGGAAGGACAAGTTCATGATATATTTTGTTCAATAAAGCTAAAACGCAAAAAAAAACTAAGCTTCATAAATTGAGATGGAAAAATAGAAACTTTTGAGAGATGAGATGTTAGACAATGACGAAGCTAGCAAGTAAGCCAGAATGATTTATTGTCAAATTTTATTTTCTCCCCTGGCTTACTTGAAAACTTTTTTTTTCCTCACTTTCTTTTGGAGATAATAAACAACAAGCATTTTTATTTGAAGTTATTTCAGTGATGTAAAAATAAATGAGAACAAATTTTCAAACTGGATTGAACTTTCATCTCATTGATGATAATATGAGATTGTTTTGTGACTGATCAATATTTTACCTTTGTTATTTTGTATTGTTATTTTTGCCTTAAATGCAGTGTGAGCCGGCACGACTTCTATTTCTGTTCTTTTCATTCTCTGTATTTGAAAAAAAAAAAAAAAAAATTGATATATGAGATTTCCGGAAAGTTCTGGACTCAACCAAGTGGTCCTTTCAAAGAAATATCTGATATTAGGTCAGACTTTTAGAAATGGGTTTTGCAAAGAATTTTTTGCACTCCCACCACATGAAAAAAGAAAAATTATTTCACTCCAAACAAGGCAATAAAACCACTAGGATGCATGCGGTTACTGAGTGTTAAAAAATATGAAAAAAAAAAAATTAAGGAATGAGAATAATAAAAGAACAGGAATTAAGAATATGTAAGATAATGATTGATATTGCATTTAAATTTTTGAAGATTAAAGTTGGCTGAAGCCAGAAGAAAGTTTCACAAGTATAAATGTGAGAAAAGAAACTGTTAGCATAGAACTTACAGTTGCATCTAACCAATTCAACTGTAAATTAATGAGACCTCTCTGCCAATCTAGAACTGTGCTTTAAATCATGAAGTCACGGTACCATAGAGGAAAGTATATTAGAAGAATTACCATGAAAGTATTTATAGAAAAGCCACAGAGAACCTATTTTCTGGTGTTGGGAAAGTGACTGAAGCCAAGATGCCAGCCCCGGACCAATAACATTGCAGATTCTTCTTTGGATTTTTTATCAAGAATCTTTAATATATCATAGAAGCACCAGATCATATGTGGCAGCAATATTCAAAGCATGGATGAATGGTAGACTTATAAATATGTAAGATGGATTCCAGCGGAAAAAATTGTCTAGCACAACACACTGAACCAATTTTCTTAGCAGCAGCAGACCTAGCGGTTGATTCAATATAATCTTTTTGCTTCATATCAGTGGAAAACATTAGTCCTGGAAGGCACAAAGTTTTACTTTCTTGGAGGTTAGCATCAGTATTGAAGAATGGAAACTGAGTAAGGCAATCACTAAAAATCCACTTACCATAAATAAAATAATATCGTCTGTTTAATTATTTTAAAATTATTATTAAGAGAGTTGTTTGTAAGATGGGAATTTAGCTAGTAGGTATAATTCTATTAGAGAAACATTTCTCACCCAGTGAGCCCAGGTAGACTAATGTGCCTTGAAAGGTAGTTAAATGTGCCTCAAATTAACAGAAGAGTAATTTATGAATTATGTTTATATTTAAAAAAATCTTTATTTTTAAAAAGCTAGATACACCAAGCACATGGCTTCCATGTCTACGTCAAATCATATTTTAAAATGGATGCTAAATTTTAAATTTAATGATTAATATTTCCTTATTAAAATTTAAAATGTGTTCAAGAGTTTTAGTTATTCTACAAATGCAGCCTGAAGTAAAAATGATTGAGAAACACTGTATTAAAGCAATAAAAGCAGACACATTAAAATGCATTTCATTACAAAAAGGAAACAGTTCATGACAAAAATAAATGGCTTGTAAGATTTTTGCATATAACATTATACTGGGATTATATCATATTTTAGTCACTGTGCACATTTTTTGTCCTTGATTTATTAGAGATGACCGATAGCCAGTTTAGTTGTTTTTAATCATTGGTATATTTCTTTATTACCATTTTACAGTAATATTTTTATTAGCCCCTATTTTTTGTTATAAATTGTTTCTATTTTGTGATGAGAACCATTGTTTTCATCTTTGTTGTTATTGCAATATTTTGGCCATTGTGACCTCCGGGCTTCCTCAGGTGTATATTAATCTGGGTAACCTACAGGGAGTTCTGAATTGAACATTTTATTTAAACTGTGGGTGTAGACTGTTCTCATTCCATTGCCCATGTCTAGTGATATCTTGCTTTGTTTTTATTTATAGTACTCCTCAGTTATTACAAACTGCCAGACTCAGGGACTGAACTCATGAACCAACACTTTAATCCACTAGGTCATAGTGATGTTTCTTTTTGTCTTAGGAAATGCATTTTAATATGTCTGCTTTTATTGCTCTCATAATTGTATTTATATTTAATACTTCCTTTTATAGAATGTTTTTCGCTTGTTTTATTAATGAAGTTTTAGGAATTTGCAGATAATGTGGAAGATTTCTTGAAAAAAAGAAAATAAAGTAGAAATACAAAAGATGCTTTTAGAAAATTCTCAAAATAAAATTCATTTCTATAAAAATTTGAATATTTTTAAATTTTTTTTTTTTTTTTTTTTTTTTTTAATGAAAATAAGATTTCAAGTTTGACTCAATTTAATCAACTACCCAATAATAAGAATATTTTGCTTTTTGGCTTGGTTTCTTAGCTTCCAAATAGAATCCAAATATTATAAAGTAATCGCCATCCTCTTGGGAGCAAATTATAGCATTTGGCATTTCTTTAATGTCAGAGTTGGCTTCCATTCATAGCAAAAACCATTACTGCTACTTTTATTAATCCACCAATTAATTGTCATGTTACTTATATTTATTAATTTCTTTTTTGCTTTTTAAATCATTTCACTCCAATAAGGTGATAAAGCTACTAAGACACAAGGAGTGACTAAGTGTGTAAGAATCTGAGAAAAAGAAAAACTTTATTAAGGAGCGAGCACAATAAAAGAACAGGAATTAAGATATAAGATAACAATTGATCTAGCATTTAACAGAGTTCAAATCCAAATTTTTGTATTGATATAAATATGAAACCTTTTCTTCCTCGAATCAGAACAGTACTCTCAATACTAAACATCTTGGATGTTCGGTTTAGATGACTTGTACTGTATATCCTTATTTTTGACTTTCTTTACAGATTGTAATTGTTTTTGAATGATAAATTTATAACTTTGATAAATAATAAAATTGTGACACATTTCAGCCTTTATGGCTTCATTGGACTAAAGTGATCTTTATGTAACTACACATTAGCATGAAGGGGAAGGGATGCTAAAATTTTAAACTTAAGGTTTTTTTTCTTTTTTTTCTCTCTCACTCTTTTTTTTTAATGTATGCTTGGGTATATAGTCTAGCTAATTTCATATAGTTTCTATCTATCTATGACATTTTTTCTATCTATCTATCTATCCATCCCAGTCTGTTCATATCTATCTATCTATCCATCCCAGTCTGTTCATATCTATCTATCTATCCCAGTCTGTTCATATCTATCTATCCCAGTCTGTTCATATCTATCTATCTATCCCAGTCTGTTCATATCTATCTATCTATCCCAGTCTGTTCATATCTATCTATCTATCCCAGTCTGTTCATATCTATCTATCTATCCCAGTCTGTTCATATCTATCTATCCCAGTCTGTTCATATCTATCTATCCCAGTCTGTTCATATCTATCTATCTATCCCAGTCTGTTCATATCTATCTATCTATCTATCCCAGTCTGTTCATATCTATCTATCTATCCCAGTCTGTTCATATCTATCTATCTATCCCAGTCTGTTCATATCTATCTATCTATCTATCCCAGTCTGTTCATATCTATCTATCTATCTATCCCAGTCTGTTCATATCTATCTATCTATCTATCCCAGTCTGTTCATATCTATCTATCTATCTATCCCAGTCTGTTCATATCTATCTATCTATCTATCCCAGTCTGTTCATATCTATCTATCTATCTATCCCAGTCTGTTCATATCTATCTATCTATCTATCCCAGTCTGTTCATATCTATCTATCTATCTATCCCAGTCTGTTCATATCTATCTATCTATCCCAGTCTGTTCATATTTATCTATCTATCTATCCCAGTCTGTTCATATCTATCTATCTATCTATCTATCTATCTATCTATCTATCTATCTATCTATCTATCTATCCCAGTCTGTTCATATCTATCTATGTATCTATCTATCCCAGTCTGTTCATATCTATCTATCCCAGTCTGTTCATATCTATCTATCTATCCCAGTCTGTTCATATCTATCTATCTATCTATCCCAGTCTGTTCATATCTATCTATCTATCTATCCCAGTCTGTTCATATCTATCTATCTATCTATCCCAGTCTGTTCATATCTATCTATCTATCCCTGTCTGTTCATATCTATCTATCCCAGTCTGTTCATATCTATCCATCCCAGTCTGTTCATATCTATCTATCTATCCCAGTCTGTTCATATCTATCTATCTATCTATCCCAGTCTGTTCATATCTATCTATCCCAGTCTGTTCATATCTATCTATCTATCTATCTATCTATCTATCTATCTATCTATCTATTTATCACCTGCATACAGAAATGCAATTGCGTCCTGTCCTGATATGATTTTTTAAAATTTTGAATTCTCGTCCCAAGTTCGTAGCGTGAGTGGTAAATTAAGAGCAACATGATGTAAATGAAATCAATACAATAGAACTCCCCAAATCCAAACCTAGCATAATTTAGACTTCCTCGTATTTGGACTCCTCTTCAAATCCAAACTTTTGTATTGCCATAAATATGAAGCCTTTTCTTCCACGAATCAGAACAGTACCCTCAATACCAAACAACTCGGATGTTCTGTTTAGATGACTTGTACTGTATATCCTTATTTTTTACTTTCTTTACAGATTGTAATTGCTTTTGAATAATAAATTTATAACTTTCATAAATTTTTAAACATTTCATAAAGTGACTTAGTTTTTCACAAATTACAATATTTGTATGGTAAGTACATGCCTGTGTATGTATGTATGTATTAGGTTATCCCATAAGTTCTGTCCAAATTTTAACTTTTTGTTAAAATGAACAAAATTTAAAGAGTATTTTATAATGTCTAATGGAGCTGAACATTATTTTTATGTTTAGATGCATTTAAACTGATCAAATTTTATTTCAGAGAACAATAAAATTAAATTTTGTTTGATTAAAACCCTGCTAACATGGAAGTACCCAAGAATCATTTGAGGCACATAATGCTTTATGAGTTCAAGAAAGGAAACTCAGCAGCCGAAGCGGCTAGAAACATTCACTCAGTTTATGGAGAGGAATGTGTGAATGAAAGAACTTGCAGAAGATGGTTTGCAAAATTCAGAGGTGGAGATTTCATCCTTGAAGATGAAGATCGAACCAGATGTCCAGTTGAGTTTGATGAAAAGTTTCTTGAAGCAGCCCTTGAAGAAAATCCTGCTTTATCAGTTGAGAAATTGGCAGTGGTTCTCAGTTCAAACCATACAACTGTTCATCATCATCTTCAACAACTTGGAAAAGTGCCTAAACTAGGAAAATGGGTGCCTCATGAATTGTCTGAAAACAACCTCAAATCCCGAGTTGACATCTGCTCTTCTCTCCATTCTCGCCAACTTGTTTCACCTTTTTTGGATAGACTTGTGACTGGCGCCGAAAAATGGATCTTTTATCGAAATGTTAAGTATCGTAGACAGTGGCTTGGTCAAGGGAAGGACCCCAGACACAGCTGAGAAGGGAACTTCATGGGCAAAAGGTTCTTCTTTCAATCTGGTGGGATTGCCAAGGAATAATCCCCTTCGAATTCTTACCACCTAATGCAACAATTAATGCTCAAATATACTGTCAGCAATTAGAGCTTTTGAACCAAGCTTTGAGGAAAAAAAGACCTGCTCTAGTGAATCGAAAACGGGTGATGTTTCATCAGGACAATGCGTGACCACACACAGCAAGAATCACGTCACAAAAGATTGAAGAACTTGGTTCGGAGAAAAGTCCTCATCCACTTTATTCTCCCGACCTTGCTCTTTCAGACTACCATTTGTTTCGTAGCTTACAGAATCATTTGGAAGAAACAGCTTTTGTAACACAGGAAGATGTTAAAACTGACATTTATGAGTTCTTTGAATCAAAGCCAAAAGGATTTTACAGTAATGGAATTAGTAAGCTTGTTAATAGATGGAAGGAAGTCATAGATAATCAGGGAAAATACATTGTTGATTGAATCTGTAATTAAATGTAACATTTGGTCACTTGTTTTCTTTATTCAAAATTCGGACAGAACTTATGGGATGACCTGATATATATATATATATATATATATATATATATATATATATATATATATATATATATATATATATATATATATATACACACACACACACACACACACACACACACAATACTCCATGTTGACAGTTCAAGTCAGAGTTTCATGCACTATGCAATCATCAGGTATAAATGGACACATACATTTATTTATATTTATTTGATTATATATATATATATATATATATATATATATATATATATAGAGAGAGAGAGAGAGAGATGACTCCTCTTTAATATTTTGACATATGCATGCTTAACAGTTCAGTTTACTACACATATGATTTGATTATAGCGGTGAAGGCTTGTGCAGAACTAACCACACATTTTGAAAGAACAGATAACAATGAAAGTTTGCACAGTGTGCCGTGAATTTTCCAATTCAGTTTTTTCTTCTTTTGGGTATGCTGTCAACCAAGGATACAAATCCCAATCTGCCCTTCCATTTAATCTATAGCTGGAGGGAGAAGGAATCTATTCATACTTTTCTCAAGAATATTTGTGTGAAATTGTCCACAACAAACTGGAATTTGAATAGATTATATATATATAATCACAGTGATCCGGAGATGAGGTTAAACTCTGTGATAATAACACATGAGGACTGTCGTTCGGAGTTTCCGTGGCAAGTCTTTTGCGCCGTTACTTTTTTTATCAACAGATCCAAAAAGTGTGGATGGACTGACACAAGCCTTCACCACTTGAAACAAATCCTTGTGTTGGTTTTCTGACATCTACATCTAATTAGTTCCACACATATCCGGCTACTGCGAAAAACTCTACAAAGCAACATCTACTTTATCTTGGCACTTGGAATGTGTGAACTCTCCAGGACAACAACTCAGCATCCGAAAGAAAAACAGCTCTGGTCGCATTGGAGCTAAAGATGAACATCATTGATATAGCTGCACTGAGAAGTAAGCATCAGTCGACTACACGAAATGTAGAGGCAAAATAAGACGTCTAACAGTGTTCTTGCTGCACTTGGATACAATACCTTCTCCTGTACTGTTTGTGGTCTTTTGTGCAATTCTCGAGCCAGTCGCAAAAGTCATACTGTTGTGGTCGTCGGAACTTCATATGTCAAACTTGACGGGAGAGTTCATCATATATATGTGTGTGTGTGTGTGTGTGTGTGTTGATTAGTGGGTCTTAATAAATGTAGATAACCATCAACTCTTTCTGGTTCTAATGGTGTTATTTATTTAGTGTCCTTGTTTTATAGTCAGATTATTAAAAACATTCTCATCATAGAATGAGGCACAGTGGAATAATGGATTGTTTTTTTTTTTTTTTTTAATCATATCACCCCAAGCAAGGGCAAAGGCCACTATCACGCAAGGGGTTAAAGAATGGTTGGAGGAAGAGCAGATAGGAGTGGCAAGGGAGGGGATGTGGAGAAAGAGAAAGACAGTGGGTCGATCAAGGCAAGGGGGCCACAAAAGATCCGGATTGTGGCTCAGATTGAGGAATTGAAGAGCTAAGTTTGAAGTCATGTTGAGTTTATTATGTTCACTTATATGCTAATACCCTTGGGAAAGGTATGAATCAATCTCTACTCTCCTCAGCTATGGGTAAATAGCAGGACAGACTGGGTCATATAGCCTTGGGTAGCAACCAGTCTAGGAGAAAGACGGCTCTTAATTCATATTGTTTGCATTGACTTGATGATCCCAACTATGGTCAACACTTTCTTCATCATAGAATTAATGTTTCCTTTTAAGGAAAATGTTCACTATTTTTATTTATGCACTGAGAATTAAGCATCAGTCGACTACATGAAATGTAGAGGCAAAATAAGACATCCAACAGTTTCAGAGAGCGTTTGTTCCGACGACCACAACAGTATGACTTTTGCGACTGGCTCGAGAATTGCACAAAAGACCACAAACAGTACAGGAGAAGGTATTGTATCCAAGTGCAGCAGGAACACTGTTAGACGTCTTATTTTGCCTCTACATTTCATGTAGTCGACTGATGCTTACTTCTCAGTGCAGCTATATCAATGATGTTCATCTTTAGCTCCAATGCGACCAGAGCTGTTTTTCTTTCGGATGCTGAGTTGTTGTCCTGGAGAGTTCACACATTCCAAGTGCCAAGATAAAGTAGAATGAATACATGAATAAAAATCGTAAAATTATGTAAGTCCATTTAAATAATACAGGCAACATGGTTGAATAAAAATATATTTTCTAAGTCACATGATCACTCAACATTGGTATAGAATATCTATGTCAGAAAAGGCAACATATATATAAATAAATAATAATAGTTCACAACACTTCGTTTAATGAAAGAATCAGATGAAAACTACTGTTATTAAATATTTAGTAAAAGTTAGAGCAGCTGGATTTTTACCAGACTTCCATGTGGCAAAATCTATAATTTTTTTTTTTCTGTAGGAGTTTCTTTTTTTTTTTTATCTTTTCCTATAGTTTACCCAATACAAGCCCCAAGAGCCACCCAAGGTAGAGGGTTAATGAATGGGGTGCGTGATATGAATACAATTGGAAGAAGTAGGAAATGAATTTTACAAGGGTATGGTGGATAGATAATACTTGACCCTAGACTTGAAGTAGTTTAAGATTACAGGGTTCAAAGTAGCGATTCTTGGGAAGAAGCTTTTTGAGTAGAAGTTCCTTCTTACCAAAGAGATACATAGGAGATACGGGTGATTCAACCCTGTGGATATAACAAGGTGAGTTTCGGCCATAAACATTTGAGCTGGTGGTATTAAAGAATGGAGCTCACTTGAAGATAGGGAGATGCGTGTTGTATTCTTTTTATAGCACCAATCCCAATATGTTTTTTTTTCATATATTCACTTATTTACAAATACCCTTGGGGAAGTATGAATCCACCTCTTGTACTGGTAAAATCGTTATTATCTCCAAAGAAATTCTTATAGTTCAAAATTATTTTCTAGCTTTATATAACCTGCAAAAGGTTGATAAACCATAAAAACAAATCAATCAACCAATCAATTTAGTATGAAAATCTGTGTCTGTTATGACTTGGATCTTTACAAGTATAAGATACTAATTAACTCTACGAGTTTTCTTGAATTAAGTTTGGAACAAAAGTCGAAGAAACTGATTGAGGCAATGTTTAAGTTGAACCTGGAGAAGAAAATTCAAGAAAGTCACTGGGATTTCAATTTCTGGCAAGAATTCATAAAAAAGATTATTTAAATATGAATTCTCAGGGTCTGTTTGGAAATTAAGTCTTTTATTGTTATTATTAATATAAGTAATGTGTATTTCACTACATTGAACATTCATTTTTATTTTGTTCTTTTGACGCAAGGTATCTGTAATATAGGTTGTCTTACAAAGATAATTTCTCTTAAAATTCTTAGATGGATTTAATCTTTTCAAGAGGATATTTGAAAGAAGATTATTATTATTATTACAAATCTGGTATGTGAACTCTATTAGTTTTGATTGATACAAGGATTGTAAAGATTTTTCCAATTTGGTCTAAGAATTCTCAAGATGAGATATA
>OZ038513.1:31091437-31098937 GCA_964036315.1 Acanthosepion esculentum
TATATGTCTGTGTGTATTTGTTTTTATTTCTGTGTGTGTGTCTGTTTACAAATCTGAGTATATTTTGGGGCATATGTATACATTTGTGTTTTTGTGCATATAGGTAGATAGATATCAGTAAATAGTAAAGTGTATTTAAACAGCAAGAATTAATCCAAACAACTTTCAAATTCTACTGACATCTGAGAAAAAGTAAAAAAAAAAATAGTCAGACCATGCTTGAATTTAACCAAAGATGTGTGTATTTGTGTTCTTATAAAATATTTGTGTGTGTGCATGTACACACACAATATATATATACACACACACATACATACATAATATATATATATATATATATATATATTAAACATGTGTTGAATGTTAAAGACAACATCGTCCTGCATATTTTCTTTTGAATTTTCTCATATTTTCTAATGAGATTTTTTATTTGAAAATGATATCGAAATAAATATTGTCCGTACGATGCAGGACGATGTTGTCTTTAACATTCAACACAACATGTTTAAAAGAAAAGTTGCTGCCAAATTACAAACACACACACACACACACACACACACACATATATATATATATATATATATATATATATATATATATATATATATAAAGGAAGAACAGTAAGATATATAATCCGGTGTTCTTATAGATATTTTTATTTTTACACAATAGTGCTCAATGTAAATTTACAGACCATTAATATTATAAATTAACTGATTTAAAATATGGTTTGTTTCGATACACAGTAATAACCATGTTTCAAAAATGGAAGCTAAAAGCTTTTAGCTTCCATTTTTGAAACATGGTTATTACTGTGTATCGAAACAAACCATATTTTAAATCAGTTAATTTATAATATATATATACACACACACACACACACACATATACATGTGTGTGTGTGTGTGTGTGTATACAGTGTATGATGGTCAAATTGTCATCTAAATTATGCAAAAATGAAAATAACATTGACATTTCATTTTAAGATATATTTACCAAAATTACACAAAAAATATCTTAAAATACTAAAGAGTAAATTTAATCAATAAAATCACTATTGGCTTCAACCATGGCCTCCAGATGACTTCCAAATCTCTTGCAACTCTTATGGACAGTTTCCTTGGTTTTGGTGAATGCTGCCATAATCCTTGCCTTCAGTTCATCTTTGGTGTTACAAGGAGTTTTGTTGGTCTCTTGCTCAACTGTGCCCCACACATAATAATCAAGGGGGTTGCAGTCTGGGGAGTTAGGTACCCTGGTGTAAGGGGTGATACGGTTGCAGAAATTGTCTGACAGCCATGACTGGGTTCTCCTGCTTGTGTGGCATAGTGCAGAGGACTGTTGCCAGATATAGGGTCTTCCAGCAGTCACCCTCTTGACCCAGAGCAGCACTACCTCCTCAAGGCACTTGATGTAGGCCTCTGTGTTGAGTTTGAGGCCCTCACCAACAAATTTGGAAGTTCTTATCAGAATGAGTTTTCCGAGCTGCACTATTGTAATCACCATTAGACTCATCCACCTCTTTCTGAATCCTCTGCACCGTCCTCAGATTGATACCTGAATACTTTGAATTGTTTGTATTGGAGCTACTGGCATGAATTCCAAGCAATACAGCATGCTGTTTCCGAATTTCTGGCAGAGTGAATTGTGTCATGGTGCTCTTTTTCTCACAGATGGTAGCCAACTGAGCCTACTATACTGTTCAGTCAACAAACTCAAAAACAAACATTGCACATGTGCAAAATTACAAATATAAAATAGCGACAATTTACCCATAGTACCCTGTGTGTGTGTGCACATGTATGCGTGTGTGTGTGTGTGTATAATAATGTGTGTATACACTTTTATAATAATATATTTGTAAAATAATGTGTGTGTGTATATATATATATATATATATATATATATATATATCTATCTATATATAATTATTATAAATTAACTGATTTAAAATGTTTTTTTGCTACACGGTAATAACCATGTTTCAAAAATGGAAGGTAAAATCTTCAAATTTAATTTTGTTATTAAATTAAAGACATTAGTTCCATTTCCTCGTCAAGCGAATTTTGGAGTAACCTATTTTTTTAAATTTACAGTTTTAAAGGCACGGCAAAGATTCATAATTGAGTGTTTCCAAGGATACAGAGAAATCCACTCATCTAGACAAGAGGTGGTAGCTAGTTCAATTTCAATTTTCATTGTATCAGTTAATAGTTACATTTGAAAGCGGGGTTATGTTTAGGGATGGGTAGGGATGTATTTTTCAACAAATTCTGACTTCCTCTAAATGCATGTCGTCTGGGTTTTTTATAAAAATTTTTATTTTTAACGGCAAAAATTCTTACGGTATTTTTTCTATTTGTATACTTAAAGATTTTTGGGGCTGTTTAGGCTAGAATATGTTTTCTTTAACTACAATTCTAAAATATTTTATTAATTTTTAATAGACTATATTTCTTTTTAAAACCAAGTAAATGTATTAGAATTACTTACAGTATGTAAATTTATTTTTTCATTTCGAGTATAAGTATGTATATTACCAGGTTACATTTTTTTAATTTTTTTTTTTAAAGTAAAATTTATGACAATGACGGCAAAGATAGCTAAATTATTTCACTGATTCAGTAAACTTTTATTTTTTATAAACTTGGTAATATATATTTTTCTCATGTATGTACAAAGGACATAGGTCATTTAATGTCCTACATATTCTAACTTATCATATTAATTTAATTTAACTTTAGGTGTTTTATTGGATTCTTTTAAGTGTTTGAAGTACTTTGAGAGAGGTGTTAAGGTTAGAATATGTTTTATTTAACTACAATTTTAAAAGATGTTTAGTTTAAAGTCCGTTTTATTTAATTAAAATTTTAAAACTAATTTTAAAATATTTTTACTTTTAAATTTAATCGGCTATATTTTTTTTATAAAAGAAGTAAATGTAATAAAATTAATTACAGTATTTAAAATTATTTATTCACATCAAATATAAGTATGTATATTACCAGGTCTTAAATTTTTTTTTTTTTTTAATTTAATTTTTAAATATTATTTAAAGAAAATTTTTGACAATGATGGCACAAAATAGCTATTTCATTTATCTGATTCAGTAAATTTTTATTTTTTATAAACTTAGTAATATATAGTTTCTCATGTATGCGTAAACGACATGGGTCATTTAATGACCTACATATTTTAGCTTTTCTTATTAACTTCCATTTTACTGTAGGTGTTTTATTGGATTCTTTTAGGTGCCAGAAGTACTTCGAGAGAGATGTTTGGTTTTTATATTTATTTATCCTAATTATTTAAAAAAATAAATTACTCCAAAATTCGCTTGATGAGGAAATGGAACTAATGTCTTTAATTTAATAACAAAATTAACTTTGAAGCTTTTAGCTTCCATTTTTGAAACATGGTTATTACTGTGTAGCGAAGAAACCATATTTTAAATCAGTTAATTTATAATATTAATGCTCTGTAAATTTACATTGAGCACTATTGTGTAAAAATAAAAATATCTATAAGAACAACGGATTATATATCTTACTGTTCTTTCTTTTTATTTATATATGCATATATATATATATATATATATATATATATATATATATATATATAAATAATAGCATAATAGCTTATTTGTTGGTGAGATTTTAATTATGTGACTTGAGATATTGCATGATGGGTAGAGAATATTTGAAATGGCAAAGAAAGTTGAAGAGAGATCATAAAAATATCAGAAAGGAAATTGAAAAGATTAGCAAGATAAAAATGACATAAACTGTCTTTCATTATGTCATGTAAAGAGATTAAAGAAAAATTAAAAGAGCAATAAGCAAGAACAGTGGATTGATCAGGTCAAAAGTTTCTGAGGAAGTTGTTGTTGCCAATGTAAACAAAGAAAAGGTACAGTATAACATTGGCTAGAATTCAACTAAGCTGTCACACAAGAGAAATGTCTAAGACAAAGAACTTCCTGAACGCTAATTTCTCAATATAAAGCCTGTTTCAATAACTTGGACTGATTTTAAATGTGAATTAAGTTTAAGTGTCTAAAGATTTTTTTCCTTTTTCTTTCAGATTTAACAACTTAAGTCTTTGGCAATTTCAACCATAGAAAGATTAACAATCAAACAACGTGTTAAAGTTTCAATTGCACTCTCAGTTGGTAGATTATGTTGACCAAAAAAAATCACTAAATGCATGAAATGCATTTCTGTTTGAACGTCCATTTTCGTAATAGGCTTCGATAACTTTAACACGGTGTTTGATTGTTAATCTTTCCATGGTTGAGATTGCCAAAGATGTAAGTTATTAAATCTGAAAGAAAAAGAAAAAATCATTAGATGCTTAAACTTAATTCACATTTAAAATCTGTCCGAGTTATTGGAACACACTTTATTAGTGATGAATGCAGAGCTATATTGGAGGGACTTCATGGCTAGCGAGTCAATCAACGTGAATTAAAAAAAAAAAAAAGTCAGTGGAATTGGTATCAACTTTGTACTGATATCTTGAAAAACAGAATTTATCAAGAAAATATAGTGTAGACCAGACAATGTCCCACAGCAATTGATACTGGATTCTTATGGAATTCATTAAGTCAGAGTAATACAAGATCTAAGAAATGCTTTTTTCAACATTAACCGAATTATGGCACTTAATCCTAGAAATATACCGAGTGATTCTGGAGACAATACTTCAAGAATTTAACTCTGAAATGAAGGGACTGTAATTTGCTCCTCAAATGGATAGTATTGTTGAAGGTATTGTGGCCATATCAACCCCGAAAATATGTGAAAAGATTTTTAGTTTCACACCAACTAAATAGTATTCTTAAAACAGGGAACATTTTTATTAATCAGAATGTCAGATACAAAAGTATCATCTTGATTAAAAGTATAAATTTTAAGGTAACTTTTGTCCAACACTTCAACAGAAGAAAAATCATTGGAATTAAGAAAAACTCTTGAAAGGAAACAAACCTCCTTGCAATAGAATTAAAAGAGACTGGTATGAAAAGTGGAAAGACTATATTGAATCCATTGCCAGGTCAGTTGTTCAAAAAGTGGCTTCATTGTATTTTGCAAAACAATTTTTCTTTCCAGAATTTATCTTGTGTCTCCATAAGTCTACCGTTTGTCCATGCTTAGAATATTGCTGGCACATATGTTTAGGTGCCTCTGCTATTTATCTAGAGAGCTCCTTGATAAAATCCAAAGAAGAATCAGCAATATTATTGGTCCTGATCTGACTGTCTTGGTTTCAGTCACATTCTCATCACAATGTAGTTGCCTACCTGTGTTTTTTCTATAAATACTTTCATGGTAATTGTTTGGATGAGCTCTTTGCTACGGTACCTAGACTCCTTGTTAATTGCAGAACTAGACTGGCAACAAGTTCTAACCAATTTAAAATTGAGATGACTAGATTCAAATGTAAGTTCTAGGTTAATAGTTTTTTTTTTCTCACCCTTCTTGCTTGTGGAACTCTCTTCTGGCTCAATGTTTTCCAGCCAACTTTAATCTGCAAAATCAGTGTTAATTGCTGTCTACTGTCTTTCTGATCACCCTTCTTTTGTTCTCACTCCTAAGTAATATTTCTGTTTTTTAATTCTTCTACACCCAGTATCCCCTTGTGTTTTAGTGGCTTTACTGTCTTGCTTGGGGTGAACTTGATTAAAACAAAATATGTAGAAACAAACCTTTTATAGTTTATATTCTGTCAAAGAAGCTTTATTAAATTTAACAGCTGTTTTAATATACTTGAAATGGAAGTCATGATTGCATTTTTTCCCTTCATGAATGCTTGTAATGTATGTACATATTTTTCAGCTTCTGTAGCCATTGTCAGGACTAAGATATTTTCTGTATGATGAAGGGATGGATATGTAAAAAAAAAAAAAAAAGTCCTAAAGATGCATACAATTTTTATCAGTTGAGTTCAAAGAGTTCTACTCTTGGTTTTTGATTAAAAAGTGGGGTGGAAGAAAGCACTGGTGTTGAAAATTTTTTTTTTTTTTTTTTCCAAAATTGAATATTTGTTGTGGAGATTGGAAAAAAATCGAAGTGGTAGGTAGAATTAGTCGAGCATTTGCTTTATTTAAAATGAAGTAAAGCAGCCAACAAATTATTTTATGGCGGCGAAACATTTTTCTCTACTATCAAAATGTTTACACTATCTACATTGTTTGAACTGTTGTCCTCATCTTCATTGCCATATTCCTCAATGACCCAGTGAATAAAGCCATTGGTTGAATCCAGTGACTTGACCCAAAGAGTTGTGAGTTCAATACCTGACTACAGCTGAGGTGAACAAAAACTTGGAGAGTTAAGTTAAAGGGAGATAACTGATACTGAAACACATGGAACTAGAACAATCTACCCTGGTGACAAAATAAAGGGTTCAGTTTGAAATTCCAAACACCTGAAGAAGACTGGAGCATATAATGGTCGAAATGTTTTGAATATGGTAATGTAGAGGAGGGCAACATTTTGAACAATGTAAGTAGTGTAAATAATTACAATACCTCATTGTTAGAAATATAGACAGGTATCAAAATATTTACAACAAATAAACATAAACCTTTCAAAGCATGTTTCTGATGTTCCGCTTTTGTAAGTTTTTTTTCTGTACGGATCACTGGTGCATCATATATTGCCGTGAAATGATTGTGAAAAGGCATGTTTAATGTTGAAGTTTCAAATTTGGCAAACAGTCAAAATGTTCTTTTGCCACCATATCTTTTAAATTACTTTTAAAATAATGAAGAAACGTTGCATGTGACATGATTAAAATACTATGTTGATTTGTTGTGATTCAAATTAATTTTTAGAACTGAATGAATTATAATTTAAATGAAGTTTTAGAATTTATAGCAAATCACTTTGCCAATTCTAAAAGATCATTTTCTTATCAGAATTCTTTCTAGGAGGTTTTCACAAAAATAATCAGGGTTGAGGAGGTTATTTTAATTTTTTAATTTTTTTTTTTCAAAACATAATAAACAGGGACAGGGTATGATGATTATACACCTGAAAGAAAGCTTACCATACATACAGTATTACATGCAATGTTTATTTGAAATACATACAGTATTACATGCAATGTTTATTTGAAATACATACAGTATTACATGCAATGTTTATTTGAAATACAGTATTACATGCAATGTTTATTTGAAATACAGTATTACATGCAATGTTTATTTGAAATACATACAGTATTACATGCAATGTTTATTTGAAATACAGTATTACATGAAATGTTTATTTGAAATACAGTATTACATGCAATGTTTATTTCAAATACAGCGGTACTTTTTTACTACATTAAATGAATATATAATATGGTCAACAGTGAAGCCGCGGGCAGCAGTACATATGCTAATTTTATATCTTGTGTATGATCCCCTTAAAATCATCTTCAAAATTTGGTCTTCAAATGTCGTATGTCATGTGAGTATATATGGTATATTAGTAGGTTTTATCTCGGTTA
>OZ038513.1:31101437-31113937 GCA_964036315.1 Acanthosepion esculentum
TAGAGGTTAATTTAAAACTTGACTTGCAGAGGCTGTTATAATCTTGGACTTGTAGATTATTATTTTCATATAGGCTATGATTTCCCTTTTATAGTGATGACCTTCAGCACGTGGGCCCCATTTGAAAAAGGGTTTCCTTTCTTTTCTACTATATAAAAGCTATTTTAAAATCAGTTTTATGAGAATTCTCTCTTCAGTGTCTTTTGAGGTGGAGGAATAATGTGGAAACCAGGCTTTGTTTCTTTGTGAGGATTTATTCATAAAAGTCTAATGAAAATGTATTATTAAAGCGATCCTCATTTATAGAATGACCTTTGAGTCAGTTATGATGTTCATTTTGACATGCGGAAGAAAAGGATTGGCAGAACAACAAAAAAAAAAAGCACATTTCTGGCTATTAAGGCAATAATCTTTCTAACTCTATCAGTTTTTTTTATAAAATTATTGAACAGATAAGATGTTGCTCAGACTTGATAATGCGTAACTCAACCGATCTCTTGCAAAATGTCAAATGTTGACTTTTGTTAATTCTTAGAGATTGATGATTTCGCTTTTATCTTTTCTTCGTATAAAAAAGTAAATAAAGACTTATATTTTTTTTTTTTTTTTTAATTCACCAAGGCAATAATGCTGCTAAAATGCAAGAGCTTACTGTGAGTGAAAAAGGCTTTAGAAGGAACTGGAAATCCAATCCTCAAGAAAAGGGATAAACCACTACACCTGTTCAAAAGACTGGGGAGGATTGTGAATCAGATGATAGGCAAACATATCTACTTATATTATGTATAATTTTTTTTATCTTTATAGCAGTAAATCCAAATTCCTTTTTCTTTTTTCTTTTTTTTAATGCAATTAGACCAAAGTACTGGGTGTGGCAAAAATGCCTCTTAATGTCTTACCATTATGTGGGAGATATTTTTGGAATGTAGTTTTGCTGCACACTGTATCAGTGAACCAATTGCTTCAATTAGTCATGTGACAACTCATGCCAGGTTAAATAACAATACATCCAATCAGTAATGAAGAAGTGATTATTTATAAGATATTGACTAATGCTCAAAATGGGTATTGTTTTTTGTTTCACCAGTTCACACTGCCTCAATAAATATTAAAAATTGTTTGATATGAATGAATTCTGAAGTTTAAAAATACTCTAATACATACATACATACATATATATATATATATATATATATATATATATATATATATACATATATATATATATATATATATATATATATATATATATATATATATATACATATATATATATATATATATATATATATATATATATACATATATATATATATATATATATATATATACACACATACATATATACACATATATATATATATATATATATATGTATAAAGAAATATAGTCTTAAAGTGTGCTATATTTGTGGGATAAAGTGCTCAATATCAGAGATAGAGCGTGTAAATATAAAAGTGAACATAGAAGTCAACACTTAGAGGCGACAGTCTGTTTCATGCTAGATGCACTCGTGGCCCGATGATTGCATCTAGCATGAAACAGACTGTCGCCTCTAAGTGTTGACTTCTATGTTCACTTTTGTATTTATATATATATATATATATATATATATATATATATATATATATTATGAAATGGACAAAGTCCGACAATTATTTAAAGACATTTTTATGTTTATACATTCTTTTTATAGATACAAATATTTAAGTAAATGCTCTGTTTTTTTACCGGCCTGAATGTCTGAGAAATTTTCATAGAAAGGCACTAAAAAAAAAAAAAAAAAGACGGTAAAATCGACCTTGCTAACTGAACGCTCTACTGTGGCCGAAACAGTTAAGACATGTCACTTCCGTATAGGATACAGGTTCAATTCCTGTCGGAGGACGAAAATTTTCTATGAAAATTTCTCAGACATTCAGGCCGGTAAATGTTGTTTAATACTGTTTATTATAAAAAAAACAAAGCATTTACTTAAATATTTGTATCTATAAAAAGAATGTATAAACATAAAAATGTCTTAATATATATATATATATATATATATATATAATTAATAATAATAAATATTTTTACTTAACTCATGTTTACTTTAAAGTTACATAGTTGCTTAAATGCAATTCCTCCTCAGAACAGAGTTAGGCTGTTAATGTTTCCCAGTTTCCTTGTACTTTTATCGGGGGTGTGAATGTGTTTTTATTTTCGTCTGTTGGTTGATTGTTGCTTTCATTTTCTCTCTTTTTCTTTTTCTGTATTTTTTATTTTTATTCCCTATCTCATTCTTTCTTCACCTTTTCTGGTGACATCTAGTTTGGTGTTATTGTGTTACGCAGGTTCATGTTTATATGTGTCTGCTACGCAGGTTCATGTTTATATATGTGCCTGTGTCTTAAAGTAAACAGGAGTTAAGTGAAAATATTTTTATTACTAATTCGATTAATGCTCCATCCTCATCTTCAATATTGAGTACTCTACCACAAAGCCTGCTTCCCTTAAATGCCTTTATCAGATAACTACTGAAAAACCAGCAATTTTGACTTCAAAAACAGTTTTCTAAATTACGACTATATAATAAAATCCATGGGTATATAATTCAAGTGGTTCCTAGCAATATAAACATATTAAAGCTGATCTACAAAAGAGAGCTTGTATTTTATTTTACACAGCAATATGATCAAAATAAAACAATCAAAAGTCAAAAAATATAATCGAAAAAAATCTTTTACCTCATGGGAAATAGACTGTTCCCCACATGAGGTAAGATGTTTTTTATTTTTATTATTCATTACATATATATAAATATATATATATATGGAATTAATGTGGAGAAATTTATCACTTAACTGAGTGATGTTATTTCAGTCATGCCGACTTGGAAGTTTTGTGAGTGTATTGTCGTAATGCCTTCACTCTTCAGTGCTATAGAGAAGCCAGTAGCCCTGAAGAGTAAAGACATTACTACAATTCACTCACAAAAACTGACTGAAATAACACAAGTTTCTGCAGATTAATTCTATTGACGCTCTATCCTTACATTTTGATATCGAGCACTTTGACAAAGACTTGCCTGCCTAAAATGCCTTTTCACCAGTAAACTGGGAAAACAACCAGCAATTTTGGCACCTAAAAACTCTTACAATTTAAAACTATATATGTATATGTAGTTGTATCAGAAGTAATTTAAGGTCGCAATAATTATTTTTGTAGTTATAGGATTTCTTACTCATCAGGGCACAGATAAGAATGATTTTATTAATTGTAAAATGTGTATTTTATTATTTTTATATTATTTTTAACAAAAATCATTATATATATATATATATATATATATATATATATATATATATATATAATGTTGCATATTGAATACTAGTGCTAATAAAATAGTGCCCAATGTATAATAACAGGTGTAATTATAATTTATATTATTAATATACATTTTTTTCCGGTAGCACAACTCTGAGTTTCATACACAATGCAATCACCAGGTGCTGATTGAAAATCAATTCAATCAGCATCTGACAATTATATTGTGCCACTGGCAAGGAAAAAAAAATTAATATTTATTATTTATATATATATATATATATATATATATATATATATATATATATATATATATATATATAAAAGCATGGTGGAGTAATAGATAACAGCTTAGAATGAGAAACCGTAGAGAGCTAAGTTTGCATTCCAGTTAAATCCATTACATTCACTTATGCACAAATATTGAAAGGTATGAAATCATCTCTTCTCCCAGCTATGGATTAAATAGCAGGGTAGACTGGGGCCTCTTCATGACCCATTCCTTCATCAATTAGGATGTGAAGGAGCAAAAAAAAAATGGCATGTTCCATGATTAATTCCTAAGGGTAAGCTATCAGCTAAACTTTTATTGAGTAAATTTTCATTAGTTATTATCAGAATAAGAAAAAAATTGACAAAAACGTAGGAATCCCTACTTTTTATTCTTGACACACATGGCCACTTGTTATTCTACAACAAATTTAAGGTGCGTGTAATAATAATTATTGCTGGCTTTCATTAGCAGTGTGCTTTTTCACAGTGCTCCACAGCGCATGGGCTGGACACTATAAAACATTGTGTGCTGTACTTGAAATATATGGAGGAATTACACTGAAATGGGAACTTCCACTTTATTAAATTATACATTAAATATGGTGTATTCAGTTACAATTGAAAATGAATTGGAAATTTATTTTTCTATTTAATAATTAACCTTTATAATTTGAGTAAGGAAGGCCACTGCCAAACCAGATGGACTATCCATAATTCAAAAGTGGGTGCTAAAGACTTCTTGGCTTTATCCCTGTCTTTTTTCGTTCAAATGACCAAGTTTCAGAATTTTGTTTTTTAAATCATTTTTGTCAGGCCAAGAGTTTTTCAGCACCTCTCCTTGTGTGTGTGTGTACATTTGTATATATATATATATATATATTCAAATGTAATGAGAATGAAAAGAATATAAATTCAAACGTTTATAGCATTAATTTAAAAGAGGGCTCACTACCAAGAGTAGAGCAATAGTTATTTATTATAAAGATGTTACATATGGACAAACAAGTACTCATGAAAAACAAGGAAAATATATATATATATATATATATATATATATATATATATATATATATATATATATATATACATACACACACACAGAGGGTGTGATGTATAAATTGTTGCCATTTTATATTTTTAATTTTGCACAAGCATATTGTTTTTGATTTTGTCAACTGCACATTATAGTAGGGTCAGTTGGGCACCATCTGTGAGAAAAAGAGCATCATTCATTCCACCGGAAATTCGGAAATGGCATGCTGTACTGCTTGGCATTTACACTGGAATCTCCAATACGAACATTTCAGAATGTTTGGGTGGTAATCTGAGGAGAGTGCTGAGGATTCAGAAAGAATTGTTGGTTACAAAGTTACAGCAGCTCAGAAAACTCACTCTGATTGTTCTGATAGGAAAAGAACTCCAGAATTTGTTGGTGAGGGCCTCAGATTCAGCAAGAGGGACTACATCAAGTGCTTTAAGGAGGTAGTGTTTATACTTAACATCAGGAAATGGCAGATGAAAAAATCTGGGGCATGTAATGAAGGAGGAGGGCTTGGAAAATCTGATACTCACAACAGATTGAGGGAAAGAGGAAAGCAACATGTAACATACTTGATGGGTTTGAGCAAATGGATGGCAGAACAGGTTTTGGGAGAAGCAGCAAAAAGACAATTTATTAAAAGTTACAAGAGACAAGAAGATATGGAGGGCCATTTATTTTCTTTTAAATGATGAAAAACAATTTCTACTTTGTAAAACCCTGGAAAATGCCAACAAAATCACTTCTGAATTTAGGCGATCTTAGCTCTCCATGACTTTTCTTTAATATTTGTAATCTGGGAATTTTAATGTAATTTAAAGAATCTTGTTTCTATTGACTGTGCATTGACTTTGTGAATATTCACCTACTCTTCTTAGGTGTTAATTGAAAAAAATGATTCTGAATGAAGGAGAGGTGCTTAGAGAATTTGAAACTCATAAGGCACTGAAAGAAAGAGGGACAAAGGAAAACAGTAACCTACTTAATTAGTTTGTGTAAATGGATGGTAGAACAGGCAGTGGGAAGGAAGTAAAAAAAAAAACAAACATGACTAATATCTACAAAGGGTAGAAGCTGTGGAGAGCAATGATCACTCACATCCTGAAGAGACATGGCACATAGAAGAATTTAATTTAAAGGATCTTATTTCAGTTGACTGTCCATTGGTTCTGTGGTTTTTACTTTCTGTAGTTAGGATTTAATTGATAAAAAAAAAAAAATTGATTCTACACATTTGTTTTGGAAATAAGCATTATAGCCCTAACCAATAAGGACATGCCAAACCCTGAAAATGCTTTCATAGAAATCGGTAAGAGATTCTGATTGGGTATTTATTAAAGTGACGGCCGTCAGACTCCCTCACCGGTTTAGAGATTTAGCCATTGTTTACAGTTCCTTCTGCAATCTTTTTCATTCTTTTTCACTCCTCGTTGCCCCTCACATCTTCGTGGTGTTGTCGTCTTCCTTGGCATGAATTGATTTAAAACTAATGTTGATTTGTACTCGTTCTATATCTCAATATTCATGATAGATAGGACCATGATGAGATAGATAGAATATGGAAAATGGTCGACCTTTAAACTTGCTTTTGGTCAAAAAGTTATTTAAAGATCATGGTATTCAAAATTTCTCAGGGTGATGACAATAAAACAAACTGAGATAGATAGATGGATGGATGGAAACAAACTGAGAAAGGAAGAAAGAATGAAACAGACTGTGATAGAAAAATAGATAGGAGTAGATAGCTCTGCCTATTGTCCAGTTCACACTCCTCCCCAGTGTTTTTACCAAATTTTAGAATTTCATAAAATTAAAAAAAAAAAATATTTTGTTAGATGAGGTGAAATAAGAAACATGGTTGAAATTCCAGTAGCATCTAACAATTTTTTTTTCTCTTAATATTTCCAACTGAAAATGGGTGTGTATGCTTTATGCACCATCAAATATGGTATGTTTATAAACTTTTTAGTCATTTCATTTTCCATAAACATTCACTACTTATTTTAAGTGATTTTGTAAATTTGATTCTCGTTTTTGACTTCAAACAAACGTACGTGATTAATCTTTGCTAACACTGACATTTTAAAATAATGAATATTCCCATGTTCCTTGTTTAGAATTAGGTTTCTGGTTCCTTCATAAGTTTTCACATTCTCTTTTACACCCAGTAGCCTCTTGTATCTTAGTGGCATTATTGTCTTGCCTGGGGTGAATTGTTTTAAAAAAAAAAAATAGTCTGTATGCTAATGCAAAATGTTGCTTGAAGATTTTATGTGTCTGCAAAAGTTTCTAGCAAAAACAAAAACTGTTCTTAACTGTATTCGGTATGTTGTCAAAACAAAAAAAAGAGCACGGGAAACTTTTGCACACACCTGACTACTCTTTAAAACAGGAAAACTTTTTATATTGATATCTTAAATTCCTTTATTTTCCTCTAACAAAGTTGTACTGGCTGTGGCATGTGTGGGGAATAAGGGTTAAGACAACTGCATTAAAACAAAAATGGGAAAGTCCTTGGTAACATTCCTTCAGAATTGCATTAACCTTACTGCAAAGCTTTTTACTGAATTAATTTTAGGATAGCTTCCTTCATGAGAAAAACAAAAATAATTTCACATGATAAAATGACTTTTGGGAGAGTAGATTTATTATTTCCATTTTATTTTGATATGAATCTCTCTTTGGAAAGACGGCATGTAAAAAAATTTTATGAGTTTTGAACTAGTAATTTTCAAAGCTTTTAATTTCACAGATGCAAAATCAATTTTATATATTAGATATGTGCATACCATATCTTATAAAAACTCACTGTTTTTACCAAATTTTAGAATTTCATAAAATTTAAAAAAAAAAAAAAATTTTGTTAGATGAAGCGAAATAAGAAACATGGTTGAAATTCCAGTAGCATCTAACAATTTTTTTTTCCTCTTAATATTTCCAACTGAAAATGGGTGTGTATGCTTTATGCACCATCAAATATGGTATGTTTATAAACTTTTTAGTCATTTCATTTTCCATAAACATTCACTACTTATTTTAAGTGATTTTGTAAATTTGATTCTCGTTTTTGACTTCAAACAAACGTACGTGATTAATATTTGCTAACACTGACATTTTAAAATAATGAATATTGGCCGTGTCACAATAATTTGCTCAAACAATGAACAAGTTCAAAGTGTATTTGATGTTTTGTCATGAATAATGAAAGTCTAATAAATTAGTTTTTTTTTGTATCCAAAGATAATTGAATGCCTGTGAACTATTTCATAATAGTATAGAAAAAACACCTATATAAGAAAGAACATTTATATATACTTATGTCTGTTAGCACACACACACACACAGATGTGTGTGTGTGTGTGTGTGTGTGTGGTTTCAACCTGGACAAGACTGCCAGTTCAAAACTATGGTCGTGTGTTTTAATTGACCTCTTGATTTTTAAACATTTATATATATATATATATATATATAGTGTATTTGGACATCAGTCCCTCTTTTATACAAATTTCATTAAAAATGATTGACAAAGTAATGCAGTTTTATTTAATTTCTCTTGTGTTTTTGTAATTTTATTCTTTTCTGGACATACAATATGCAGAAATTGTCAGTTAAAGGTAAAGATAAAATCATATTGGCTAAAAGTATAGCTGAAAGTGCACAGATATACAGAACATTCGAACAATTTCTATATAATTTATGTCCAGAAAAAAAAAATTAAATAAAAAGCTTAACTGCAGTGTCTTGTTAGTCATTTTTAATGAAACTTAAATTTTTATATATATATATATATATATATATATATATATATAGGGAGCTGAAAAGGACTCAGTTCAGCACACTTCCCAAATTCTGATGTCTATTCATTTGTTCATGGGATGTGTGTTGGGCCAAGAACTTTTCATTTAGCATCCGTATGTGTGTGTGTGTGAGTATATGTGTGTATGTATATATGTATTGGGACAACATATATCCATATAACCACTCTGATGATGGCTTGGGTCAGCTGAAAGCTTAGACCAAGGAACAGCATAATAAAAATATATCCAAATGTTGGATATTTTTGGTCTTTATTTTCTCCCGAAACTAAAGCCACTATACTAAGCTTAGTATGGCTAATGATCAGACATAATAGACATTTGTGGTCTGTTATATATAACAATATATATATATATATATATATATATATATATTCAATCTCCAATTGTGCTTGATGATTATTGCCAAGATGGTTAGGTTAATTGTTTTTATGACATGTCAATTTAATGTTATTTAATATTGAAATTAATGTTATTCAGTGTTGAAACTAAATGTTACATATGTTGAAATTAATGTTAATTAATGTTCGATATTGTTTGAGGTATTCAGTGAGTATTAAACTTACTACTCAGTCATAATGTTCGACCAGACTATTCTTGCTATTCATTGCTCTCATGACAAGGTTGCTTTATTGTCAGCTTAGAGCCTGTATAAATCCATGGCATCATTATTTGACAATGCTTAACCTTTGTCCTCATAAAAATACAGTGTGTCAAAAGGTTGGTTTTTCCCTTGAATATACTATTATTTTAACTACCATCACTCCTCAGCAATATTTATTATTTTAAAAAGTGATGATTAGAATTGTCATGAAACATTTACAACATTAAAAAAGTAATACAATTGTATTAAAACTAATGCAATTCAATATTTATCATTTATTGATTTATAAAGAAATAAATATGAAAACAATCTTTTATCCACAAATTTATAAACATTTACCAAATTATTAAAATAAGTGAACCAACTATAAGGAAATCCTTTTTATTCATCATATTTTAAAATTCGAATTGATTAGGAATTAGATGATTACCATTCCAATAAACAGTCTAATAAATAAATTGTTTGATATTTTTGTTGTCAATTCTCAAGAACAAAGAAAATTTATAAATTCTCTTTCATGTTTAGGTTTTATTAAAATTCTAATCATCACATTTTTAAACTCTAAACATTGCTGAAGAGTGAAGGTATTTAAAATAATAGTAGTGTCAAAGAAAAAACCTTTTGGCACGCAATTTGTTTTGTGGGCACTTTCTGGTTTTCTTGAGTTGTATGTCACATTTGAGGTAAACTGTCTTCATCATGAAAGAACAGGTTTCAAGAAGACAGAAGATGAAGATTGGCATTAGATTTACATTTTAGAAGAATGTAGCTGATAGATAGTTCCACAAGTACAAAGTACAAGAAGCTATTAGTGTAGAACTTAGGTTTATATATATATATATATATATATATATATATAATGTCATTCACAGACAGTACTGTTTTGCTGTATCACAGCTCCTCAGTGTGACTAGACTTCCGAATGCCTCAAGCCAGGATTGAAACTCAACTAATTTGGTGTCAGCTAGTGCTATCTTCACTCGGTAGAGTTACACAACTAAATCTAGCGTATTGTTTTTACAAATCAATTTCAACAGTGAAATTATGAGACCTAGTTGTCAATTTAGAATGGTACTTAAAGTTTTGAAGTCCAGGAACTAAAGTGGAAACATATCAGCACAATTATGATGAAAATATTTATAGAAAAGGCAAAGAGTAGCTACATTAACATGATGGTAAAGTGAATGAAGCCGAAATGTCAGGTCAAATCTAATGACATTGCAGATATATACAGTCACATGGGTTCATAAGTGTCTTGATGTCAGTTTTCCTAGAAAATGGTGCGACAAAATTCAATGTAATGTGTAATGAATGTGGTTATGTCTGCCTAAGCCAACCAGGCAACAGAAATCATCAAAGGTGCAACACACACACACACACACACACACACACACAGATTTGGTGGCCTAAAATGACATTTGAAAGTTAAGCAAAATATTAATATAACAAATATTGGAAGAGTTGCCACCTGGGCACAAGATAGCGTAAGACTCTTGTGGGACTAAAAAGTCACATCTGTGTTGCCCATTTTTGAGGTGGGTGGTGGAATCACTATTAGGGAGAGAAAACAATAAAAGAACAGGAATTAAGAAGACAGTAAATAACAGTTAACATTGCATCTAAATTTTGGATGATCCACATTGATTGGGAAGCATGAAACTGGAAGAGGGTTTTACAAGCATAGAAGGGTGAGAGAAGAAACTGTTAGCATAGAACTTATGGAGTGCATACATGTATGTATGTATATATATATATATATATATATATATATATATATATATATATATTGACAATATTAGTGGTGAATATACACATACATATGCAATTATATATATACACATACATATATGTATAAAAATAATTCCAAGAGGATATGAGCCAGGTAGAACTCGATGTCCAGGAGAGTAAGGATATAATAAAAAGACTTAAACACTAATATTCCATGGTCATAATTAATTCCATTGGAATCGTAAGAACGATCCAATTCATCACACCTACAGATTCAAAAAGAAATCAGAACAACAACTCCGGGAAAAATTGGTGAGAGTATGTGTGAGAGTGTGGGGGGGACCTGTGATCTATATAGAGGGGTAACAGATGAGAGAGACTATATATATATATATATATATATATATATATATATATATATATATATATACATACATACATACCTGTGATCTATATAGAGGGGTAACAGACGAGAGAGATTATATATATATATATATATATATATATATATATATATATATACATACCTGTGATCTATATAGAGGGGTAACAGACGAGATAGATTATATATATATATATATATATATATATATCTCCAATATTGAGCAGTCTACCACTACTGCAATTGTGCAGTGACTCTGACATGTTTTTGATGTAATATTCTAAAATAAAATATATATATATATATGTATATGACTTAATCCTTTCAAGTCCGTGAATTATTTTTTGGGTGGCTGTAGAAACATTTAAAGGAAAACTCATGTTCACATTCACAGTCTAAATCTTTTTTTTTTTTTAAATCACATAAGTTACCTCCCTTGCATAGATGTAAAAAATATTTTGAATTTATGCTGTTAATGCATAGCACATCCATAGATATGCAACCCCTGAAGATAAGATTGAAAGTACTTGGGGAAAATAAAAATTATTTGAAAGAAAAGTTTAGTATTTTTCTTAATCAATTTCCTACAGCCAGCAAGGAATTAATTTGTGGACTTGAAAGGATTAAAACCAAAATAAATAGACATAATATGTCTAAATTATTTAACCAAACCTGCTTGAATGAAAATAGGCTGCCAAAATATAAAGATATATCTATATGTCGGCAGCATCTCATCATTAAAACATATTTATTTCATTGAATAATATAGACATATATTCTTTGATGAATTTCATCTTAGCATCAAGAAACTAATTAGACAATTGGAAAAGATCAGTAAAATTGACACAATATGTATATATTATTGAATGAAATATACACACACACACACACTCTCTCTCTCTTATATATATATATATATATATATATATATATATATTAAGTGTTCATGTTTAAAAACCAGAGTTGCCAGACAAATATACTAGGGTGCAGATAAACATGCCCCAACCAGGTGTATCTTTCAAAAATAAAATGTCATAAAAAAGTTATTTTGATTTATTTTCGGATTTTAAAATGATTTTACCTTTTTGAAAGGCAATTCAAAATAAGCATTTAGAACAAGTGCAGACAGAAAAAAAGAAAAAATTTAAAAATATATTTTGGAATTTTAACCACTTTCAATATATATGTATAACACTTGTGTGTCTGTTATAATACTCAACAAACTTGTTTTAATGTATATGAGCATGTGTGTATATAAACAAAATTATGGATATATATATATATACACACACACATATACATTGTTCAATTTTATTATACCTGTCAATGTTTTTACAATAAAATGTTGGTAAC
>OZ038513.1:31121437-31128937 GCA_964036315.1 Acanthosepion esculentum
AGAATCCATACATATATATGTTGTTTATGGTGGCTTTTCCTCCATTGTCATGTTAAAGTAAACAGATATATAAAATTAAGTTAATCCCGTCATGATTTGAACCTCCAACATGGATGATGGCTGACTAACAACATATTAGCTTGCTGTTTGAATATAGGATGAAATTACTGTTGGAAATATTGTTAGATTTTTTTTTAAAGTTTCTAATTATTTGAATTTGTCACTTAAATTGTTTTTTTGTTTTTAAATAATGTTGATGTGTGAAACACCTTTACATGAATTAAAACTAAGTTTAATCTTTTACAAAATATTTATTACATTTTAACATGACAGCCATCACTTTAAAGTTTTAAATCTGTCACTGCTTTGATCATTTTTTTTTCACTTATGAATAAATTTCATTATTTCGTAAGTTATTAATTTTCTAGAAGAAAAGAATGGTTTACTATCTTGACAGACAGCAGAAAAATGTCCGACCTGCCAGTACAAGACTATCTATTTTCTTAATTGTTGACACTTCAAATTGTTTTTTTTAACAAACTACTGTGTTATTTTCTTTAAAAAAAAAAATAAAAAAAATAATATAGAGGTGTTTTTAAAACTGTTACCGCTTAATTTTCCAAGTAAATATAAAATTTCCTTTTAAATTTTTATTAGATTGTAACAGGATAGTTGTTTGATCTCTTTCTCAAGCTTTTTGTAACTAATTCAAACAAGGTTTTTAAAATTAAACAGAAATGCAAATGAAACACAACAGTCACTCATTTTCAACTGGTACTATGCTTGTTTGTGTGTATATATATATATATATATATATATATATATATATATATATAACGATAAAAAAATTATTATAATAATATAATATAATAACAGTTATATAACGATAAAAAAAAAAATAATAATAAATAATATACTGCATTACTTAAAAATCGAAAACCAAAAAGAGAAAATAAACAGTGTAACAAATAAATAACAACAAGTATAATAAATTGATCTAAATACATCCAAATATATAAATAAACTAACAACCGATACCGATAAACTAGCCGTTTAGAAAAAACAAATACAGATAATCAACCCAAATAAATAAATTAAAAACTGTTCCCACCAAAATAATAGTAAGAACAAACCACAACATTCAACCCCAAAATTCAACAAATAGTTTTAATCAATGACAAATAAACAAATATATAAGATAAAAAATAAAAATGAAAATAAATAAAAACAAGTAAAACAATTTGGCCCAAATAAATAAGCAAATAAACGACTTCCGGTAAATGACCGCCATAATAGACTACCAACAATAATCTATATAAACAAATTTTTACTATGTTAATAAAAAACACCTATCAAAATAAAAAATAAATAAATAAATATATAAGATAAAAAATACAAATAAAATTTAAAAAAAACAAGCAAAATAATTTGACAAAAATAAATAAACAAATAAGCGACTTCCGGTAAAAGTAACCGCCAAAATAGACTACCCACAATGCACCACTGACCCTTATATATAAATAGCCAAGAACAATAACAGCACTAGTTGCCTGACGATGGCACTAGCATGAAACAGACTGTCGCCTCTAAGTGTTGACTTCTAAGTTCACTTTTATATTTACACACGCTCTATCTCTGATATTGAGCACTTTATCCCATAAATATAGCACACTTTAAGACTATATATATATATATAAACAGATATATACCCATAAATACCTATACCTGCATATGTATTTATATTACTATATTTTATATATATTCACATATATTACATATATGAACTCACAAATACTTACATTTATATATACACATATATACATACACAGACCACATGCAATCCTATATACATGACACAATATATATATATATATATATATATACACACATATATATATATATATATGTATATATATATACAAACATACCTAGAAAAAAAATAAAAATTAACGAATACATCTATATTCACATATACACACATATATATATATATATATACATACATATATATATATACATACATATATATATATATACACACACATATATATATATATATATATATATATATATATACATATATATATATATATATATATATATATACATATATATATATATATATATACATATATATATATACATACATATATATATATATACATACATATATATATACATACATATATATATATATATACATACATATATATATATATACATACATATATATATATATACATATATATATATATATATACATATATATATATATATACATATATATATATATATACATACATATATATATATACATGTATATATATATATATATATATATATATATATATATATATATATGTATATACACACACATACACACACAGGGTGCTCCTAAAGTCTGGACACATAAACAAAAATGCATATCTTCAACAACATTTTATTGGAATAATAACAAATAACATCTTCAATATGATTTCCATCGTTTGTGATGCCGACGTTGATGCACCTTAGTTTAGTTTGTTTTATGGCTTAACAATCTCAATTGGTTATTTAATGCTGACAAAATCTTTATTACTGGTAATATTTTTTTTCAAAAATGTATTGCTGGCAATAGTTTTTTCCTCAAAAATGTATTGCTGGTAATATTTCTTTACAAAGTATTTCTAGTATTAAAACCTATTTTTACACTTTCATGGTGTTTTGGCCCCAGTTTGGGGGGTTAACTATTTGCCCATAGCTGGGACCCTAACAGGTGCTACCACCCTAGGTCTGGGTGAACCTGGGAACACCAGCAATTAAGAAGTGATTCTACACTCCTCAAATCTCCTGAATCAGAGGCTTGCTGTTGGAAATAGTTTATCTCTTGCCCAGATGTAGTTTATTGTCATACCCTGGACAGTGAAGCTATTTGTGAGATTCATGTGAACTTAACTCCACATTGCCATCAATTTTACCATATTCACTGTTTATACATTCAATCAAGTATGTTGCAACTGTGATTTTCATTAAGAAGAGTCTATCATGACCTAGATAAAAATGGTGAAGCCCAGGTTATAACATTGGACATCTCAAAAGCCTTTGGCAGGGGCTGGCATTCAGGTCTTCTCCAAAACCTGAAAATTCTGGACATTTTTTGAACTCATTTTGATTCCTATCAAATCATGAAATGGAAGTTATTCTGAATGTCCAATCGTCTAGATCCTTTCGTACTAAAGCAGGTGTCTCTCAGGGCTCCTTCCTTAGTCCTACTCCATTTTTAATTTTTATATAATGACTTCCCTGATAACATCAGCTCTCAGCTTGGTATCTATGCTGATGACAGAACAATTTACTCCTGCCTTGACAGTAAGGCTTGTCGGTCTCACAAGGTCAGAATGGCAGCAAGTCCATGGTTAACTGGGACAAGAGATGGCTTGTTAATTTTAACATCTCTAAAACTAAACTTCTCTCCATTTATAATCTGAGAGACCCCTAGCTGCCTTCCATCAGGTTGGCTGATACTAACCTCCAGGAAAGTGACATGCCTCTTTGGGGTCTGATTCTCTACTGATCTGAAGTAGAAAGATTATATTGAATAGATTCCTAGGTCAGCTGCTATGAAAGTCAGTTCACTATGTCAGGTGAGACAATTTATCTCTCCAGAATCTATCTTACATATCTATAAGTCTACCATTAACCCATGCTTAGAATGTTGCTGCTATATATCGTCCAGTGCTCCTGCTATTTACCTTGAGCTCCTTGATAAGATCCAAAGACAAATCAGCAATATTATTGGTCCTGATCTGGCAACTCAGCTCCAGTCGCTATTCTACCACTGCAAGGTTGCCACTCTGTCTTTTCTATAAATACTTTCATGGTATTTGTTTGGAAGCGCTCTTCACTATGGCACCTAGCCTTTTCGAATTTAAGCACAGCACTAGACTGATATCGAGATATCATCAATTTACAGTTAAGCTGGCTAGATATAGCTGTATATTCTATGCTGACATTTTCTTCTCTTGCACTTCTTGCTTGTGGAACTCCTTTCCAGCTAACTTTAATCAGAAAAAATTAAAATGCAATGTCAATCACGATCTACTCGCCTCTCTTTCTGCTCATCATTATTGTTTTTGTTCCTAATTTTTTCACACCTTGTAACCCCTCGTGTTTTAGTGGCATTACTGCCTTGCTTGGGGTGTTACTGGTTAAAAAAAGAAAATAAGTACACCTCCTCTTTTATCATACTCATGTTCACTTTTTTCTTCTTTCGATAAAACCATGTTTAATCTGTGGAGGTTAAAATATAGAGTTAGTGAGATTTTCCATGTATCCAGACACCATATATATATATATATATATATATATATATATATATATAGGTCATAATCTGTTGGTATAATCCAAGTGAATCCCATTAATAGAATATTATCAAATATCAAATATTAAAACTGATTCATACACAGAGCTCGATGCTCTCAGCAATCAGAGCAACATATTTCATACAATAGGAATTAAGATTACATTAGGTTAATGATCATTTTTCACTTTGTAAATTGAAATAAAATTTACAAGGATTTTTAAAACAAGTCAATGGATGATAAATTATTGAAATAAAATGGGCATACAGAGGAATCAGAGAGCAAAGTTCAAATTCCAGTCAAATCCATAACATTCACTTACGTGCTAATACCATTGGGAAAGGTATGAATCGTCTTATTCTCCCCCCACAGCTATGGGTGAATAGAAGAACAGATCAGGTTCTATAGCCTTGTTTAGCAACTGGTCTACCAGTAAAAGAGAAGAAAAATGGAAAAAGAGAGCAAATAAAAACTATATATATATATATATATATATATATATATATATATATATATATATATATATAAATAAATAAATATAAAAGTGGACATGGAAGTCAGCACTTAGAGGCGACAGTCTGTTTCATGCTAGTGCAATCGTACGATTGCACTAGCATGAAACAGACTGTCGCCTCTAAGTGTTGACTTCTATGTCCACTTTTATATTTACACACGCTCTATCTTTCATATTGAGCACTTTATCCCATAAATATAGCACACTTTAAGACTATATTTCTTCATATATATATATATATATATATATAGTGATTTTCTAAGCCCGGCTTAGATGTGGGACAAGGCCAAAAGTATGGGGCACCCAGTGAGGATCAAACTCACTACTCAATTGTAACTGATCTAGCAAGACAAACTTTCTAACTATTACACCATGTTGAGGTGCCCATATATATATATATATATATATATATATATATATATATATATATATATATATATATAATATCATATCATATTTTCATTCAAGCAGGTTTAGTTAAATAATGTAGACGTATTATATCTATTTATTTTAGTTTAATCCTTTCAAGTCCACAAATGAATTTCTTGGTGGCTGGAGAAAATTCATTAATAAAAATTCCAAAAGTTTTCTTTCAAATAATTTTTATTTTCCCATGTACTTTCAATCTCATCAGAGACCATCTTCAGGGGGTAAAAATAGTTGTGGATGTGTATACAGTAGCTCTGTAAATACAAAATTTTTCTTTGTTATGCAAGGGAGGGAGCTTTTGTAATTTAAAAAAATGGAAAAGAAAAAAATTTTTTAATTATAATATTTTAATTTAGTATTTTTATATAGCGGCAAAGTTTTATATAAAAATACTAAATTAAAATAGTATAATTAAAAAATCTTTTTCTGACAGACGAGGCAGTTTTTTTTTTTGTTCCACAGTAGGTTGCCATTTCTTTCTGTGGTAGACCAGTTGCTAAACAAGGCTATAGAATCTGATCTGTTCTGCTATTCACCCATAGCTGGGGGAGAAGAAGAGGATTCACACCTTTCCCAAGGGTATTAGCACGTAAGTGAATGTTATGGATTTGACTGGAATTTGAACTTTGCTCTCTGATTCCTCAATACAAGGCTCAAGAGTGAACCAAGGTAGAGTGTTACTGAGTGAAGTGTGATATGAATATAAGGAGGAAGTAAGTAATGAAGATTATAATGATATGGAGGATAGTTAATGTTTGACCCCAGATTTTTTTGTGTGCAATGATGAGAAGGTATCCAACACACACACACACACACACACACACACACACACACACACACACACACACACACACTCATATATATATATATATATATATATATATATATATATATATATATATATATATATATAAAAATATAGTCTTAAAGTGTGCTATATTTATGGGATAAAGTGCTCAATATGAGAGATAGAGTGTGTGTAAATATAAAAGTGGACATGGAAGTCAGCACTTAGAGGCGACAGTCTGTTTCATGCTAGTGCAATCGTCAGGCGACTAGTGCTGTTATTTTTCTTGGCTATTTATATAAGGGTCAGTGGTGCATTATGGGTAGTCTATTTTGGCAGTTACTTTTACCGGAAGTCGCTTATTTGTTTATTTATTTATGTCAAATTATTTTGCTTGTTTTTTGTTTGTTTTTTTATTTTTATTTTTATTTTTTATCTTATATATTTATTTATTTATTCTTTTATTTTGATCGGTGTTTTTGGTTAACGTAGTAAAAATTTGTTTATATAGCTTATTGTTGGTAGTCTATAATGGCCATCATTTACCGGAAGTCACTTGTTCGCTTATTTATTTGGGTCAAATTGTTTTGCTTGTTTTTATTTATTTTCATTTTTATTTTTTATCTTATATATTTGTTTATTGGTCATTGATTAAATCTGTTTGTTGAATTTTGGGGTGTGATGTTGTGGTTTTTTCTGACTATTATTTAGGTGGGAACAGTTTTTTATTTTATCTATTTAGGTTGGTTATCTTTATTTGTTTTTTTTTTGTTTTTTTTTAAACGGCTACTTTATCGTAATCAGTTGTTAGTTTATTTATATATTTGGATGTATTTAGATCAATTTATTATACTTGTTGTTATTTATTTGTTACACTATATATTTTTGGCATTCATATATATATATATATATATATATATATATATATATATATATATATATATATATATATATATGAATGCAAAAAAGATCTTATACATAATAATTCATCAAATGCATTAGTAATACACAGAAATGAGTTCAAGCACAATTTTGATCTAACAAATCCACACTTATTAAAAGAGAAACAAAGAAAGATCTTGAGACTGCCACTATCCTATTCTAAAGGTTATCATGCACACTGGATTTGGTGAATTTTTTCCTTTCCTAAAAGAAATACTAATTTCCCAAACCAACATTCATGGCTATAAAAATTTTAAAACGTTAAAAGAAAGTAATTAAATCAAAACCGTTTATTATTTAAAATTAAAAAAAAAATAACATAAATGATTTATCAAGTTAAAATAATATAATAATTACATTAATAAATTAATAAGTAAATAAACAAATATATATATAAAGAAACAAGGAAATAAAAAAAATTAACAACAACAACAATATTTACTCACTTTCATTTATTAGGCATTAAATTAAACCCCTTAACTACCTCC
>OZ038513.1:31133937-31160373 GCA_964036315.1 Acanthosepion esculentum
ATTGAAGTGCATCTGACTCCATGCTTTTCAGCCAACTTTAATCTGCAAAAATTTAAATGCAATGTCAATCGCTATCTACTGTCATTCTGATTACTCTTTTCTCTTTCCACTCATTATTAATGTTTCTTTTCTTAATTTTTCCACAATTAGTAACCCCTTGTGTCTTAGTGTCTTTACTGCCTTGCATGGGGTTAAACAGATTAAAAAAAAATTGAAATTTGAATGCCCATACGAATAGCAAAAGATGCTTTCCAAAAGCTAAACAAAGTATTAAGGAAGAGGAAAATTTCACTAGAAACAAAGAAAGTAATGTTGAACTGCTGTGCAATATTAATCTTCTTTGTTAGTAAAGTTCAAATTTCCTCACATGAAAAGGAGATATGAGGCAATAGTGATATGGTTCTATAGAAAGATTCTTTGAATGCCATAGAAAGAGAATGTGAGCAATAAGGAACTTTTAAGAAAAATGAAAGCACAAAAGACACAAACTTAGAACCAGAAAGAGTTGAATTTTTGATAAGGAAGGAGATCATGGAGAATGTGAAACTCTCAGGACATATTGGAAGCAAGAAGAACGGAAAGACTAATCTGCTTAACTAGTTCCTGCCTATGGATTACAAAACACAGGCAGGTAGGGATAGCAAGGGGACAAACATTACTAAGAAGTACGAAGGGTAGGAACTTGTGGAGAAACGTGATTGTCCATGTCCTGAAGAGACATGGCACATAAAAGGAGACTGTGAATGATCAAATGTTTCAAAAGCAATCTACAGAGTTTATATTGGAGACCTTCCACTGAAAGATGCTTCACTGTCAGGTAGACCAATTGAGCTTGATAACAATCAAATGAAGACATCACCTGAGAATGATTAATGATATCTGTTGTAAAAGATACCCAACATATTCTTAATATCCGAATTGTTATTTTTTTAATAATTTCACTCCTAAGCAAGGCAACAAAGCCACTAAGATGCAGTGGGTTACTAAGTGTTAGAGAATATAAGAAAAAGAAAATACTCTTAAGGAGAGAGAACAATAAAAAAAGAGCAATTAAGAATCTTTCTATATTTCTGAGATGAGGTATTATGTACACTATTTACATTGCTCAGACTATCATCCTCATCTTTGTTGCCATATTTATCACAGCGTTTTAGCTGTTTTATGCTCCAGACTTCTTCAGGTGGTTGGAATATCGAACTGATCTCTTTATTTCGCTCACTCTGGTAGACTGTTCTAGTTCCATGTGCCATGTCTAATGGATGTCAGTTATCAGTTATCTCCTGTTAATTGCCCTCTCCAACTTCTCCACCACCTTAACCAGGTATTGAACTCGCACTCATTGGGCCCTGTCACTGGATTTAACTAATGCCTTTATCCACTGTATCATGTGTCCCCAGTGAGCGAATAAAGGGTTCAGTTCGACATTCCAACCACCTGAAGAAGGCCAGAATGTACAACGGCCAAAACATGATAAATATAGCAACAAAGATGAGGATGATAGTCTGAGCAATGTAAATAGTGAGCAATGAAGGAGATGGAAGATAGTGATTGACATTCCATTTAATTTTTTGAAGATCGAAGTTGACTGGGAAGCAAGAAGCCAGAAGAGTAGTGAGAAGAGCGAGAGACGAAACTGTTAACATAGAACTTATGACAGCATTTCAGTTGCTACCAATCTTAATTGCTTTAATTCATAAAGTCAGGGTACCATAGAGGAAAGTTAATCAGAACAATTAGGGATTTTCTTAATTTTTAACTTAATATTTCTTTATCGTTTCACCACAAGCAAGGCAATAAAGAGACTAAGACGCTGAGAGGTTAGTGAGTGTGAAAGGATATGAGAAGGAAAAACACATTTTTAAGGGACGAGAACTATAGAAGAACAGGAACTAAGAAGGCACAAGATAACGATTGGTATTGCATTTAAATTTTTGAAGATCAAACTTCATAAAGTAGAAAGCAAGGAAGTTGGAAGGGAGTTCCACAAGCGAGAAGTGCGAGAAAAGAAACTGTTAACGTAGAAATTACGGTTACATCTAGCCATTTCAACTGTAAAGGGATGAGATAAATGTCGCCTATCTCGTACTGCGCTTAAATTCATAAAGTCTAGGTACCATGGAGGAAACTTCAGCAGAATAATTACCGTGCATGTATTTATAGAAAAGGCACAGGGAAGTTAGATTATGCTTATTATTATTGAAATAGTGTGAAATGTTAATGTTGATTATTTTCTTATTTTCTTTTGGGTTACATGTGACTTGTTCTCCTACAAAGTTATGCAACATTGAGCTTAGTCAGTGATCACTTGGCGATACCAGGTTTAAGCTTGGATTTGTGGGTGGTGTGATGGATAATGGCTTGGAATTGGAAATTGGAGATCTGAGTTCATATTCCACTTGGGTTCATTATATTCACTTACAGGCAAATATCCCTGGGAAAGGTATGAATCCATCACTTAGCAACAGTTAACAATTCTATGGGTTAATTATTAGGACTTGTATCAGTAAATTATTATTATCTCCTAAAAGATTCTTACAATCTAAAAGTATTTTCTGGCTTTAAATAACCTGCAATGGGTTGATAAACCTTAAAAAAATGAATCTGTCAAGCTACACATGATATCCAATGTTTGATTTAATCTTTGGTGACCAGGCAAAAATGGTTATTTCCCAAAGTTTTCAGTTCATCAGGTATTGCATCTTTTCTATTTCCAGTCTTTGGAGAATTCTTTTAATAAAAAAAATATTCCATTTCCCTCAAGATTATCAAAGGCAGCCAGAGCAGCTCTCTGCCTAGAAAGATTAAAAAACAGTTTTTGAGGAATGAGATGAAGTTCTCTTAAAGAAGCTAGTGAGACAAAATGGTAAATATCTTGCTCGACAAAATTAATGCTGAAAAAGAAAAAAAAACGTTTATTTTATTTTATTAACCTGACAACCATTTTGTCTAACTGAATATAAGAGAATGGGAAAAGGCTCAGGCTAACATAAACTGTTTACATCCTGAGGAAATTCCTTGTATGAAAGTGACACAGATCTCTTCTTGAGATCTGCTTAATTTGAAAAACACACCGTAATAATAACTATAATGTACCAAATGAAATAATAATAGTTCATAAATAGTAAAAACAATAAAATAGTATCTTTTTTGCTACATTATTTGTTACAGTAGAGCCAAAACCCACACTAATAATAGAGCATTTTTTTTTTTTTACTGTTGTTCACCTAGTAGAAGGCCAAACAGCAACACAAGGTAGAGAGTTACTGAATGAGATATTTGATCCTAGGCTTGAAGAGTTTAAAATTGTCATGATAAGGGACATATCTTCATGGGTGTCAGTTCTACAAAGAAGCTGTTCTTGAAAAAATCCTGTCCGAATGAAACTTCCTCCTTACTAATGGAATATAAAGAGAATGACGGCCCAAATGTACCATGTGAAATATTTCTATAAAGAAAATAAAGGCATAGATAATTGTTTGAAATAATGAATGTATAATAGTAAGAATACTTTATATCAGAATTCAAGAAAGCAAGAAAGAAAGATGGCCCAAATGTACCATGTCTGAAATATTTCTATAAAGAAAATAAAGGCATAGATAATTGTTTGAAATAATGAATGTATAATAGTAAGAATACTTTATATCAGAATTCAAGAAAGAAAGAAAGAAAGACGGCCGAAATGTACCATGTCAGAAATATTTCTATAAAGAAAATAAAGGTAATTATTTGAAAGAATCAATGTATTAGTGAATAGCTTAGAATTTCAGATGCAAAGGCTGCTGAATTCAGTGGCTGTGAAGTAAAAAAAGATACAAAATCTGATCTAAAAGGATCAGTGTGTAAGAACAATATCTCATCTTTGAAATCTCAATAGAAATATTTTTTGCACTGTTATTTATGCCTAATGATATTCCTAACACTGTTCAGCCTTTTGTTGTTGAGTTATTTATAAGCAGGAGATGGAAAACGCTTTTATGGAATGAAGATGAAAATCTAGGAAATCTCTGTCAGGTCAGGATGTGAACAAAAGTGACATTTATACTTGGCAGTAAATCATTCTTTGCTTGTACACAGACAAGAACAAATCCAAAAAACTCAATTGAGAGAAGAAGGTATTTTCTCTTTTACTTGAAAGTATTTGTACTTTTATGAATGACTCCATGAAAGGCAAGCAGGGTTCTTCTTTCAGATATTAGGTTGGTGCAAAAATAACGTCGTTTTTTGACGTTCAACTTCATGTGAGAAAACGACATTATTTTTGCACCAACCTAATAATACAGAAATACAACAGACAGCTCCTTGGCCTTTAAAAGTATGCACACTATTTTGTTGAGCTTGTTAGTGATGTTCATTTAAATTACTAAGCTACGGTTACTCTAGAATGATGAACCAAATTGTCTGTTATTTATGATATCACAGGTAGGATTTTTTTTTTTTTTTTTTTTAAGCATTTCACCTCAAGCAAGGTGGGAGTGCCACTAGTATGCAAGGGGCTACATAGAGTGAAAGTGAGAGAAAAGACTGGCTATAGGGGGGAATTGAGGGAAGGATAAAAAGAAGAATGGGGTTCAAGGCATGAGAAGATGTTGATTGACACTACACTTAAATTTTGGAAGATTATAGTTATCAGGAAAGCCAGTAAGAGGAAGGGAGTTCCACTGTTGGGAAGAACCTGTTGGAGTAGGGGAGGAGGTTACATTTAACTGTTTGACAGTAAAAGGGTGGGACTGAGATGCCAACCTAGTAGCATGCTTAAATTCAGGCAGTCGAGGCACCAGTAAAAATCACATGTCAGAGCAGATGCCATGAAAATATTTATAGAAAAGACAGAGGGAGGCCATATTACGTTGGTAAGAAAGTGATTGGACTCAAGACTCCAGGTCGGGACTGGTCACATTGTATAATTTGTCTTTGGATTTTTTTCGAGAACCTACAGATGAACAGTGGGGGCACCAGACCATATATGGTAACAGTATTCCACGCATGGATGAATGGTAGATTTGTAGACGTGAAGGATCTCAAACGAGAAAAACCTTCTGGTGTGACACATACATCAAAAACCTTCATTTCCTTTTCATAATAATTAAATAGTGAGAGAGAGCAAATACTAAATTAATAAATATGAGTGCATTAGAAATTATTTTACTATAAAAATATGTAGCAATAATTAAGGAAAATCAAGACTTTTATTCACTCTAATGATTATGCTAGTGACAGCAAATACTAAAAGCATTTAAATACTTTTATTGAAAGTTATTTTACTGTAGAGATGAATAGCAATTATCAACAAATACCTCAACACTTTCATTCACTATAATGATCACATTTTGGTAGAACAAATACTAAAACCATATAGAAAATAACTGGAAATAATTTTACTATAGAATTCATGGTACTTATTAAACAAATATGTAGACTTTCATTCACTCTAATGATTATATAGTGACAGAGTAAAGAGTAAAAATATATAGAAAATAATGGTAAATGATTTTATAGAATAATTGGAAATGAAATGTGTGTATGGAAAGTGGAAATGAAAAAAATAAATATTTTTGTTTTTATTAGGTTGGTGCAAAATAATGTCGTTTTCTCACATGAAGTTGAACGTCAAAAAACGACATTATTTTTGCACCAACCTAATAGTTGTTGCAGAGAACTCATGATATTGTTAGTTTTTTCAAATTTTAAATTTGTTTAGTGTATATAATACATGTTAATAATAAAAAATATATTCTGTAATAATTAATGCAATCATTCTTGTTTGTGTTCTGACCAGTGAGGAATCATCAAACTCTGAGTCAACTGCTGATAAGACTTGCCAACTTTTAATTACTTTTGATTCACTAATATTTAGTTTATCTATTCAATTAAAAATGATGGTATATTTTACTATGCCCTTACAAGTGCTAAGTTTTCATATGTAAGTCGTGAAATATATATTTTTTAATTTTTAATTGGAATCATATTAAGTGAAGCCATTTAAACACAAGGGTTGACAGGGTGTGGAAAAATTAGGAACAGAGACATTAATGATGAGCAGAAAGAGAACCTAGTAATCAGGTGGACAGTAGATAATGATTGTCATTGCATTTGAAATTTTTCAGATTAAAGTAGGCGGGAAAGCATGGAGTTAGAAGGGAGTTTCACAAGCAAGAAGTGTGAGAAAAGAAACTAGAATTTTTGGTTAGATCTAACCAGCTCAACTATCATTTGATGAGATCTTGATGCCAGTCTAGTACTGCGCTTAAATTCAAAAACTCTAGGTACCATAGTGAAGAGCTCATTCAAATAATAAATAATAATAAATTTATCAAGGAGCTCAGGGTAAATAGCAGGGGCACCGGACCATATGTGGCAGTAATATTCTAAGCATGGACGAATGTTAGACTTATAGATATGTAAGATATATTAGAGAGAAAAATTGTCTCACCCAACTTATTGAACTGACTTTCTTAGCAGCTGACCTAGAAATGGATTCAATATAGTCTTTCCATATCATAACAGCAGATAATGTGAGAAGGCACAATATGTCACTTTCCTAGAGGTTAGCATCAGCCATATTGATAGAAGGCAGCATGAGGTCTCTCGGATGATAAATACGTAAATAACCAGTGCGTGCGAGATAAATCAGGTGAAGTTATAAATGTTACAGAAAAAAATCCACTTACCATATTATATAGTAATATATGTAAGCATGAATCAGTTGAGGTTTTGTTTGTAAAAATCCCATGAGAAACAAAAAGAAAAAAATGTTTTTTCTCAATGAAAAACCAGAAAATTCTATCATTTTGTTGATTATTTGTCGCTGTGTTGTCAAACTCTTTGACTATTTTCCTTATTTTTGGTTCTCTTATATTCTTCCCAATATTTTCTTTTGTAATCTTTCTAATTTTATATATATATATATATATATATATATATATATATATATATATATATATATGGCAGGTTTTCTATTAATAATTCTGTTCAATGCAGCATTTTGAATTGAGATTATTCAGCATGTTTTGATTTTTGTATTGGTTGAGTAATGATGTTCTGCAGACTTTGACTCAGATTCTTTTGGAAATCTGACATATTCAGAAAGAACAATAAATCTGAGAAAAGCAAAAAAGAAAACCAAACAAAAAAAATGGCAACGAATAATGGATGTGAAAATAAATTGGATTTTTCACTTCTTGATTTTGAAGAAGGGAATATCTTTTTTCACCTGATTAAACTGGAATTTCTAAAATTATATATGTTTTCTTTCACTATTGAGTATGCCAAATGTGTTGGTGTCAGAAAGAGTATTCAGGTGTAAAACCTATCCTCCAGGAATTAGATTGAAAGTAAGCTGTTGGTAAAGAATGAAAAAAGAAAAGAAAAAAAAGATAAATAAATCTTACCCACCTTAAAATATTCACTCCTACCTTGGATATTTGAAACCCTGGCATAATACTTTCTCTGTTAGAGTTAGCCAAAAACTGCTAAGACTTTATTTTAGAAAATGAAATTTAAGATATTCATTATGTCTTAAATAATGCCATCTGATTAAATGATGCCTAATTAAAAATGAACATTTTTTTTTATAGAGAAAGTACTTCAAGAGCCTGCTGATAACAACATAACCAGATATAAACAAATGTTATATTGCCAACTTTTATTGAATCCATTCTTAAAGAATCTAACATGTCTATTTAAAACAAATGGTATGTATTTAAAAATGTTCCCAAATGAACATGAAAAAAAAAACAGCAATATATTTTAGATATATACACACATGAATACACATGCTAATTTTCCTCATAGACAAACTAGAATTTTTATACTCTTAAATACATATAGCAATATTTATGATTTTTCAGGTAGGCTTGGAACTTGTTAATTTCTTGAAACTTCAGATGGATGTGTTGTTTCTTCTTGAATTTGGAATGCTACAAGTCATACTAACATTGGTTTAAAGTGTTGAAAATCAGACAACACAAAAGTAAAACTACCAGAATTTCTTTCTTTTTCTCCATCTTATTCTCTGATGAATCTTTAATAAAAATTAAACCTGTTAGATTGATAAAAGTTTCTTAACTGTTTTTTTTTATCTTATCACTCTGTCAAATACTGATCCATATTTGATCCCAACTCATAATATGCCATCTGTATTTTTGTTAATTACTACAGGTTTAGCATTACAAATCTAACATTGTTGTGACTTGTAGTGAATTTTGCTGGATTACTGAAGGTTACATTAGAATACACATCATCCAGCAGCTAACTACTTTATCCAAACTTTAAAATACTTTGTAAATCAGTACATGTTGCTTGATAAAAGAAAAAGGAAGGTCTACTTTATTTGTTATGCAAAACATATAGTGTTTGTGCTTCACACTTCAAGAAATGCTGTATTCATTGGAATTCTGACTCTGGCTAAACAGGTTATAATGAAAATGCATGAAAGACAAGCAGAATTACCGTTGCAGTGTTTGAAAGCGTTCAAAAACAACTGATGCTGCAGCTAGTCTGTGAATCACCTTTGGAAAGCTGAAATAAAGGCAGTTAATGATGGATTACTGATTGAACAATTGCTGAACTGGTGATGACTGACCTGTATTGCAAATTGCTATGTAGCAGCCATTCTCAACCTTTCCTCCATCATTGACCCCCTCGGCTTTATGTATTTCTCCATTTACCCCCTACTCACATACAAAAAATTCATAGCCATCATAAAGCATTGATGTACAATTTTGTGACTAAATGAATGAATGATTTTTTCATTCAAAATACTAAGGGTTTTTTTTTAGTCAAAATACTGTGACTAAAAAAAAATACTATGCGACACTCAAAATACTGATTTCTTATTTAGTACTAATCTACTAATTTTTTAGTATAAGTTAGTACTCTGTATAAAATTCAGTATTTTTATTAACGTTGGTAGTCATTAATAAAAAATTATTAATTTTATCCGCTGTATTAGTAGATCTACAAATTAATACTAATCATAATCATTCATTCAAAAAAAAATTTTTTTTTAGCATTTTTGTTTTTGGCAATTTAAAAATTTTTTGAAAATACTAAAAAAAATTTTTTTTTGAATGAATGATTATGATTAGTACTGATTAATTTGTGACTAAAAATTGTGCAAATTAGTCATTAGTAAAAATACCAAAATATTATTTTTTAAATTATCAGATACTTCAATTATTTACCCCCGACTATATAATTTTTTACCCCCTAGGGGTAAATTTACTCCTGGTTGAGAACCTCTGCTATATAGTATGGCTTTATTTTGGTAAATAAAATTAAGTTTAATAAATTAAATTTTTTTTTGTTTCACCCCAAGCAAAGTGACAATGCCACTCGTATACAGGGTGTTACAGGGAATGGAAGAAAATGAGAAGACTTTATTGAGGAGAAGTGAAGAAAAGGGGCCATGATAAAGAAACAAGATTTAGGAAGATGATGATTGACATTGTATTTAAATTTTTGAAGATTGTAGGTGGCAGGGAAGGAAGAAATTGGAAGGGAGTTCTACAGCTGAGAAGTGCAAGTAAAGAAAATATTAGAACAGAACTGACGGTTGCATCTAGCTAGTTCAACAGTAAAATGGTGAAACCCAAGTGACAATCTAGTACCATGCTTAAATTCATGCAGTCGAGGTACTAAAGAGAAAAGCTTATTAGGAAAATTGCTATGAAAATATTTGTAGACAAGAAAAAGGGAAGCCATACTATATAGGTGGGAGAGTGATGGAAGTTGAGATGCCAGGTCAGGATTGATTGCATTGCAGATCCTTCTTTGAATTTTGTCAAGAATCTTGGGAGAAGTAGTAGCATCATCAGACCAGATATAGAATGCATGGATGTATGGTAGATTTATAAATGTGCACCTGAGGGATTCTGATGAGAAGAATTTTTCTGGTATGGCATAGTGAAGCAACATTTTTAGTAGTAGACCTCTGTTCATAATGTGTATCCTCAGCATTGCTTTTTGTTTCTCTATTGAGATATGAAATAGATATGCATATTTATTGGCAGCAGTTTATAATATGCCACAAAATACATGTGTTATATAGCAGAAAATGTGTTAAATTAGCTAATGACAAAAAACAGGAATGTTTGTTATGGCAAATCCAGCAATATTGCTAACGCAACAACAAATGCATGCAGTTATGATGAAAGTTCTTCAGCTTTCTCTCTGAATTTCTTGGATGAGGAGTTATCATTATTTACACAACTTATATTCAAATTATTGTCTTCATCTTTGTTGTTGTTATCATGTTTGGCCATTGTGCCTTCCAGCCATCCTCAGGTGTATATCGATCTGGGTAACAGACAAGAAATTCTGAACTGAACCCTTTATTTAATATATGGGGTAGACTGTTCTCATTCCACTGGAGATATTGTCTGGTTCTTATTTTTAGTACTGCTCGGTTATTGTTCACCAATTTCCATTGAGGGCAAGTACACACTGCCTGACCCAGGGATTGAACTTATAATCAAATTTACTATGCCACCAAATTTACAGACCAACACTTTAATTCCCTAGGTCATTTTCTTGTTCTTACAATTTGCATTGCACTCTTCTTATGTCTTGGCTTTGCTGTTTTTAATTGTTTGCAGTGTGAGAAGAGAGATTTGATTAACGTTTCTAAAAGCCAAGTTTTCATTTATTTATTGATAACATTTATTACTATCTCACTAGCATCTGTTAAAACATTCAGGTTTTGTTGGTTACATTTTGGCAAATCTGTGGCAAATCTTTTTTTGACACTCACCAATGCAACAAATTTCCCTCTTTCAAAGAATTGCTCCGTGTAGATTAATGTAAAAATATGAATACTTTATTTGGAATTGTCAGCTAATTCTTATTTATTGGGAAATAGTTAAGGAGTAAAAACAAAGAAATATGTATTATTTTGATCATGTTAATATTTCATTGGTGAGATCCTATCCTTTTTCAGTTCTAAGCAATCTTTGTCTCCTTACTCTCTGTGCCCTGCTCTACCCCTTTACACAATCTCATTGGATAGGCTGCTCACTTGAACAGCTTCTTCCCACGAACTGTTACATAATGGAACTGACTTCCAAAAAGATGTTTCCTTGATCACTACAATCTTAACTGGTTCACGTCTGGAGTTAACTGTTATCTTCCTTACATATCCCCATAAATTGTACTTCCTGTCTCTTATTCTGTAACCCTCTATCTTGAGTGGCACTTGAGCCTTGTAAAAAGTGAACATTATTGAAAAAAAAAAAATCCCCTCCAAAAAATAGTGAAGATGCATTCAAAAGAGAAAGATTTCATTAAAAATAATAAAAAAAAGAGACTCTGAACTGCTTTTTAATTTCAGTCCTCCGATATGTCAGTGAATGCTGGACAATTTCCTCAGAGATAAAGAGGAGACATGAAGCAGTACTAGTTCTTTTAAAGGATACTGAGAATACCATAGAGAGGGCATGTGAACAACAAGGAAGTTTTAAGGAAAATGAAAGCAAAAAAATATTTAAACTCAAGAAGAGATAGGTGAAATTTCTGGGATGTGTAGTGAGTAAAGAAGACTTTTGAGAATCTAACACACTCAGGACATATTGAAGGCAAGAGGGGCAGAGGGAAACATTGAACAGCCTACCCAGTGAGCTTGTGTAAAAGAGAGTAGCAGAGAAGGGAGAGTAAGGAGATAAGATTGCTTAGAATTGTGAAGGAGAGAATCTCATGTAAAGCTATGATTGCCTACATCCTGAAGGGACATGGCGATTAAAAGAATACTATCCATTTTTTAAGGCAAAAACAAAATATCTGTCTATATTTCTGAGATGAGGTATTATGTACACTATTTACATTCCAACTACCTGAAGAAGGCTGGAGCGTACAATGGCTGAAACGTTGTGATAAATGTGGCAACAAAGATGAGGATGATAGTCCGAGCAATGTAAATAAAAAGAAAATAATATTTTATTTCATTTACCCTTATAGCTGTTGTTTTTACTGTAAAATCATTCAGAATATTAAAAAACCCCGCTAGAGCTTGGGAATATCAGTTGCTGTAAGCTTGAAAGTACGGGGTGGGGTAATGGATAACAACACAGAACTGTTAATCGGAAAGCTGAGTTCCAATCATCCACCGCAAGAAAAGTTGGTTCCCTGTGCCGAGTCAGGAAATTTTTCTCCCCGGAATCGATCCTCCAAGTCTATAAATCGACCATTCGCCCTTGCATGGAGTATTGCTGCCATATATGGTCTGGGGCCCCTGCTGTTTGCCTCAGGGTTCTTGATAAGATCCAGAGACGGATATGCAATGTGATTGGCCCTGATCTGTCATCTCGCCTTGCCTTGATCTATCCACTTCCCTTCTCCACATCCTTTCATCTTTCATTCCTATCTGCTCTTGCTCCAAATCTTCTGTAACCCCCTTGCCTTGATCGACCCACTGTCTTTCTCTTTCTCCACATCCTCTCCTTTACCACTCCTATCTGCTCTTCCTCCAACCCTTCTGTAACCCCATGCGTGATAGTGGCCTCCAGCCTTGCTTGGGGTGATATGCTTAAAAAAAAAAATTCTCTTTGGATTCATTATATTCACTGTCATGCAAATACCCCTGGGAAAGGTAGAAATCCTTCACTTCTCTTGCCTAGCTATGTGTTAATCAGTAAAATTTGTATCACTAAAACCATTATTATCTAAAAAAATTCTTACAATCTAAAAATATTTCCTGGCTTTAAATAACCTGCAAAAGGTTGATAAATCATAAAAAATGAATCACTTAATCCATCAAAAAAAAGCTAGATGGTTAAGTTGGATAAAATTAAATTGACATGGTGTAATCTGAGAAAGATTATGCTTTTTCTTTCCAAGTTTGTCAAAGCTGAAAACAATATCTTGTATGTCTTGTAGATGAAGTTATGGTATCTTTTGCTTAATGTTGATTCCAGTGGTGTAGACTGATAGTACATTGATTTAGCCCAACTCTATAATAATATACCTGGGATAAGGATATTTTTTCACACCAAGCAAAGTGATAATGCCACTAGGGCACAGTGGGTTACAGTGAGTGAAAGAAAATGAGAAGACTTTAGTGAGGAGGAGTGAGGAACAGACAATAAAGAAACAGGGTCTAAGGAAGACAGAAGATGGCAATTTTTGAAGATTGTGGGTAGAAGGAAAGCAAGAAATCAGAAGGGAAATCCATGACTACAGTATATTAGGAACAGGGCAATATTTTTAACCATGACAATATATCTATTAATGAGTTTAACTTCCCAACACTAATTTTAGTACTTTTTATGAGTTTTCACCCAAAATTAGGCTCAAGAGCCGCTGAAGGTAGAAGGTTACTGAATGAGGTGTGTGGAATAAATGCAAGAGGAGGATAGGTAATTATTGACTCTTGATTTGAAGAGGTTAAGATTGTGGCATTCTGGGAAGCATCTGTGCAGGAGTCTGTTCCACAAAGCAGATTTTTTTTTTTTTTTTTTTTAAGCTGTCTGAGTGGAACTTCTTCCTTACAATTGGAAAATGGAGGCATTGAGTGTGATATTACTCCCTGGACATAGCATGGCAGGTCTCATCTATAAATGTCTGAATAGGTGGCAAAAAAGAATGGAGATTGTATGGACATTTGCCATGGAAATAACAACAGAGTAGAGAGAGAGGCTTGCAGTGTTGCATCTATAAGGTGGTAAATAAGTCACTCCCTAGAAAAGGCCATGTAAATGACTTTGTATTCTGTCTTGGGAAGTGAGGTTTGAGCTGGTTCAGTCCAAATATGACAGCAATATTCCATTCATGATAGAAAATGTGTGACCCCAAAACAAATAAAGGGGCCATCAGTGTCAGTGGATGCTCTTTTTTTTTTTTTTTTTTTTTTTTTGGGAACCTGACTTTGCATAGCTATTTACAATATTGACATGAACTTTTTTTGTCTGAAATAAATGATGTGTGCTGAATATTTGCACATATGTTGAAATACTTAATATATGTAGTCATGGCTGGATTGTCCTTTATGTTCTTCTTTATGTGCTGCATCGTGTCAGGATCTTGGCAGTCATGGCCCTCCACATCTTCATTTCCTTCATAGCTCTTAATAGGTATTGTCTTTTTGTCATTTCTCTCAAGCCCTGTTCTGCCATCCATTTACTCAAACCCATCAAGTATGTTATGTGCTGTTTTCCTCTGTCCGTCTTGCCCTCAATCTGCCCTGTGAGTATCAGATTTTCCAAGCTCCCCTTCCTCATTATGTGTCCCAGAAATTTCAACTGCCTCTTCCTGATGTTAAGTATAAATTTCCTTTTTGTTTTCATTTTCTCTAAAACTTTGTCATTGTTCATATGTTTGGTCCGTGGTATCATCAGCATCTTTCTGTAGAATCACATTTCTGTTGCTTCAAGTCTTTTCTTCATCTTTGATGTGATTGTCCAGCATTTGCTGCCTTACAGATGGATAGATATCATATAACAGTTCATTACTCTTTTCTTTGATTCTAACAGAGTTTGTATATCTCTTAATATCCTGCACGGCTTTTGGAATGCATCTTTGGCTATCTTAATTTGTCTTCGGATTTCAGTGTCACACTTTCTGTCCTCTATTAGAACACTTCCCAGATATTCAAATTTTTCTTCGTGTTTGATTTTTGTATCCCTGATTTGTAATTTGCATTTTGGGCTCATCTTTTTGCTGATAACCATGCATTCTGTCTTCTTGTAGTTTATACATATTCCTTTCTTCTTGATTTCCTTTGCTACCTTCAGTAGGAGCTTTTGCAGTTTCCTTTTCATGTCTGCTATCAATACTGTGTCACCTGCATATCTTATGTTAAGATTGTGACCACCAACGCAATATCAATATGACAAATGCCTATTTGCCTTTGCAGGAAGCAAAGCAAGGAAAAGACTGTTTTAGTTCGTGCCATTATGTTTCAATTAGATGTTTGATTTTAGTTCAGAATCTTTAAATCTTAGAACTTTTTATAAAGCAATGATTTTAATTTTCTAGATGTTATAACTTTTAAATAGTTCCATAAACTGATATGATATCAGTATGACAAACACATTTTGTTGTGTTCAAATAAGTGCTAATTTGGTTTGTAATAGTAAAAATAGAATTTTTTTTATTGACAAACAAAAGATTGCTATTCTAGTTTATTTAAAGAATTTTCAATAAGTTTTTACTTCAAGGTACGTAAATGTTACTAATATATATCACGAGTAAAAGTTATTCAAAATGGGTCTGGATGAGTTAGAGGGTGGCCCTGTCTGAAGCATGTGTGTGTGTGTGTGTGTGGGGGGGTAAAAATTTCATTAGCATAGATCCCTAAAAGTCATAATCCAGCTGTGTATGTAGCACAATTATTTTACAGTGTAAATTTGTGAATTATAAATTTGAGGGAGGCCAAAGACAGTAAAAAAATCAACAGAAATGAGAACAGTATTTGAACCGGTTAGATTAGATTAATTTTTTATGGCTTATCAATCTTTTTGCAGGTTATTTAAAGCCAGAAAACATTTTTAGATTGTAAGAATTTTTTGGAGATAATAATGATTTACTAAGACAAGTCCTACTAATTAACCCATAGCTGGGAGAGACGAAATGGATTCATACCTTTCCCAAGGGTATTTGTGTGTAAGTAAATATAATGAACTCAAATGGGGTTGGAACTTGTCTCTCCAATTTCAAGTCATTGTACATTACACTGCCTGCACATTCAAGCTTACAGCACTTGGTATTCTCAAGAAGTCACCCATTCCAGCTACTGACCAGGCTTGATGTTGTTTAACTTCAGTGATCATACAAGAACTGGTGTTTTTGACTTCTTTCATTTATTAAGTTTTATTTTCCTTCATTTTATCTTATTTTTTGTTTTTCTTCGTTATTTTTCTTCCTTTTCTTTCTTTTTTTTCCATTCTCTTTTTCCAACTCCTTTCCTATCATCTCCTCTCCTTATATTCTCCCTTTTCTTTTCCCTTCCCTTCTCTCTCTCTCTCTCTTCCCCCACTTTCTTTTCTTCTTTGATTTTTCACTTTCTCCTCCTCCCTCCTTTCCTCTTTCTTTTTTCTATTTCTGATCTCTTTTCCCTCTCTATTTCTTTCTCTCCATTTCTTTCTCTCCATTTCTTTTCCTCTTCTCTTTCATTTTCTCTTTTTCTTCTCCCACTCTCCCTTTTCCCCCTTTTTTTTTCTGCTTTCTTTTTTGTCCTGTTACTTTTCCTTTCCCTACTTTCTTTTCCTTTCATGACAGCAAAGAAGAGGTTTTTTTTATTGAATAGACTTCTTTGCCTGACTTACACACAAATTGCTTCTGTCTCCTGAAAACTTGTCCATATGAAGCACCTGCCACTTTTGATGCCAAACAAGGTAACATCTTTGGCCTTAAAAACAAACAGAAGTCACTTTTCACCTGTTAACTGATGAGAAAGCTGCCCACATCATATTTCTTCACTCTCTTGCCAAAGTCAGCCAGACACCCATCTCTGCACCTTTTACTGTTTGTTTCTTATACCACAGCAGATTGGCTTAACCCCGCTCCCCAAGTCCAACTTTTTATCTTCTCTCACCATCATTGCAGGTTTCTTTTTTTCCCCCCTCTCCATTCTTTGTCGGATTCCTCTGCCTTAATTTTCTCCTCTCTCTTCATGCTATCATCTGATCTGTCTGGTTTTCCTGATGGCTTATTTGCGATATTTGTTTCCAAACAGTATTTCTGTCTGTGCCTTGTGGTGATTTGATTCAAGAGTGGCGTACTGGGTCTCTCATCCACATTGACACAATCACTAAACCATTTTCCCTCCACCTCGCTGCATTTGCACACTATGAAGAATGACTCTATCTCTTGGATTGATGCCCAAAGACTTTGGATATATTCATTGGCAGGTGAAGGCAGCAGGTGTCTTTTTTATTTTGATTATTTCCCTTTTTTCTTATTCTTTTACTTTTCCATTTTATTCTTTTGCTTCTTTTTCATTCCCATTATTTCTATTTTCTTATTTCTCTTTTTTTTCCTCTTGTCTTTCTTTTTTCTTTTTCCTTTCCTCTTTCATTTCCATTTTTCCTCTGGTATTTTCCTTTTCCCATTGTCCTTCTTTTTTCTTTCTTTCTTTCTTCTCTTGCCTTCCCTTTTCTTTTTTCCATCTTTCCTTTTCCTTTTTAACTCTTCTTTTTTATTTCCTCTTACCTTCCTTTTCCCTTTTTTCCTCTTTTTCATTTCCTCTTACCTCTTCCTTTTTCCTCTTGCTTTTCCTTTTTCTTTTTCCTGTTGCCTTTCCTCTCTCTTATCCCTTTTTCCTCACACATTTTCCTTTTCCCCTTCCATTTTCTTTTCTTTTTTTCCTCTTTTCCCTTTTTCTACTTTCTTATCCTTTTCCCCTTTCCTCTATAATTTTCCATTTCTCTTTCCATTTTTCTTGTTTTGTTTCCATTAATGTTTTTCTTTTTCTTCTTCTTCCATTTTCCCCTTTTCCTCATTCCTCTTTCTTTCAACTTTGTGACATGTCTTTTCATAGTTCTAATCAGCACTTTTATTCTCTAATCTGTTTCCTTCACTCTTTTTGGCAATTGCACATAATAATATATGCTATGCACAATCACACAAAGAGCTCTGTGTTTGGAAAGCAACCAATTCTGAATGGAAATGAAATAAAATCTCTAAAAAAAAAAAATGGATAAAAAGTTAAAAATAAAAATAAAATGGCAACAAATTTTACAGAAATATATTTCTCGCATCTAAATCATAAAAAAACCCCAGGAACTATATAGCATAAACAATTATATTGAAGACTTATTTCTGATAAACCAGGAAACAACTTAGCATCTTTTGCAGGAACTATATATTTGCACAAGTATGTAACAAGAAAAATATTTTTGGTACTAAGTTTTTTGGCTTTGCCATTACATTAATAGACGAGTAGTCAAAAGACATGCATCTTAATCTCAGAGGTCTTTTTGACTGCATATTTATCAGCATGAAAGTAAATTTTATATATATATATATATATATATATATATATATATATATATATATATATATATATATAGAGAGAGAGAGATAGAGAGAATTGATAAATAATAATATTGATAAGTAAAAGTTTTGTCACTTAGCTGATTAATGTTACCTTTAGCATCTCAACTCCAGGATTGTCTGAAGATCATGAAGAGTTTGAAACTTGAATAGTGACTCCAGTAGTGTCTTGTTGAGGGTTGAAGCATTTTTTGCTCTGATATTTACTGCTTAGTTAGGTGTTAGTCTTTTCTTCTTTCTTAGTATTTTTTTTTTCTACTGTAAAGCTTTTCTTGTTATTAGTATGCCACTCTCCCACTTTTTTTTCATTTTTAGGCTTTTTGACAGGTCATCTGTTGGTCACACCAAATTTTTGTGTGTGTATATATATATATATATATATATATATAAATAAATAAAAGTGAACATTGAAGTCAACACTTAGAGGCGACAGGCTGTTTCTTGCCAGACACAATTGTCAGGCCATGATTGTGTCTAGCATGAAACAGCCTGTCGCCTCTAAGTGTTGACTTCAATGTTCACTTTTATATTTACACATGCTCTATCTCTGATATTGAGCACTTTATCCCATAAATATAGCACACCTTAAGAGTATATTTTTTCATATAAATATATATATATATATATATATATATATATATATCTCAATATAGACATATTTATATTATTCAATGAAACATATTTGAATGAAGATATGCTGCATATATATATATATATATATATATATATATATATATATGAACTACTGAGGTCAACACTGTTTCATGTTTGAACACAATCTTTAGGCCATGTGTGCTGTGTTTTGTCTCAACTATTTATATATGCTGTTCAATAGTGCATTATCGATAGCAAAGTCCATTATCCTGATGGTTATTGGGTATGTGGTAACAGTTATGATTCAAATTATTCTGGAGGCTATCTAGTAGTAATAATTATGGATTTGAATGTGGTTATTTGTAGCTACTTTATGGCACTGTTTCTTAGTCTTTTACACATTATTTTTTATTGATTACCTAATTATTTGTTTATTATTATTATTATTACATTTCTGTTTGTGTTCATTTGTAGTTTCTTAATTTGTTTGTTGCTTATTTAGATTTATTGCTTATTTTAAAATAAAATTAAATACCAATTTGTATTCGTACATTTGAACTGCAGCAATGAGTAGACTACATGATCGTAAATAAAGGATATTAGATAAGGCATTGTCAAAAATTATCATGCTTTTTATTGCAATGTTTGCTCAGGCTGCCAATTTTATGGCAGTGAGTGCATAGTGTATGATTGGAAGTAAAGTATAAAATTTAACTATTTCTTGAATCACTTCAAATAAAAAGTGATTTTAAAAAATATCCATACGGAAAATGTTCCTAATCAGTTTTGTACTTATTTAAAAATCTAATAAAGAAAAAAATTACCAAATAATTTAATAAAAAAATTACCGACTTTAATTTGTATGTATGCATAAATACATACATACAAATATATATATATATATATATATATATATATATAATCAATAGGTGATTTATTAAATCATTTGCCATATTTGTCTTTTATCTAATTCAATGAAAGTCTGTACATTAATAAAATAACTTAAGTTGTCAAAACATATTTATCTAATTATTTTTTCATCTCATTATTCTATAACAAGAAAATACTTTTTCATAGTTAACCTATTTTTTATCATAATTTGTAAAATGAATAATTGTTTCTCTTTCTTTTCCTCTTCAAAAAAAGGAGGCATGGTGAAGTAATGGATTGTGGCTTGGATTGAGGAATCAAAGATCCATGTTCTAATTCCGGTCTAGTTCATTATATTCACTTACATGCTAATAATGAGGCCGAATACTAATAACAAAAAATCAAAAACTAAAAAGTCTTGCATAAGAAAAAAATAAAATTAATCTATAGTCATGTTAGTGATGATCATCTTTTTTTTACAAAAGCCAACATTTATCAAATAAGGACTATGACAAATTCTTCAGTGAGGTAAGCCAAATTCTACTTTAGAAGAGATATCTCTGAAGTTTATACTGTTCTCACCCAATCACCAAAGTTAAGCAATGTTGAGCCTGGTTAGTACTTAGATGAGTGATACCAGGTGCTGTAAGTTTGGATGTGCAGGTAGTGTAATGGATAGTGGCTTCGAATGAGAAATCATAGAGCTGAGTTCAAATTCCAGTCAAGTTTGTTACCATCATTTATTTTCAAATACACTCAGGGAAGTTATGAATCAACCTCTTTTTCTCCCTGATATGGGTTAAACAGTAAAACTTGAATGTGAAAAAATCACTTACAGTTAGAAGTTCTTTACAGATCTTCCAAGATGCCCTGAGCCAGCAGATAAGGAATTGATATTGCAATTAAATTTTTGAAGATCAAAGGTGACTGGAAAGCAAGAGGCTGGAAGAGAGTTCCACAAGTGAGAAGTGTAAGAGAAGACACTGATATGATAGAATTTATGGTGACCTCTAGCTATTTGAATGATGAGAATTTGATGCCAATCTAGTGCTGTGCTTAAAGTCTAGATACCAAAGAGGAAAGCTCATCAGAAGTATTACCATGAAAATATTTGTTGAAAAGCCATAGAAAAACCACATTAAAGTGGTGAGAAAGTGACTGAAGCCAAGATGCCATGTCATGACCCAAAAATTGCAGATTCTTCTTTCTGTTTTATCTGCTATATTAATATATAGCAGAAATACTGGAACAGATTTGGCAGCAATATTCAATGCTTATAAATGTGTAAGATAGATTCTGGCAAGAAAAATTGTCTAGCACAACACAGTAAACAAACTTTACTAACAGCAGACCTAACAATTGATTCAATATAAACTTTCCACTTCGCATCAACAGAAAACGTAAGCCTGAGAAGGCACAATGAGTCACTCTCCTGGATTTTAGCAAAAATGTTCTCTAGGACAATTAAAAGTGAGCAGTTTCTCTTTGAAGGTCATACAATTTTACAAATTTTAACTTTTTCCATCAAACTGGCCTTATAAAAATATTCAGCTTGTCCACAAAAAAGGAAAAAAGAAGAAGAAAGCAGATAAAGCGTAACGTACTTTCTCTCTCAAGGAGTAACTAATTACTATGCTTAACTTAGTTCTGGCATAAGGCCACAAATATGTAGGGTACTTAGTATATTATTGAAGCCACTACTCAGTGGCAGTGGTTCCTGAGACAACCCTGCTTATCATTGCATCATGAAGAGGCAGCCAAAAGCAAGAAAATATTTACGCTGTACTCATATTATAGGCATTAATAAAATGTTGACCTGGAGGTATAAATGAAAAGTGGTTATTTTTTTTACCTTATCTTCTGGCAGAAGATCAAAGAACCAAATTATTTCTGAGTTAGTTTTGTTACTTTATAGTTGCATCAAGTTTGCAGATATTTTGAAAGAAAGGCAGGAGAAAAGCCAAGGTGTATTGACAGTGACTTGAGAAAATACATATATGCATTCAGGTGTAAATATAGTGTCTTGATATAACATGCAAGTTAAGTGATCTGCGAGAAAAGGTTGTTACCCGTCTGTAGTCCCTGTGAAATCTTCAGGTACATTTGGGTAAAAGGGAAATAATCCATAGTCTTCAGGTATATTTATGCTCTTCAGTTATTTGATTTAGCTATTGACATATCAGGAAAGTAATTCATTAAGGCGCCTGTTTTTCTTAAATCTTTATGTATCCATCATACACCTGAGCTTGTGTACCTGTGTATTCTGCTATGAAGCCCAACTCTGGGCTATTTCTCTTGAAGGAACATGAAATCCTTTTAACTGCTGGAATCTAAACCCAAATAGATGACATACGATAGGTTTTTGTCTATATTTTTGAGATGAGGTATTGTAATTATTTACATTGTTCGAACCTCATCTTTGTTGCCATATTCACAACATTTTGGCTGTTATATGCTCTGGCCTTCTTCGGGTGACTAGAATTTCGAACCGAATCATTTAGTTCATCGACCAGGGTAGTGAATAAAAGTGTTGGTTGAAGTAATACAACAACTTGACCCAAAGAGTTGTGAGTTCAATACCTGGCTACAGCAGAGGTGAACAAAAACTTTGAGAATTGAGTTAAAGGGAAATGACATACTGAGATATCCAGAAGAGGCATGGTGCATGGAACTAGACCAATCTACCCCGGTGTACAAAATAAAGTGTTCGATTTAAAATTTCAGTCACCTTAAGAAGGCTGGAGCATAGAACGGCCAAAATGTCGTGAATATGGCAACAAAGATGAGAGCAACAGTCTGAACAATGTATATAGTTTAAATGATAGATTTTGTTTCAAAAGAAATATGATTCATGAAGTGAGTGTTGAAAGGTTCTTGGCCTGGCCCACGTTCCAGAATCAGACCAGATAACCGACATCAGAATCTTTTCTTTTCTTTTTTTTTTTCCATTAGTCTGCTAAAATCTTTTCAGCACCCGCTTGTATTCTGGGTTATTATTTATTTAGTTTCACATTGAAATAATAAGAGATGACTTTTTAAATGACTGTCTAAAAAAAAGCTGCTGATGAATTCTATTTGTGTGTTACCAAAGATTTTGTTGTCTGTTTCTAATAAACAACAACATTGTCATCATTTTTAATTTTTTGATTTCTTTAAGTATCTTTTATTTCCTAAATTTGTTCAGCTCAAAGATTCATTTCTTGACAAATGAATAAATACTGGAAAAGATTCGTTCATGTATTTTTTTTTCTCTCTTTCTTTTCCCCTCTATCATTTTTTATTTGTTTTTTGCAAGATAATTTGGAGACAAAGGTCAGATATTTATTATAACTGGTTCTCTAACCAGTCATGAATTGGACTTTCCTCCAGAATTGTTTGGAGTAGAGCTTCTTTAATAACTTAAAATTTGAATAGAGAGACATTTCCTTTTATGTCCTCCTCTGTTTTTCTTTCACAATGATGGGTGAATATTTGGCATTAACAGATTGTCAGTCAATTATAGACATTAATAAAGAAACAAGTAAGTTGCTGCTACTTTGACCTGGCACTGAGCTGTGAGTGCATCTCCATTGAACTTTCTCTTCACTTTTTGTTCTTATCAGCTTCTCTTGAGATACAAAGTTCTATGTAGAGTTCAATTTTGAATATGTATGCAGATATTTTATGTAAGTGTGTGCATGTATGTGTGTGTTTTGATATATATATATATATATATATATTGTGTATGTGTGTGTGCTCGTATTGTTGGCTCTTATGACTTTTTAAATGCAAATGTAATGTATGTCATTCAAAGAGATTTTTGGATAATTGGACTTAATTTTTTTGCAATTTTTGTTGAGCCATGTCATTAGTATTCCAAGCTACTCACAAAGCCAGGGATTCAAATGTTGTCATTTTTAAGGCCGGCAACAAGTTATTTCTTCGTGGAAGATTGGCACTACAGAATATTTTTACCATTTTTTCTCTATTTGGCTTTGTATAGGGGCAAAGATGAGGTTTGTAATTATCTATGCATTTACAAGTATATAATATAGATACTATATAATATTTAACAACAATATAATAAACACAATATATAATATTTATTTTACAATCTTTGTTGCTGTTATAACATTTTGGCTGTTGAGACCTCTGACCTCCATTAAGTGTATGTTGATCCAGGTAACCGGCAATTTTGAACCAAACCCTTACTTAATCTATGGGAGTAGAATGTTTTTGTTCTACTGTGTCTTGGTATATCTCATCTAGTTCTTATTTTAATATTGCTTAGTTTTTGCTCACCTAGTTTTCACCAAGTCAAAGTACTCACTACCCAGCCCAGGGTTTGAACTCACAGTTGACAACACTACCAAATTCATGAACCAAGACTTGAAAACTAGGGGAGGAACAATGGCCAAAATATGATAACAACAACAAAGATGAGGATTATAGTCCACATGTAAATATTTTTTATTACTTGTAATATATTGAGTGGAATACACATGTTTGAATAGACATCCCGTTTTTAAAACTGTAAATTTATGTCTACTGGCATTCACTATCTGTTCTCACAGCATTGAAGGAAAAAAACATGAAAAACCCCATAATTAAGAATTTATTGAATAGGTTCGAGTCCATTTACAAAGAAAAAGATAGAGTAATAGTGCTATGCTGGATACCAAGCCATATTGGCATACAGGGAAATGGAAAAGTGGACAAAATGGCCAAGGAATCCCTGAACTTAGCTCCCTCTAATGTAACGTTGCCTCACACTGACTTCAGACCCTGTATAAACAGGGTCATTAACAACAAATGGCAGCACTTATGGAACAACTGTGATAACAATAAACTATTCAACATTCAACCCGTCATCGGTGGAAGACCGGCAATTGTTAGAAAGATAAGGAAAGAGGAGGTGCTTCTAACCAGACTCCGTATTGGACATACTTACATAACCCACCAACATATTCTAAAAAATGAGGAATCTCCAATATGTGTCCCATGCCAGGAAGTTTGTACAGTCAAACACATCCTACTAAATTGCCATTATCTCCGACAAATCCGTAGTAAACACTACAAATCTGATAACCTAAAAGATCTTTTTGAAAATAATAACCCAAGTAAGATCATCAATTTCATTAAAGAAATTGGGATTTTCAGAAAAATTTAAAAAAAAAAAAGTTTACTAAATTGGTTTCCTTACCTGGACTAGTAAACTAAATTGAAAGGAATAAGTTTCTCCAACTTCTGATCTTAGAAGAAAGCGATTATCAACAACATTTAACTATCATTAAAGCCCCTCTTTATAGGACAAACAGATGAAAACTGCTCTGCAAAATGATTTCTAGTAATGAAGACTTACTCTCTTCATATAAATCTCTCAGAAAAACTTGTAGGCATTAAATAACCTTTGTAGGTTGATATGCCATTAATTTCTAATAATAATAATAATAATAATATTATGTCTACTGGCCTGTGCAATAGAGAGTTATATTTGACAGTATATTTACATATATGCAAGTATTTATAATGTATGTGAATCCGTATGAGTGTATTCTGATGCATGTGTATGGTTATACCACTATGCCTAGAGTGAGTGCATATGACATCTGACTCTGTAAGGTTTGTTCTTTATTCAAAACATTTGACCTTTCCCAGCGCTGTGAATTAATTTATTCAATGCACTTCCCAAAAACTCAAATAATTTTTTGGTTTCTTTCCTGAACCACAATCCTCCTCATTTTTCAAGTGTCATGATTTTTCTCCTTCCTTTGCAGATGTTTAAATTGCATCTCTCATTTGTCAAACACCCGTTGGTCTCTTCTGAAATGTTTGATACATTTCCAGGCTTGATGCATTCCTGACCATTTTTTTGATTGGCATAATCATGTGTGGGTGAAGAAGAGTAGGAATTAATATGAAAAGAATCTTTATCTGATGCCATTGCTATTCTGTCGAATAAAGATTTGCTAATCTCTGTTTAGTTTTCCTTTTTGGTGATTTATTCATACCATTATTGCCACCATCACTTGTTGGGCTTCCTAGGAAGCAGGCACATGATAGACGTTTTGCATTTGATTATTTTGGCTTTAATGTTGGAAAAGGTAGAACAAAAATTAGAGAGGAACGGAATAATCTTATTGTCATTATGTAAAAAATATTTATTATTTTTTAATTCTTTTTTGTTTACTTTGTGAGGATTCTTCTTTTATGTGCCGTGTCCATTCAGAACATTAGCAATCATGGATCTCCACCATTTCTTTTGCAGCTCTTAATAAATTTCTGTCTTTTTGCTATCTCTCCTAAACCTTGCCCATCCATCCATTTGCTCAAGTTTTCTAGGTAGGTTATACATTTTCCTCTGACACTCTTGCCTTCAATCTGTCCTGTGAGTATCAAATTTTTTAAGCCTTTTTTCCATATGGGCACTAGAAAATTCGACTATCTCTTTCTGATTCTAAGTGTAAGTGTTCTTTTAGTTTCCATTTTCTCAAAAAACTTGCTTGCATATTTGGTCCATGGTATTCTCAGCATCCTTCTGTAGAACCACATTTCTGTTGCTTCAGGTCTCTACTTCATCTGTAAGGAGAATGTTCAGCATTTACTGCCATATAGATTGATATTACATAACAGTTCAGTACTCTTTGTTTCTGATAAAATCTTTCTGTTTCTTAATACATTACTATCTGCAAAAAACTTTTTTAAAAACTGTGATTGTTTTAATTTCTTTAATTTACTTTTCATTTGCAAATTGAATTTCATATTTAATTTTACCATCTTCTTACTTTTTTATTTCAATTTCTAATTATTTTATCTTATTTTCACTTTGAGTTTTTGTCATTTAATTTTTATTGGCGTTTAATTAATTTTATTTATAGTTAATTCATTTTAGTATAACATTTAATGTTTATTTATATTTAATTTTATTTATTTTGAATCAGTTTTATTTATATTTAATTAATTTGAATTTAATTTATTTCCTTATATTTATATAATTTTTTTATCATATGG
>OZ038513.1:31160573-31163073 GCA_964036315.1 Acanthosepion esculentum
GTGTGCATATGTGTGTGTGTGTGCATATATATGTGTGCGTGTGCACGTGTGTGCATATATATGTGTGTATATGCACATATGTGTGTGTGTGTGTGCATGCACGTGTGTGTGTGCATATATATGTGTGTGTATATGCACATATGTATATGTCTGTGTGTGCATGTATATATGTATGTCTGTGATGTTCTCTATTAATGTCTGTGTGTGTGTCTGTGATGTTCTCTGTCTATTAATGTCTTTATATATGTGTGTGTGTGTGTGCGCACGCGCATGTCTCTGTGATGTTCTTTATTAATATGTCCATATATATGTCTGTGATGTTCTCTGTCTATTAATATGTCTGCATGCGCATATATATATATATATTATATATATATATATATATATATGAGCACAGAGCCAAGTGGTTAGAATGTTTGTGCTTGGACCATGAGATGTGGGTTTGAATCTTGTCATGTTTGATTTATCAAGTTTCTTCACATTATTGACTTAAGGAGGCAATCCAACCTTGTGACACCATTGGAAAGTGCCTACAAAAACCACAGCATGGGTTGAACCAAATCTTGTGAGCAAAATTATGCAGACAAAACTGTTTTGAGCATACTAGCCTTATTATTAAGCTGTTGATTACAACAGATAATTCATTCTCTCCCTGAAACTGTAATTAATGTCTGCTCAGCATGATTGCAGTATAAATCACATGTTGGCTCAGTGGGTGTTGAAAAAGAATTGGGCATGTGTAATAGAAATTAGCTAGCTACCCTAGCAGATGAGTATACTCTGAAATGACTGGCCAGCCATTTTAATGTCCTCAGAAAAATTTTACCTGTGTATAGTGTAATTGCCTATTTATTTTGCATAAAAAAACTCAACATAAAATCTTGCTCTATACTCAAGTTGAAGTTGGCATGTCTGCCATTTTTGTGAATACTTTCCAATCAATTCAAAGTTTCCTCAATTGTTGGTGGGTTATTTCACAATGGAGCCGGGGAAGTTTGGCTGCTGGTGCTTTACAGAAGATTGTTTGGGTGGAGAGTTCATTAGCTTACTTAAGGATGGACAAGGCTTCTCCCATTTCTGATTCCCAATTCCTTTAACATCACCAGATGCATTATTTGTAAGTTATTTCATCAGCTTTTCACTTGCAAATGTTGCAGCATAGATTTGGCTGAGTCAGCAGTGATTCCCACTTTGATAAAGCAGTTTTCTCAATCTTCAGGTTCCATTACTGTTCGCAGTGCCATGTAGGATTTAGTTGGTGAGTGGTTTATATAAACGGCTGGGATGTTCCATTTTAGGTTCTGATTAGCTACTGTCTTTGGTGTGGTTACTGTGACCAATAAATAGCCATCATTACGAGAGTGAGTATCATATTTTTGATTCTCCAAACAAAAACTCACACTATACTCAAGTATATAGAGTATATATTTTCAACCAAGCAAATTTTTTTTTATTTTTTTATTTTGTCTAAATTTTTGTAGTTTTTCTATGCTTTGGACCATGTTTTTTAATTTTCAGGCAGAATCTGAACATACGATGTACAATGTTTTCTGAATGCTTTTGGCTTTCATAAGCATTTATCAAAGAATATTTTGTATATTGATACTATACCTTATCAGCTGTAAAAGAAATCAGCTACAAGAAGTACTAGAAGTGTCGACAATAAAGAAACAAACAAGCCAACATCAATAGAATTTAATTCAATTTAGGAACAAACATGCTAAATATATTCTGCAATTTAAAAAAGAGACTTAAAAAAACTGCGCAACACGACAAATTGATAATAAAGTAGACTCTGTTTGAACAAACCTGACATAACACAAACCAACACGTGAAAATGTGATATTCAAAACCCACCAGTCAAAACAATGCAAATCTACAGACACAAACTTATCTTATTTTGTGTCACTTCAAGTCATTGGCAATTATGGCCCTACATAGTTTCTTTGTGGCTCTTAATAAATTTTGTCTTTTTGCCATCATTCCCAAACCCTTCTTTCTCATCAAGTCATTCAAGCATGTCAGTTAAGTTATGCATAGCTTTCCTGTGCTGCTCTTATCTTCAATCTGTCCTGTGAGTATCAAATTTTCCAAGCCTTCTTTCCTCATTATGTGCCCTAGAAGTTTCAAGTGTCTCTTCCTGATGTTAAGTATAAGTATCCTTTTTGTTGCTATTGCCTCTAGAACTTTTATCAAATCACCCCCAAAAATGATAAAGGGATATGAAAATTCAGATTATACCTGCAAAACCAGAAAAATGGTCTGAACTTGCAAGCTACAGACAGCTCTCTCTTTTTCTCTCTCTCTCTCTCTCTCTCTCTCTCTATATATATATATATTTTTGAATTGGACATAGTCCGACAATTTATTTAAAGACATTTATATATATTATGTTTAACGTTCTTTTTATAGATATCTATAAAAAGAACGTTAAACATAATATATATAAATGTCTTTATATATATATATATATATATATATATATATATATATGAGAGAG
>OZ038513.1:31168073-31200573 GCA_964036315.1 Acanthosepion esculentum
TTGCTAAAAAAAAAACTAAAAACTGTTAAGAGAAAGATTTTATAAATTTCAAATGAGAGTAATGCAGTTTTGATCAAAGAATACTGAATGTTTCTTTATAAAGAAATGTCTTAATCTCACCATTACCAAAAAGATGGAACTCACTTCCTAGTAATACTAGGCCAGCTTGTGAACCATTTCTCTATAAGAAGATGCTCATGCTCCTTGCCATCATCCAGTTGGATGAATATATCTTTTTGAAAGAGAGGTAACCTGATGTGCTGATGTCTGGTCAAACTTAACACTGCTTTTGAAATGAACTTCAAAAGTTGCTGTGTCTTTTTGTTGATAATCTTTGATCATTGAGTGTGTTGTATGTGTTTAGTGGTGCATGAATGCATTTTCTGCCTTTACTGTAACCTCAGAAAAAAATTAAAAACATCAGTTGTATAGCGATTTTATCTTAAAAAGAAAACTTATGTTATGATCTTTCTTATCGTTGAAAACTGGAGATATCTAATCTTTTGAAGTCTACTTCAAAATCCTCATGCAGATAGAAGCCCTTCTATAAGGAAAGAAAAAAGTATTAAAAATATTTGCCTGTTCTAGCCAAAAAAAATTAGTATATATTCATAGGCAAAGATTTCTTGATATGATTGTATTTTTTAGAGATTGAATAATAGCAAGAATTTAAAATGAAAACAGAAGAAAATATGACTGCCTTTTAAATATGACTCTTGTCACTATTAATAATGATAGTAATATTAATAAATCTCAAATTAATGACAATGGTTATATCAGCTGTTTCCCTTCCAGGCTATTGCACTACAATCATAGTGTAGTATCTGTTCTCATCTCTAATGGTAATATTTCCTTATAAGGAAACATTCAGTGTTCATTGACTGAACAGCTAGTGTTACTCTTTTCTTCATTCCCTGGCCATCAGGCTGGGATGAAAGAGTAGTATCTGTTCTCATCTTTAATGCTAATAGCTTTCTTATAAGGAAACATTTGGCATTTATTGACCAATCAGCTAGCGGTAATTATACTTGAAACATTTTAGTCTCATGTTCTGTAAACAGATATCTCAGCAATATGGATCAGCTATAAGAAATTAAGTATAGGAGAAATAGAATAGGCTGTGCCAGAGGAATCTTCACCCAACACCGTAAATAGATAAATAAAAAAAACATCGATCTGAAAACTTGAGTCATGTTCTTAAATAGCCTTGTCAGATCGAGGCTTTTATAAGGATGTTATGGATAGAGCCAAACCTGTTCAGAAATATTTAAACTGTCAGCTGTATACAACTGCTTTCTAAGATCAATGGTGAACAAAGGCCTTGAGTGAATGAAGCCTGAGGGTCTTGTTAAAGGTTATACTTCTTTTAACATTGTCGACTGGTGCTACAGAATCACAAACAAAGAACAGTAACATATAATAGAAAGCACATCACTTGAGGACTTTCAATAGCAGCAACAAGTAAAATGGATAGCATATGTAACTAAAAGAGAAAGTAATGATATGATCTAAATGTTGACTTTCCACACTAGTTCAAATAAAAGGTCAGGAAGGAAACCTCCATCAATACTTGAAAGAGCTATAACAGCTACTGGACTTGAGAAACCTGTTTTCCTGAAAAATTGTTTTAATATTCTATTTTAGTTTCTAAATTTCTACCTTAAATGTTTCCACTAGTGCCTTAGAGTCAAGATATATAAATTCTTAGAAAAGTCATTAACATTCCAAGAACTGTTTGGTTCATTGATTAGAATCATTTTGTTATAACCACAAAGTTCTAGTGGATTTGTTTGGATTTCATTAAGCATAGAGTCAGTGTATACAACTGCTTTCTAAGATCAAGGGTGAGAAGAGGCTTTGAGTGATTAAAGCTTGAGGGTCTTGGCAAAGGTCATACTACCTTGAACATTGTGGACTGGCGCTACAGAATCACAAACAAAGAACTGTACCAAATAAAAACCTCACATCACTTGAGGATTACCAACTACAGCAACAACTAAAATGGATAGCCTTTATTACTAGAAGAGAAAATAATGATATAATCAAGGTGCTGACATTCCATGCTACTTCAAATAAATGGTTAGGAAGGAAACCGCCCAATAATACTGGAAAGAACAATAACAGCTACTGGACTTCAGAAAGCTGTTTTCTTGAAAAATAGTTTTAACAGAAAGATTTTATAAATTGCAACCAAAAGCAAAACTGGCTGTTTGCTTAATGAATGCCAAATGTTTCCTGTAAGTTGTTAAATAGCTCAAATGTATGTTTTGTGGATCATAAAGATTTATATGAAGCTATCTACTCCAAATCACAAGTAGCTGAAAGGAGGCTAAGAGTGGAAATTAATACCCAAAAGGAAACGTTGGAATGGAATGAAGTTACAGCAATTGATTGGTTTCCTGCAGCAAAACAGATTGCAAACATTATGACAAACATGGTGCTTGTCAACAACATATATTATCCTGTTCGAAAAGGGGTTTTTGTATTACCAATTCCTAACTACTATATTTCAATAGGACTGTATTCTAACATAATTAGTATGCAAAAACATTATTAATGAACTTAAAAAAAAGAGGGAAACAAAAATGCAAAAAGAGAATATATATATCAGATTGTTAAGTTGTTTAATTGCTCAAATGTATATTTACTACCCAGCACAAGTATTGAACTGATAGCCTTCACCTAATGTAATCTTGTGCTTTAATAAGTTGACCTGTTCCACCTGCAGTTGAAATGGGTTCTGCCCATTGAGTTCTACATAAGCTTATAGTTTTCCATGGGGGAGATAAAATCCATTTGCCTTTAACCCAACCCCCAGCTTTACCTTTTCCTCGGGAGAGTGCTGAGTTTGCTGCCTGGTGTGTCCCCAAATGGGGACGTGCTAACCGGGTTTGGGGATGGTTTCACAGTACTGCCGAGAAACCCATCTTAAACTGACCTTGTGTCTCATCTTGTTGTAGGGTGGGTGTGCCAGAAAATACCTGAATTGTATTTGCCTGGTGAAGTTATATCAGATTAGAACAACATCCTTGTAGGGCAGTATATCCCAAACTTTTTTTCTCTGGGCTGTATTTTTGGAATTAAAATTTGTTCACACCTCAACAAATTTTATGTGATAAAAAGTATATTTAGAAATAAAAAAACAAAGCGATAGTTAAAGGGAGATAAATGTGGATTCAAAGTCAGAACATTATAATTGATAACTCTCTCCTCCAGTTTGCAGAACCTAGTTACTATATTCTTAATTCTTGATATAATGCATATTTATCACAATCATAAAATTGGTCAATAATCATTTATAACTATTTATATAATCATTTATAACTATTTATATAATCATTTATAACTATTTATATAATCATTTATAACTATTTATAACTATTTATATAATCATTTATAACTATTTATAATTATTTATATAATCATTTATAACTATTTATACTGGAACATATGCTGCAGTTACAAGTAATCCATAATAATATTTTAAATTTTGAAATCGTATTTATTTTTGGCACATGAATTTTTTGAAATTGTTTAAATCTTTGTCTTTCAATCATACCGTTTCACCTACTGTCCTCTTTCACTGCACCTATGAAGTGCACCACACCATTTGGGAACCACTGTTGTAGGTAAATGGCTAATACTACAATTACCATTTCCAGTAGTGATGGGGGGTTTCCTTCCTAACCTTTTGTTTGAACTTGTGTGGAAAGTTAACATATTGATGATATCATTATTTTCTCTTTGAGTTATATGTGCTATGCATTTTAGTTGTTGCTACTGTTGAATGTCCTCAAGTGATGTGGTTTCTGTTGTACAGTTCTTTGTTTGTGATTGTGCAGCACCGGTTCATTAAATCCAAAGAAGTATAGTAATATTAACAAAGTTTAAATTAATGTTTCATAATTAATAACAGTGAGGATCATGACACCGATAATGAAATAAATAAATTCCAATTTCAAAGGAATAAAAAATGTAAATATCAAAATAATTATTTATTCACTTATTCTTTATTACTCCAGAAAATTAAAGAAGAAAAAAAGAAATGATTGAAAGCAGACAATAATAGAAAATTCACTTTTGCTTCTGTGAATTTGTCATTTTCTCAAATTACTTTCAAGGTTCTGTGATGAAAATTTATAATTTTTCATCTAATGGACTTGTGGTTGTATATTGTCTTTTTTGCCAGGTATAATGTTTAATTAATGTTTCTTTATCTGAACTTTGGATGAGTTGTGTTGACAGGTGTAGTTTTTAAGTATCATGCTAAGAACACGCATACAGAAAACACAACTTGTCCGAATTGTTTGGTGATTTTGCTAAATTTCTTGTTTCATTATCAAGGATTAAATAAAGGTCAACATTTTCATCTAATGTCAAAGTTGAAGCTTTTGTATGCAAATGGATCAAAACTAAACAGGAAACCTCCATGGATGGAATGAAAAAGTAGACAAAGTTTGGAGAAATCTGTAACATTAAATACTGATGATATTGAAAAATAAATCAGTAATTTTAAAATGAAATAAATTGACTTCCTTTTCAAACTAGCTCCATTATTCTGTCCATTAAAAAACTTTCATAGGATTAGAGACCTTTCTTATCAATCAAGCCCTGTAATTTGGAAGAGAAATAAATTGACTTCATTTTGATACCAGTTTCATTATTTTATACAGTCTTAAACTTGTTTTATAAAATTGGAGAACTTATAAATCCAGCTTTGTCATTTTAAAGTTAGATAAATTGACTTCATTTTGATACCAGTTTCATTATTCTGTCTGGTTAAAAACTTGTTATATAGGATTGGAGATCTATGGTTGTGGCATCTGTCAATGTCAAGACACCTTGGATCTGTATCCAAAGAGTTATGCGTCAGCTGCTGATAGTGGTGCTGTCTCTGTTATGGCTGTACAGGCCCACATGGGAGTGACAGTCTCGATTGCAATGAATGAAGAAAACACACATATATATATATATATATATATATATATATATATATATATATATATATATATATATATTTAGTTGGATTGATGTAAGTTTGTGACCCTGGGTTTCACGCTTTTGCAATCGTCATATATATATATATATATATATATATATATATATTATTTATTATTGGAGATTAAATCAGTAACATGTTAAAAATTGCTACAGAATAGCAATCATATTTCAATTTTGTCCACTAGGGTAGATTGTTCTAGTTTTACATGTCATTTCTCTTCTGGATGGCTCAGTATCAGTTATTTTCATTTAACTCAACTCTCCAAGTTTTTTTTCACCTCTGCTGTAGTCAGGTATTGAACTCACAACTCTTCCGGTCAAGTCACTGGATTACTGTAACCAACACTCTTATCCACTGGGCCCAGTGGTCAAAATAAAGGGTTGGGTTTGAAATTCCAATCACCTGAAGAAGGCCAGAATGGCTGAAATTTCATGAATATGATCACAAAGATGTAGGGAACAGTCCAAATGATATAATGTAAATAATTACAATACTTAATCTCAGAATTATAGACAGAATTTTTTATTGTTCAACATGAAGCCTATTTAATTCTGTTTTCCTCGGACATGTAGTTACTTGGATATTCACATTTTAAATGTCAACTTTTTGGGGACACCTCTGTGTGTGTATACACATACACACACCCTTTGAATATCATATCAACTTATATTCTTAATACTCTTGGCAAAAATTCATTTATTGTACATAATTCTGTTCTTGTGTTTGATTTGATCTCTATTTTTTGATTTAAAATGTGATTTCAATAGATGTCAACTGAAGTATCTGAATCTTTTATTGTTGTTGCCATGTCTATATATGGAATATTCTTGTCAAAGGTAATCTATTCCTAATCCTCTTGGGGAAATAACTTTCCAAAATATGTCATTGGTTCTGTTCACCCAAAATGCTTTTTCTGAGAAATGGATGACCTTCTTATACAAGTGACCCCCCCACCTCGGGTAGACCACTGCTGATTGATAGTAGCAAAGACTTGATAGAAACTGGAGTTTAGTTTTTCAATACCTGATTCCAGTCCAACTCTTTTTTTTTTTTTTTTTTTTTTTACTTTTTATTTATGTGCAGGGCTAATGGCCAAATATGAAAACACTTTGGCAAACCTTTCTTCCATAAATCTCACAGTAAGATCAACTTTTAAAATTTGTCTTTCTTACATTTTTTTTTATTATTTATTGAGTTTGCATGCCAACGGTTGGTGGTAGTTAATGTTGAATATCAAGTAAAAGCAAGTCTTGCATACAATAACATATTTTTCAATATTCTTTATTGTTACATAATTTTCACAAATAATGTGTTAGTTTTCATTAGGGATCAAGTGACAGCAAGCATCAATACTCTAGTTATTCAAGTTGATTTCAGTAATTTTTTTTTAAATTGTTTCATCCCAAAGCAAGGCAATAATCCCACTTAGATGCAAGGGGTTTACAGGAAATGAAAGAGAATGAGAAAACTTTAGTGGTGGGTATTGAGGAAAGGACAATAAAGGAACAGGGTTCAAAATGGCAATTGATGTTGCATTTAAATTTTTGAAGATTGTAGTTATCAGGGAAGAAAGAAATTGGAAGGGTGTTCCACAGGCGAGTAAAAGTAGCAGTTGCATCTAACTAGTTCAACAGTAAAATGGTGAGATCTAGTTGCCAGTCTAGTAGCATGCTTAATTTCATGTAGTTGAGGCACCAGGGAAAAAAAGCTCATCAGAACAGTTGCCATGAAAATATTTGTAGAAAAGACAGAGGGAAGCCACATCACACTGGTGCGAAAGTGACTGGAGTCAAGAGTGCCTAGTCAGGATTGATTACATATTCTTCTTTGAATTTTGTCAAGAATCTTGAGATATACAACAGGAGCATCATGTCAGATATGGCAACAGTATTCAGTGTACATATGAATGGTACATTAATAAATGTCCAAGTTCTTATTATTTTTGATAAATTATCCATGAGATCAGGAAGTGTTAGCACCACGGAAGTAAATCTGTAATTGCATTGTACTTCTAAAATATAGAAAATTTTGTTGCTGTACATATTCTTTCTAAATATCAAACTAAACTCTTAATATTCTATTCATCATTATATAATTATGATTCCTATATGTGGCAAATGCATATTGATACACCTGAGTCACATGTGAACATGTCTGTCAATGTCAGTTAGCCACATTTGGGTTTCACCATTATCAGAAGAGACAAGCCACTCTATAAATTGTCCATATCTGGGTTTTTGTGAACCATCTAATGTCAATAAAAATAGTGGGAAAAACAGCAGTCGGCAGTTTGCTTTTGGCAAGAATCATTCAGCTATCTTCACAGATTCAGTGTATTGTAAAGCCGTTACCGTAGAGCATTTTGTTTCAGAAGTTATGTACTCCCCACCTGTGCTATGGTTTTTGAGGCAGAGGTCTCTCTCGCATTTATTTTTTTTTAATTTCCTCCTGCCTCTCTCTATTCTTGCCCTGTTTTCCCTTAACTGACAAAAGAACAATCTGTTACCTTTTAAGTGTTTCCCCCAACCTCAAAACACAAGTCCCCCCCCCCCCAACTTTTACACTGAAAAAATAATTTCTATCTTGCTCTCCAATAAAGGAATGCTTTTGACCACTTTTTTCCAACCATTTCTGTCATCCAATTCTACCAATTTCATCTTTCCTCATTCTGTTGTTGTTGTCTATGAGTTGGTTCATAATGCTCATATAGTGTGGCTATAGCATAGATGTTACTGTGAAATGCATTTATCCAATGTAAATTTGACTCACTCTAGATAGTAGTATTTACTCATTTTACATGAGACCTTCGTAAATTAGAAATTCATCCTCATCTGATTGTTCTTTTCTATAAATATTTTCATGGTAATTATTCTGTTGAGTTTTCCTTTTTGGTACCTAGACTTTATGAATTTAAGCAAACTACTAGATTGGCGAAACAGTCTCATCATTTTACAGTTGAAATGTCTTGATGTAACTGTAAGTTCTATGCTAACAGTTTTTTCTCTTGTACTTCTCGCTTGTGGAAGAAGTTTCTTATTGCTTTCCAATCATGTTTGATCTTCAAAATTTAAATGCATCGATCATTATCTTCTGTCTAAAAAAAAAAAGTGTTTTTTATTAAAAATGTTAGGAATGTGTAAATAGAATGATTTAAAAAAAACAAACTTAGTCCTATTCTGTCAGTAACACATTCATTCCTTACCCACCCAACTGTTTCTTTTTCTTCTTAGATTTCAGTGTATTTTTTATAGTAAAGGCATTAGGAGTGCATTTTCTTAATCCATATATTATACCTATTTTGTCAGTAACGCTTGCAGGAATTCTGAACCACTGACAATACCTTTTTCCTGGTTTTGAGTACATTTCTATTGTAAAATCATTATCAGAGGATTTACATAAAATAACCCATTTTTTCAGTCATGCTTCCATTATTTTCTGACCCCTGACAATCCCTTTCCCCTGATTTTCATGTCCTGGGCAAGTCGATAAACTACATCTGCATCCTGGATAAAACGATAAACTACATCTTACGTCCTGGATAAGACGATAAACTACGTCCAACAGCAAGGCCTCTGATCAGGAGGTTTTGAGGAGCGTGGAACCACCTCTTAATTGCTGATGTTCCCAGGTCCACCCTGATCCGGGGTGGTAGCACCTGTTAGGGTCCCAGCTATGGGTAAATAGTTAATCCCCAAACTGAGGTCAAAACACTATGAAAGTGTAAAAATAGGTTTTAATACCAGAAATACTTTGTAAAAAAAATTATTACCAGATATACATTTTTGAAAAAAAAATTACCAGCAATAAAAATCTTGTTGGCATTAAATAACCCATTGAGGTTGACATGTCATAAAACAAACCAAACCCTGATTTTCAGTGTGTAATTTACTAATTGAGTGATGACAGCTGCCAAAAATAAAAGAAAAAAAAGATTTTATTAGGTCGAATTATAAGTAATTTATGTTTTAGGAGATATATTTTAATTACGAATATATCATCCTAAGTAATTGTTCCTTAAATATATTATAACAGGTAATGAAAAATTGGTTACATATGACAATGTTGAATGCAAAAGGATAAATCTCCACAGTTGACCCCAAAAGCTGTGCTTTATGAAAGAAAGGGGAGGTTGTGCATGTCATAGGATAACCAGGGTCTTATTCATTTAGAATTCTTAAAATGCAATGAAACACTAAATGCACATGTATATGTTCAGTAGTTGCAAGTTGTCACTGTGCTCAACTGCAGGACAAATGTTGTTCTGCTCCACGACAGTGTAAAGGTGGCATACAACAAGAATAGAATAAACCAATCAACCAATGTGGAACTTGGTTGATTGATTTGTTCTATCCCACCTGCTATATTCACCTGACCCTTGCACCAACTGATTATTAACCTTTTTAGATTGATGCAAAATACTGAAAAGGTATAAAAGGGTTGCCTGATAAGTGGCAATAATTCATTGCAAATAATGGGGAATATATAATTGAATAAAATCTAATTATATTTTATATTTTCAAGAATAAAATTAATGAACAAAAATGGCAATTATTTATGACTTAATCTAATTAAAGATTCCAAAATATGGTATTTACTGGTATTGTTTCCGCAGCCAAAGTAATTAATGTTAGTATATAGCAATAACTAAAACTAAGCAAGGTAGGTATACTGTCTGTGGGCAGATTTAAATGTAGGTAACACTACTATGTTTATTTTGCATTTATTCCACTCTTTGATCACCAGAATTTGCTGTTTTGCTGAAAATATAATCATTAAAATGAATGAAAGTTTTCATCTTTTTAATAAATTCAACTCGTTGGATGATGGGTTGCATAAGCAATATATAATTTTATATAAATTAGACTATAAATGAATATAAACAATTAAAGTATGAGATTATAATAATAATAATAGTGTTGTAACCTAGGAGAAGGTTACTGAATAAGAATAACCAAAATGAAGGTTGGAAATGCACGATAATATTTATAACATGAACAACATACAAGATTCGCCAGTGGTGTATAGTAAGTAATCAATTGCTAGTGGTGAGCTAGAAGTGAATCAAGGTGAATTGCAAGCGGAATCCAACAGTGAATCCAAATGACTACCACATACAGTATATACTTACCTGGCACCTGTACTCCGGCCTGTGTGCTGGTAGTATCATGGCTATGACTAGTTTAGACTAGCTAAGACCAGTGGCCCGAGTGGCAACACTCGGGTTTCCCATGTTAAACTGACCTTGTGTCACATCCTGACTCAGTGGGGCGTCAAGTAAATATTCATACTGTATTTATATGGGTTGGGCCATATCCATTATATTCCATAGGTATGGTATAACAAATAGAATACTATATAGGGAGTAATAGTATGTATAATAACACTATTCTGTCAGTAACGCTTGTCTTAATTTGTGATATCTGTCAGTTAAGTGCCATACGTGATACGCATTTGGGCGATCATGTCTCTTTTGTTTCATGAGCGACTAGGCAGAGTTTCCTGCAGTAGGTTGCTGTTTCTTTCTGTGATAGACTAGATGCCAACCAAGGCTATAGAACTCTGTCTGTTTTGCTATTGAATCCATAGTTTGGGGGGGGGAGAAGACATGGAGATGGATACATAACCTTTTCCAAGGTTATTTGTGCATAAGTGAATATAACAAACCTGATTGGAATTCAAACTCAGCCTTCCAGTTCTCATTCCAAGCTGATATCCACAGAATATCTACAAAGTAAATCCTAAATTAGTGATATGAGTATAAAATTTACATTAACATGTAATATATTAACATAAAAATATTTTTTTCCAGACCAATGCCAAGTCACCTTGATAGTTTTTAAAACAGAAATTGAAACAGCTTATGCCATTATGAAATCGAGATTTTTGTTTTAACTTGCATGTTTTTTAATTTTCATACAGCAGTTTTGTTCTCAAAGATTTTTGTTTTTTACTAAAAGGAAAATGAGTTATTGATGGAGAATTTTTTTTTTTCTAAGTCTATTTTTTGTGCATATGTTTAACGGAAAGAGAAACCTGAAAAGCAGAATATTTAACTTTCTCACCCATAGTTTTTTTGTTGTTGATGTTATAGCTGCCACTGTTCATTTCTCACAATTTCCTCTACTTCAACATAAAATGACTATTTGATGTTGAATACTTGCTTATGGCTTCTGTTGGTTTTCTTTTCAAAATTTATTATTATTTTTCAAAGAAGAATTGGCAATGTTTAACCTTCGTTCCCACCTACTAAAAAAAAAAACCAACAAAAAACAATGTGTCAAAAGGACAGTTATTCCCTTGACACCACTATTACTGTATTCAGTTTTGACTCTCTTGACAACGTTTATTGTTTTTAAAAAGCAATAGTTAGAATTTTAATAAAATCCAAACATGAAAAAAACGGATTTATATATTTTCCTTATTCTTGAGGATTGGTAACAGAGATATTAAACACTATAAATTAATCATGGTGTAATAGATAGCGACTCAAAATGGGAAATCATGGAGCTAAGTTTGAATTCCGGTCGAGTTCATTACATTTATTTATGCACAAATATTCTCTTACATTCAGTAACCCTTTGAAACTTAGTGGCCTTATATAAAAAAAAAACCCTCTTGGGAAAGCTGTGAAATCCATCCCCTCCTGCAAATTATGGGTTAAATAGTATGACATGTAACTAGAAGAATTATTTTTAGAATCCAAAATATGTTTTGACTTTAAATAACCTACAAAGTGTTCTAAAGCTGTATTTACACATGCACACACACACATGTATGTATGTATGTATGTATGTATGTATGTATGTATATATATATGTATATATATATATATATATATATATATATATATATATATATAATGTTAGCTCTATCTCTGATATTGAGAGCTTTCCAATAAGTACTGTGCATATAATATATATAATATATTGTGCACACACATACACACTTTTCACACACACACACACACACACACACACACACACACACACACACACACACATATATATATATGTATATGAGGCATGGTGGAGTAATGGTTAATGGCTCAGATTGAGGAATCAGAGTCGAGTTCGAATTCCAGTCGAGTCCATTATATTCACTTACGTGCTAATACCCTTGGGAAAGGTATGAATCCTCTTCTCCTTCCAGCTATGGGTAAATAGCAGAACAGACTGGGTTCTATAGCCTTGGATGGCAACTGGTCTAGGAGAAGGACAACTCTGAATTCAAAACCTGCAGAGGTTAGTTTGGGGACCTTGTGGCATGTAGTGCACCAGGTCTTTGTATTTGGCCCTTCAAAAAGTGTGGATGGTTTTGTACAAAACCTTCATGACTATAATCAAATCATATGTGTTGGTGTCTGGCTGTTGGTTCCTCCAAACTGAGCTGCTTGACCCTCACACATCGTATTTGACAGGAGAGTCTAATATATTCTAAAATGTCATGTATATATATGTATATTATATATGTTCTAAAGTTTTTATAGCTGGGGATGGCAGTATGGATAAGCTGCCACTATCTATAAAATGCTTCCATGGCATGCATCTCAAATAGCCTCTGACAACTAAGAAGGAATTCTACTTTGGTTTAAATATAAAATAATCCACTGAGATGAAAATGTCTGGAAATAGCACTACAGTAGAGCAAGAGGCTTGCAGTGTTTCGCCAACCTGGGTTAATTCAATTTGTTGCCCGTTCTTATTAAATTAAAACTGAAACTGTGTGGGGAAATTTAAGCTTCAGGAAAGAAAAAAAAAAAAAAATCAATAAATAAAAATAAAACCTGAATTGAAATTAAGTTTAGATATAATTTCTAAAATGATAGCATTGAAATAACTTCTAAGGAATTAATGGATTTGATTTTTAATCCAACATTATTTCTTATTACCTCAAATTTTATATTTTAGTGGACACACGTGTTTCAGTGAATACATTATTATTTTTTTTCTTTAAACAATATGTATTAAATCTCCCGGCCTTTGTTTTTGAGAATTTTACTTAAAAAAAAAAATATAGTATCTACTTAAGCACATGTATCCGCAGGGTTTTCTAACTTGGGTGATATCGCCTACAGGCATGCAATTTCAGTTGTTGGGATGGTGATAAGCAACTGAACAGAAAATGGTGGGTGATTGGAAATTTTGGTGGGCAATATGGGATTTTGAATATTAAAAAGATATTTCCACAAAAAAAATATTCAAAGGAGATGTGCAAAGAAACTGTATAAAAAACAAAACAAAATATAAACTGAAGACTCAATAAGTATAACTGGGTCACATTCCTAGATATAAATATCCCTGCAAACAAGAAATATTTTGGTATTTTCTATAGCTTAGCATTCAATTAGTTTTTCAGGTGAAATTTTTTTTTTTCCAGATATATATCAGATAAGGAAAGACCAAGAATAACAAAAAAATATTCATTGAATTTTTATTATTTGCTAGTAGTGTATATTCTTTTTAATTTTATAATTACTAATAAAAAATTGTTGATTTTTTTTTTATCAATACTTGTAACATTAACCCTAACAATAAAAATAACCTTGATTATAACACTAAATTATACATCGTTTTCAAGGGTAAAATGTTTATTCTTTAATATGGTAGTCGCAGCAGCATAAGTCAGTGCATTCACCTAAGTGGATCATCACAATCCACTTAGGTGAAACCGTGGTAGATTTGTCTGGCTCTTTAGGTTTAATTTAGGTTTGCTTTACTTAGCGTATTGAGCACTTTATTTAGTTATTTTACTTATTCGTATCGGGGTTTTTTTCTTTGGACTCTGAACTTGGATGCAAGACGATTATTTTCAGCAGACATACATGTTCTTTCTTTTTTTGTACCATTTTGTTTCCTTTGGTATTGGTTTGTTTATTTGCAAATCAAGAAACCGAATATATATATGAACCAAAAGAGAGAAAAAAAGAAGGAAAAGAAATAGCATATAAGATGACAAGAAAATGTTGAAAAGGAGAAATAACCATGACATTTGACACAAGCACATTCGCAAAGAGAATAATTCAACCCAACACCAATAACTAATGCATATAATAGTGTAAAAATAATGAAAATGAGAAAATCTGCAGTCAATTGCTGATACCTCCTGACAGAATGATCACAAAGCTTTGTCTATGAAGTTGAGGTGCTGAATATAATATCAATCAGCTAGGTGACAAATTTTATTTGTGTAAATCTTATATCTTCACCAACCATTTTTTCGTTCAAGTTCTTTCTCAATGTTCTTGTCTCAGGTTAGTACCATCAAATTGGTAATTATTCTGTTTTACTTTAGTTCACATTCTTTAATTGGTAACTCAGCAGATGGTTGGAATAGCACATCTTTCCGTCATTCATTTCTACCTTTCTTTTGTTTTTGTTTTAAATTTTATTCCATTTTTTTCTCTCCCTAAGACAGAACTCTGAAATTCCATTTTCCACTAACTTGGTCACAATGGAATCAGCAGTCAACTCTTGAAACGAGAAAGAAGCAACCAAATCGTATACCCATTTACCAACCATTGTTCTCCCACTAGTCACTTTGTCTCATCACAAAGATCAATATAAGAAAAATCAATGAAAGATCGATCGAAGATCTTACATGCGGCATAGCATTTTGACCCCCACAGCTATCTCAGTCTAGATTTCTTTTATATTATTTCGGTATAGACAAACATCTACCCCATCCCAAATTGACTTCATCTTTTCTATTCTCACCTATCTAATTCTGTCTACCTTTTCTCCACTAAGATTTTCTTTTTTTTTTTGTGTGTGTTCTTTTTTTGGTGTTTTGTAAAAGAAAATTAATTTACGTAATTTTTGTTACTGTTTGCTGTGTGCAATGTTCTCCTCACATACGTAATTTTAATTAAAGTTTTAAGTATTACTTTTTGTGGATGAAATAAATTCTTTGGCTTAGGGCATAAATGGTTTGCTCATGAATTTTTTGTTTGAGGATATTTTTCTTTCATTTAGCAGAATAGATAATTTCTCGTAAATAGATATACAAGGATTATTATAGTGAACACTTTGTTTTTGAAATATCATGCCTTATTTTTATTACAAAATGTTCACATTTAGTAGATATTTCACATGCTGATTTGGAAACATTTTTATATTAATACTGTTTGTTTTAGATAAACATGTTAGATTCTTTAAGGATGTATTCAATAAAGGTTAATGATATATTATTTTTGATCTGTTTTTATTGTTGGTAATATTGTTGTTAGTAAACCTCAAAGTAATTTTGATGTAAAGAATTATATTCTCTTTTAATTAGGATGGCATTTGTAAAATCAAAGTTATGGCCAGTTTTGTTCCTGTGTATTACAGGGGTGTTTGAATGATTTTCTACATTTAAATTTCTTTTGTGTTCATAGACACAGGCTTTTAGATCTCCTGATGTCTCTTCAACATAAATGCTTTTACATTGTAAGCAATTTATTTGATAAGTACCAGCATCTGAATTGGTATACTATTTACATTATTTGGACTATTGTCCTCATCTTTGTTGCCATGTTTATCACATTTCGGCCGTTGTATGCTCTGGCCATCTTCAGGTGGTTGGAATGTCGAACTGAACCCTTTATTTCACTTACTGGGGTAGACTGTTCTAGTTCCACGTGCCATGTCTAATGAATGCCAGTTATTTCCTGTTAATTCCCCTCTCAAAGTTCTCCATTGCCATAACCAGGTATTGAACTCACACTCTGGGTCTTGTCACTGGATCTAACTAACGCCTTTATCCACTGTGCCATTCCAACCACCTGAAGAAGGCTGGAGTGTACAACGGCTGAAATGTTGTGATAAACATGGCGATGAAGATGAGGACAATAGTCCGAATAATGTAAATAGTGTACATAATACCTCATCTCAGAAATATAGACAGAATCAGAATTGGTGTTGGATTTATTTTTCTTCCTAATTATATCTCCAATTGTCTTGGACATGATGGTAAAAACCCTAGTATTAGGGATAACTAATTTTTTAGAAGTTTTTTAGAAAGAGTGTTAGAGGGTAGGATTATGAATTTTGGATTGTTGTTGTTAGAAGTGCTACTGGTGTGGAGACTATTTTTTTGCATTTGTGGATTTTGTAAGTCTATTTTCTACTATTGAGGATGACATGATGTGGGTAGTATATATATTTATATAGTATTCATACATACTTTATATATATGATATATAATTTAAAGCAAATGCTATTGAAAAAGGCAAACATTTTATCTAGATTAATTTTAAAGATTGTCTTTTCCAAATTATGAGTAATCCTTCTCAAACAAGGAGGAAACTTTATCAAGAATTTTCCAATGTTCATTTCAGAAGAAAAAGTAATATGATCCAAGCTTTTGACATTTTTAACTCAACATCAGAGTAGGTAGAGACAAATTTGAGTTTGATAAAATTTTAGAAAAGGTGTCAAAATTCAATTATTTAAAAATATGAGAAGCTGTTCATAGTTAAACATTAGGAGTGATAAAAGCATGTAGAGCACATTTTTCATTTATCTAAAGTTGTAAAAATCAATAAATGTTTTGATGCAAGCAAGGTGGAATGTATATTTTTTTTAAATGAAAAAAAAAAGTCACACCTTGCTTAAAAGAACATTTGCTGCCTAAATACACAGAACTTTATATTATATATACTTTATGTAATATTCATATATATCTTCTGTGTATTTAGACAGCAGATGTTCTTTAAGTTAAATACCATTAAAAATGACAGACATTTTGTGTTGATTAATTTTAATGATCAAATTTTTCAATTTACAAATAATCCTTCTCAGACAAGGAGGAAATTCCATCAGAAATTGTCTGAAGTTTATTTAGTACAGGAATTATGGTCAGTTTTCAATTTTCTTAAGTCTTCATCAGGGTAGGTATAGACAATTGATCACTTCAATAAAATTTTGAAATGGTGTACCAATGCTATTTTTTAAGATAAGCTGTTACAAGTATGTGATGAAAGTGTGTGGAGAATTTGAGAGATGTAGGTTCTACATATGAATATTATATAAAGTATAACTTTCTCTACTATATACTTTATATAATGGCTGTGGCTGTCACTTCACATCTAACAAAGGACTCATTTCTTACAGAAGGAATGTCGATGATCCCTCTAGTACTTGGCAATGAGTTCTGTCAACAAATGAACAAACTAACTTTATATAATATTCATATATACTTATATATATATATATATATATATATATATATATATATATATATATATTTATTTATTTTAACATACAACGTGTGTTAGCACGTGAGATCACCCCTGGTTGGCGGCTGATGAAGACAGGGTATCGCACGTGCTAACACACATTGTATGTTAAAAAAAAAAAATATATATATATATATATATATATATATATATATATGTATTTTTGTCATCCACAGACAGACTGTTTCGCTGTTTCGCAGCTCATCAGTGTGGCTAGACGTCCGGTTGCCTCTAGCTAGGATCAAAACCCGACTGAATTTGCGTCAGTCTTAACTTCTACCAGTAAGCCATCGGTGCACGGCAGGGATGAAGGTGAATTTTAGCGTGTTTATTTTTAGATTTAGATAAACACACAGTGACTGACAGTGACTCAATTCTGCTGAAGAGTCGTGCAATATTAGCTTAAATAGTCACTGTTTACAAACTCACACCTCAAACCAAAGAGCTCAACCGAAATTAATTTTTCAGGAGCCAATATTTTTGTCATCCACAGACAGACTGTTTCACAGCTCATCAGTGTGGCTAGACGTCTGGTTGCTCTAGCTAGGATCGAAACTCGACTGAATTTGCGTCAGTCGGAACTTCTACCAGTAAGCCATATTCCTGTCCATTTACTATTTACTGACTGTTGTATAGAAATTACGTTATCAGTAGCTAACACCATTTGATTAAGATTGTTGAGTGTTAATATGTATGAAATGATATAAATTTAAATAAACTCTTCAGGTTTAAAAGATTATTTATTCTTTGCTCTATATAATGTAAAACTAATTGAATTTCCAACTTTTTCCTTTGTCGAAAATTGAGAGATAGCGAAAACTATAAAAGACTTGTGACAGATAATCTTTATAGAAATGCTTGTCAGTTCTGTGCGATGAAATCTTTTAAATGGTGCATTCTGTGTCTTGTTCACAAACCTATAATTAGGATTTAACTCTTTCTCTGTTCAGTTTGGTGATTAATTTTGCTAAAGGTCTGCCAACAGTCTGCTGATATTTATCAAGACTTTTCCTCGCATTTACACCTAGACACAAAATGGTACTTAGGGCAATGACTAAATTTGTTTCCTCACAGAATATTCATGGTTTTATGCTTGGTTTATTGTCGTGTTGACAGATTATTCTTGTATAAACTATATAATGAAATATACAAAAATCAATGAACACTTTGTGGGTAACAAAACCAAAATCAGTGGAGCAGAAATTATGGAGGTGTGACCAGTGAATTAAGTAAATTATACATTAATTCCCTTTTCTTAGCATTTTAGTTAAATTTATTGATAACCAGTAAGGTCACAATTAGAATGGTGTGGTGCCGGAAATGCTCCACTTCTCTTGACCTCGGCATTTGTGTCTGACCCTCCCTTTTTATGAGCAATAGTAGAACTGGTGGGGGCAGCCACTTAAAATGTTAAGCTTGGTTTGGTACAAGGTTATCTGTGTAGAGCACCCACTGAGGAATGAAATCCCTTCTATGTGCTGTGTCCCTTCAGGTCATAGGAAATCATGGTTCTCTACAGTTTCCTATCCCTTGTAGCCCTTAGTAGCATTTCTCACTTTGCCAAGCCTTCAACCACTGATCTGCTATCCATATGCATGAGCTTGTCAAGTAAATGACCTGTTGCTTTTCTCTATCTCTCTTGCCCTGAAAATACCCTGTAAGGGTAAAGTTCTGATTATGTGTCCAAACATCTTCATTTATCGCTTTTTGATGTGTGTATGAGAGCTCTTTTTGTTAGCATTCTCTTTAAGACTTCCTCGTTTATTCACTTCATCCATGTGATTCTCAGCATCCTTCTCTAGAACCACATTTCTGTTGACCTCAGATTTCTCTTCATGTGTAAGGAGATTGTCCAGCATTCACTATCATATAAGAGGATTGATATCACATAGCAGTTCAACATTCCTTTCTTTGTTGCTAACAAAAGGCAGTCATCTTTAGTTGTTAAATCTTTTAAAAATTTCCAGCAAGCAACAAATGCCTGATTTTTTTTTTCTTTGGTCTCTACAATTCAAACTTGTATGCTTAAGACTATTTTATTGATGCTACTTGGAAATAAGGCTGAAGCAACATAACTGGGCATGTTTCTAGCTCTCTACTCTCCAAAAAGTCTATCACAAAACAATAATAATGCATATCTTTAAAAACATTGGTCTATGTTTTTGAGATGAGGCATTGTAACTATTTATACTATTCAGACTGATGTCCTCATTTTTATTTCTGTACTTACAATGTTTCAACCATTATATGCTCCAGCCTTCGTCAGGGAAATATTTGTTTGGAATTTTGAATTGGACCCTTTAGGGATAGATTGTTCTAATTCACATGCCATATCTTTGGATGTCTCAATTTTTAGTTAATTTCCCTTGATAACTTTCCCAGTTTTTGTTCTCTCTGCTGGTGCCTGGTATTGATCTCACAACTCTTTCTTTTGATCCAAAAGTGACTTTACCCTGACTGGAGTGTCAATTTTATTATGCCATGTGTGATACATGCTTAGGCAACCATGTGTCTTTCAATACATGACCGACGAGGCAGATTTTTTCCTGCAGTAGGTTGCCTTTTCTTTCTTTGGTAGACCATCTGCCATCCAAGGCTATAGAACCCAGTCTGTCCTGCTATTTACATATAGCTGAGGGGAGAAGAAGAGGATTCATACCTTTCCCAAGGGTATTAGCACATAAGTGAATGTAATGGATTCCTCAATCCAAGCCACTATCCATTCCTCCACTGTGCCTTCACCTGGCTGGAGTGTACAACAGACAAAATATTGTGAATATGGTAATAAACATGAGGACAACAGCCTCGAACAATGTAAATAGTGAAAACCTGTAGGAATGTTTGAGAAACTAAGGACCTATAGATCATCAACTTTTTTTTAATTTTTTAATTACGTTGGTCATGTTTGTACTTTAGTTTGTAGGTCAGTGCTATATAGGAATAAAGTGCCACTGCCGACACTGGAATTTGAACACAGATCACCAGAGAGCAAACACAGGCGATCCCATTTTGAATAAGTAGATCAAGTGATGGTAAAGGAAATGTATATATGAGAATTAGTGTTGCATCTAAGTAATCCCTATCTGGATTACTATTTGGATCAATATTTGGTGGTTACTTTTTGAGTGAGTACTATTGAGCAAGTACTATTAGTGTGGGTGTTATTCGAAGGCATCTGACCGCGGTATTAAAGTTAGGATGGTTGTCTCCATTGGTAGTCGCATAATTAAAAGAAAAAATTCCAACGAATGATTTATTTTTTATGGGAATATTTTGGCTAGCAGTTGCTAGTCTTGTTCACTCCTTAATTTGCGTAAAACAGTATAAAGATGTTCAAAACACTTAATTTAAATCAAGGAAAACAAACTGAATTGATGACGTTTACAATGTAATAGCAAGTTGTGGCATAACAGAAAAAAGTTTAGGATAGATGCAGCACAACTGTATCCTGTCTGGACATCTCTGTCCCAAAGAAAAATATGATATGGGGGGGGGGGGATTTTTTTTTCTCTTTTTTTTTTATGCCTCAACTTGCTATTACGTTGTAAACGTCATTAACATCGTTGCTCACACACTTGGTCCATGATATCCTTAGCATGCTTCTGTAGAACCACATCTTTGTAGCCTCAAGTTTCTTCTTCATCTTTGAGGAAATTGTCCAAAATTCACTGCTGTAAAGAAGGATAGATGCCAAGTAACAGCTCAGTATTCTTTTCTTTTCTATAGTTTTGAATTCAGAATTTTTCCTTCTAGACCAGTTGCCACCCAAGGCTATAGAACCCAGTCTGTCCTATTATTTACCAATAGCTGTGGAGAGAAGAGTTGGATTTATACAGCATGTAATAAATGCAATGAACTTGACTGGAATTCAAACTCAGCTCTCTGATTCCTCAATTGAGCTACAAAAGAAATGATCGTCAATGTCTTGAAGGGACACGGCTCATAGAAGAAGATTTGGGAACGGCTAAGAAATCTTCACTTTCCATTTTAATATCAAGCTACTTCTTATATCCATGATTTATGTATAAATTAATTCGAGAATTGACGTGTGGATAGAATTGATTGTCCTGTCAATATTTAATGTCCAAATTGTTGGACTCACAAATTTTGATTTGTTGATAGCGTCAGGTTCAATGCAAGTATTCTTATATTTCTACATCATGGCTAAAGATCTTTCCGCATCCATTATCCTTATTGAATTCTATTAATATTGATTTATTATGGTTTCCTTTTCATTTGCTAATTCCTAAGTTTAATTCCAGATATGATTCTCAGGAATCTTTATACGGGCCTTATATATTCCACAGAATATACAAGGGTCACTCTGAAAGTAATATGTAAATATTACCTAGCAGCTCAGCACTCTTTTCTTTATTCCTAAGGACATTTTCTTTTTCTTTTCTTTTTTTTTTAGTTATCACCCCAAGCAAGGCTGGAAGCCACTAGCATGCAAGGGGTTACAGAAGGTTTGGAGGAAGAGCAGATAGGAGTGGTAAAGGAGAGGATGTGGAGAAAGATAGTGGATCGATCAAGGCAAGGGGGTTACAGAAGATTTGGAGCGAGAGCAGATAGGAATGAAAGGTGAAAGGATGTGGAGAAGGGAAGTGGATAGATCAAGGCAACTGGAGATGTCGATTGACGTTACACTTAAATAGTTGGAGATTGTATTTGTCAGGGAAACAGGAATAAGGAAGGGAGTTCCACAGGTGAGATGTGCGAGACATGAAGCTATTGGAGTAGAAGAGACGTCTACATCTAACAGTTTCAACGGTGAAGGGGTGGGAACGGGATGCCAGCCTACTTAGCTTAGTATTTGAAAGGCATCTTTCACCCTCTGTACATGCTTTCAGATTTCTCTGTCATCCTATCTGTTAACTACCAAGATAGTCCCTGGTTCCCTGACTACATGAATTCAAGTGTTCTACTAGATTGGCATCTAGGTCCCACCTTTTTACTTTTGAAATAGCTAAATGCAACTGCCACTTCTTCTCAAACTGTTTCTTTTTTTGCACTTCCTACCTTTGGAACTCATTTCCATTTACTTGCTAACCTGATAACTACAATCTTCAAAAATTTAAATACAACATCAATTGCCATCTATTTTCTTGAATCCCACTCCTCAACCCTCCCTAATCTCAGTCTCTCTCTCTCACTTTCACCCCCTATAACCCCCTGCATACTAGTGGTATTCACAACTTGCTTGGGGTGAAATGATTAAAAAACGAAAAAAAATGTTAAATTTCTGCACCTACTTAATTCTGCAATATGAAACTAACACCTCCACTGTCAATAGTCCTTTCTTCTTGCTTTCCGTTATTACTTTCTCTAAGAGTTCTTTCAGTTTTCTTTCTAAGTTTGCCATCAACATATGTCCCAAGAAATTATTATCAATTCCGATTTATTTTACAAAATGAATTCCAAAATCTGTACTGTAAGAAGAGTTCAAATCTATTTCTATAAAGAGTTTTTTGTCATTTTATTTTTCTGTATTTGGCAATACATTCTGAATTGAACGAAAGGTGCAGCAGGCAATTAAATCTGCAACTTTGTGTTGTCACAATCTGATAATTCCATTATTACACCAGCTGCAAAATGTGCTTCAATCCCATGAGAACTTTTAATAGAAAGATAAATGTGCTAAAATGTACATTGTACTTAGAAGTAACCAGTGAACTCTAATGATAGTGTAGTCATACAAATACAAAGTGTTTCTCTTTCTGCATTTTAGAGTGACTCTTCCGTCTATCTTCTCCCTCCCCCTTTTAATGTCTACCAATTCCCATTTCTTTATTTTTTATAAAATGACTTCAGAAATCTGTAGTGGATATGTCCATTTTGAAAAAAATATAAATCAAATTTTCCTTGTTCTCTGTCATCTCTGTACAACTTTAGGACTGGTATGTTAAAAAAAGAGTGAAAGGAATAGAATACTCATTATGACCTATGATCATTCATCAAAAAAAAATAAAAATAAAACTTAAAATCATAAAATTATGGTGTCAAACTCCTAAAAATGAGTATTAATTAGAAAAAAGAAAAAAAAAATCATTCACTTTGAATTAATAACTTCTGAGATTTTTACTGCCTGAATACATCAAAACTCAGGAAGAAAAGGGATTATCAGTGGTCAGGAATGAAGGCAAACTTTACTGCTCTTCTATGTATAATCTAAAATCTTTGCTTATGATTTTACTATAGAAATGCATTGAAAATCAGCAGGAAAGGGATTGTCAGTGGTCAGGAATGAAAGGAATTATTACTAATAGATATGTATAATTTAAATGCATTGCTAGTGATTTTATTATAGAAATGTATTGAAATCAAGAAGAAAGGGATTATCAGTGCTTAGGAATGATGTTAAGTGTTACTGATAGTTGAGTATTCTTTTATGTATATGAAGAAAGGGATTGTCAGTGGTCAGGAATGAAGGCAAGTATTACTGGTAGGATAGGATATCTATACTTTTTTGTTAATAAAATTTTTTCAATATTTTGATAAGAATGTCAGCAAGCATCACTGATAGATGATCAATACTATATTATTAATGTAAATACATAGCCAATACTTTTACTGTAGAAATATATCAAAATTAAGGAATAAAGGGATTATCAGTAGTCAGAAATGTAGGCAACATTACTGATTGATGATAACTATTATATATATGAGGAACTCTGTATCTGTCTATATTTCTGAAATGAGGCATTATGTACACTATTTACATTATATGGAATATTGTCCTCATTTTTGTTGCCATATTTATTACAACGTTTTGTCAGACTGAACCTTTTATTTTGCTCACTAGTTCCACATGCCATGTTTAATGGATGTCAGTTATCAGTTATCTCCTGTTAATTCCCATCTCCAAGTTCTCCACTGCCTTAACTGGGTATTGAACTCACTCTTTGGGTCCTGTCACTGGATCTAACCAATACCTTTATCCACTCTGCCATGTGTCCTTGAGGACATCTGTGTGTGAATTTCTGGGTATTATAAACCTAATGTCTTCAGCAACCAAATGAAAGAAACATTGTAATAAATATGGCGACAAAGATGAGGACCTCTCTTGTCAATTTCAGTGTATGAGGATCTGACAACCTCATTCAGTTTTTATGTTTGTGTCTTACATGACACTTCAGTCCCACAAGTGACCTCCATACAAGTCCACATATTATGCAACAGTGAGGATCTCGGAACATAGCAACAAGGATATTTGCTGACACATTTTAGCCAATCAATGTGACTGATTTTTGAAATTTCTGATGCCACCCTGGCACAAATATCTCCAGTTATTTCTATCTATGTTAACTTGCTCAAAGTCAGTATGAGGCACAGTGACAGCTGAGAGGTTATTCTTTAGCCGTCCAACATTCCTTTGTCCACTGTCAAGCTGGCTATACATAAGGTTCTTAAGTATTCTGTTCTCACTCATCCTTGCAACATGACCAGCCCAGTAAAGTTGTGACTGCTTTGGGAAAGTCTCAATTCCATCAATGTTGTATTTTGCAAGAAGATCAGCATTGGACACTCTATTGTCAAAAGTATTGATATATATATATATATATATATATATATATATATATATATATATATATATATGTATGGTGATGCAGAGAGGATATACATTTTTGAAAAATTCATAACATCATTAGTTTTAGCTTCAAAAACTTTTTATTGATATCAATGTGTTCGTATCGAATTAGCATTTGACAAAATGACATATGGAAAAGAACTTCCCTCATGTGGTGCATTGATGCATTTCTAAAGACGTTATTACAAGTTGGCCTCCACTCTTTCCAGCATCGCTCTATCAATTTGGGTGACTTCCACATGGATAGCTTCCTTTAAATTGTCCAATGTATGGGGCTTATGCTTCATCATTCATTAACAAAATGAGGTTGTCATTTACCTCAAAAATTGCTTCCATCTGATGAAGTTAATTCACTATGCATAGTCCCCGGGTCTCAACTGTTGCCCAATGTCCAATTTGTAGGGGGTGGAAATGCAGTTCTGCATCCATAATATGCCTTACCGAACAATTATCGATGCCAAGTTTAGTACCGTGCCTCTTGTCATTTTCTGGGATATGTACTATTCATGGGGGTCCCCACCAGTCTATTCATTAATGCATCTCATACATGAAGTGCATGAGCCCAACATAAGATTGTGTTATGAGTGGGAACAGGCTGATTTTGGTGGATGTTGAATTGGTGACAGAACTAATACTAAACTGCTGGGACAGACAGGTTATTCTTCATGAAACTGTTTTATGTGAACACATGGTGCTCTCTTGTCCACAGCATTATGGCATCAACTGAAAGCAAAAAAAATGCTAAGATACCACAACCGAATGTTACTTGTCAGACATATGTCCCACCCTCTGGGGCTGAGTAATAGCCATTTCAAAACCATCCATCCTCTCTGCCTTGCACTGTGTGTGTGTGTGTGTGTGTGTGTGTGTGTGTGTGTATATATATATATACATACATACATACATACATATATATATATATATATATATATATATATATATATATAGTAGCTTAAGAAAAGTTTTTAGCCAGGAGACATAAACTATATCCAATTTCAAAATTTAATTACGTAATCCCAACTCAACATAAATAAACAGTATTTGGAACTAGTATGGAGTAGGTCTTTGATTTGTTAGTTTCAGTGCTTGTATTCGATTTTTCATGGATTTGATCAAGTTATCAACAATCGTCTGAGCCATATTTTGCCACTCGTTTAGCAATGTTTCTTTAAGGGTTGCCACTGGCGTGATTTTGGTTGCATGCTCTCTAAGTCATCGGTCAAGGTGCTCCCAAACGTGCTCTATTGGATTCATGTCAGGACTTTGGGCTACCCATGGCAGTGGCTTGATTCCTTGCGATTCCTTCCAGGCCTTTGCTACTTTGTTCATATGATATGGTGCTCTATCTTCTTGAAAAAGATAGACATTCTTGTCAATCTGATCGATTTCAAATAGTGGCAGTATTCCTTTCTCTAATATTTGACAGTATTTTGGACCATTCAACCTCTTGCCAACAAGAAGCAGCTCAGATTTCCCTCCAAGCCAGACAGCACCCGACGCAATTACTCTAATCCCTCCATGTTTCATGGTCACCTGCAGATATTCAGAAATGAATTGTCAGTGTTCAGAATTTAATACAGAATAGGATTATTGTATTTCCTTGAATAATTTCTTGCGACGTTTATTTAGAAATTGAATCTTTACGAGTGACATTTATTTGAGGTGTGGCAGGGGCAATTATTAAAAAAATTAAAATATTAAACAACTGGGACAATCATCTTTTATAACTGCAATGATTCTGCTTTCCATTTCTAACACATTGTCACCTGCATCTCTCGTGTTCTTAAGGTTTACCCAAACTATTATTATTTTTTCTCGTTAATTTTTTGCATAATTCTTTTACCTGGGTCTGTTTGCTAATTGAGATATTTTTGCTGTTTTACCTTCTCTCGGCCCATCTATAAGTCCTTGTGGATAATTAATTATAAAAGCCAGTGCCAATAAATTATTTGTTTTCAGCAGATGACACTGGATAATCAAGTCACATCTGCTTGCACTTGGCAACCTTTTACGGAATTTTTTTTTCTCACCCCTCATCATATGTTGCTTCAAACTGATGCAATGATGCATTTCACTCTCCACTATTAAATCTGTTGCATCTCAAGGCTACCAAATATTTTCTGAAATTTTCTAAATCTTTGACACATCTATACTACTATTAGACACATCTATATACATGGTAATTGTGAAATTAGCCATTTCCATATATGAAACAACTGCTTACGGCTATATCATGTTTAAACATCATATCCTGTACAATCACCAAAGTTAAGCAACATCGAATCTTGTCAGTACCAAGATGAGTGATCAATTGGAAATACTTGTTATTTCTCCTAAACCCTGTTTCTCCATCCATTTACTCAAGTTTACTCAGTAGGTTATGCATGTTTTCCTCCTCTGTACTTTTGCATTCAGTATATCCTGTGAGTATCAAATTTTCTAAGCCATCTTTCCTCATTATGTGCCCTACAAATATGAACTTCCTGATGTTAAGTATGTTTCCTTTTTGTTTCCTTTTTCTCCTTGTTGCTCATATGTTTGGTCAATGGTATCCTCAGCATCCTTCTGTCAAACGACATTTCTGTTGCTTCAAGTCTTTTCTTCATCTTATTTGACTTTGTCCAGCAGCATCCACTGCCATATAGGAGGACTGATATCATGTATTTTATTTGTTTTATTTGGAATACATATTTGGCTATCACAATGCACAAAGTGTTGCCCTATCCTTCTTCGTTAAAACACTTACCAGATATTTAAATCTTTGTACTTGGTTGATTTTAGTATCTTCATTACATCGCTTTTATTTGTTTTATTTGGAATACATATTTGGTTATCACAATGCACAAAGTGTTGCCCTATCCTTCTGCGTTAAAACACTTACCAGATATTTAAATCTTTGTACTTGGTTGATTTTAGTATCTTCATTACATAGCTTTTATTTGGAATACATATTTGGTTATCACAATGCACAAAGTGTTGCCCTATCCTTCTGCGTTAAAACACTTACCAGATATTTAAATCTTTGTACTTGGTTGATTTTAGTATCTTCATTACATCGCTTTTATTTGTTTTATTTGGAATACATATTTGGTTATCACAATGCACAAAGTGTTGCCCTATCCTTCTGCGTTAAAACACTTACCAGATATTTAAATCTTTGTACTTGGTTGATTTTAGTATCTTCATTACATAGCTTTTATTTGTTTTATTTGGAATAGATATTTGGTTATCACAATGCACAAAGTGTTGCCCTATCCTTCTGCGTTAAAACACTTACCAGATATTTAAATCTTTGTACTTGGTTGATTTTAGTATCTTCATTACATAGCTTTTATTTGGAATACATATTTGGTTATCACAATGCACAAAGTGTTGCCCTATCCTTCTGCGTTAAAACACTTACCAGATATTTAAATCTTTGTACTTGGTTGATTTTAGTATCTTCATTACATCGCTTTTATTTGTTTTATTTGGAATACATATTTGGTTATCACAATGCACAAAGTGTTGCCCTATCCTTCTGCGTTAAAACACTTACCAGATATTTAAATCTTTGTACTTGGTTGATTTTAGTATCTTCATTACATAGCTTTTATTTGGAATACATATTTGGTTATCACAATGCACAAAGTGTTGCCCTATCCTTCTGCGTTAAAACACTTACCAGATATTTAAATCTTTGTACTTGGTTGATTTTAGTATCTTCATTACATCGCTTTTATTTGTTTTATTTGGAATACATATTTGGCTATCACAATGCACAAAGTGTTGCCCAATCCTTCTTCGTTAAAACACTTACCAGATATTTAAATCTTTGTACTTGGTTGATTTTAGTATCTTCATTACATAGCTTTTATTTGTTTTATTTGGAATACATATTTGGTTATCACAATGCACAAAGTGTTGCCCTATCCTTCTTCGTTAAAACACTTACCAGATATTTAAATCTTTGTACTTGGTTGATTTTAGTATCTTCATTACATAGCTTAAATGCTTGTTAGTGGGGAAGACTAGTTTTCATTTTATACCATTTATAACTAAATTTCATGTTTTATAAAAATGTTTACATCAGAAATCACCAAATTTGGTTGAAATTATAACTTTGTTGCCAATGACCTTCTGCAATTGGTACTATCAGAAGTAAGAATGCTTATATTTAGGAAACTCCATTTACATCACCAGTGTCATATAATAATAATTAATGTCCCCTTTTCTAATTTGCGCTTAGTGTTCATTTTATCCTCTATGTCACTGCTTTGACAAATAACTCTCTTCTAGGGATGTTATTTAGTTTCTGGAACATCACCATTGTTCTCTTCTTGGCTGACATATGCTTATGTTAATTTTTACACATTAGCGCTGAAGGTGCTAAGGGATGATTTGTTAAAGGGTTAATCTCTGCTTTTTAATCAAACTACTGTCTGTGTGTTAATGTCGGAAGTTTTTGGAAGTGGGATAACAAGCTCAGCGAGTGTTGGGATGGGATGAATGATATTGTCTTTGATGTAAGTTTACATATACTTTGCTTGCTGTTAATGGTCTGTTTTCACCCTCCTTCCACCCCCTTTTTCTCTTCACTCCTGTTACATAGGCAATATATTCCTCGGTAAAGGTCCATTATCTCAAGTCAATCATGTGATCTCTGTCTGATTGGTTTACTGTGATCATAGCTGGTTCTCTTTGGCTGGATGTCAAAGTTTCCCAGTTTTGCAATGCCAAATTTCTGTTAGGCATATCATTGCTACTGTGGAAGGAAGCTAATCTTAAGGAGGATGGAAACGAGAAAAGATATTACCTGTAAGGTCCATAGGTAAGAAATTTATCTTATATTGTAACTGAAGCTGAATTTGAGTAACAAAAATTGACATGAAAACCATCTAAAACCTGCTTTAAAGTATAAAAGTGTCATTTTTGTTTTATGGTTAACTATATTTTTTTAAAACCAAAATGAAAATTTCAAAGACAATATTTAAATTATTTCGATATATTAAAAAATTTAATGAAAAAGTCTGAGATTTTTTCTGCTTCGGGTCCCACCTAATTGAGATAAGCAGTGTACAAATTATACCATTTTATACGTATATAATTTGGGGATGTGTATGTAAAATATTAAGGTGTATCAAGTCTGGATTCTTAGATATGAGCACAATCATGGTATGTGTTTATACTTTACATGGCAAAGAATTCTGGCTTATGTATCTATCTGTATGTATGCTTATATATATATGTATATAGTTTTAATGTATGCTGTATTTATAGGGACAGAGGAAAACTATGCATAACATACGTAGTGAGGTTGAGTAAATGGATGGCAGGACAAGTTTTAAGAGAAACAACAAAAAGATAAAAATTATTAAGAGCTACAAAGGACAGGAAATTATGGAGAGCTATGATCGCCTACATCCTGAGTGTACATGGCATATAAAGAAGTAGTCAATTTTCTAAGTTTAAGCAAATAGTTTTTTTGAATATTTCCTTGGCTGGGCTGAGAACTATGTTTGCACCTTGCAGCTCAATGTTTTATGCATATACCAATCATCATGCATATATATATATATATATATATATATATATATATATATATAGTGGACTCTCCTATCATGAACGATAAATGAGGGTCAGCATTAGATGGTGTCTTTTTTTTTACACTTATGCATGCGAGCAGGGTCTATTGTGGAGAAAATCAGGTAAGGGAAGGACATATTTCATTTGTGCTTTCTTAAGTGTCATACTAACCCAGCTTTGCTGTGGGTGACAAAGCCACACTGACAGATGAAATTTGTTGAAGCAGGATTTTGATGCTATCTCTGCTTCAGAGCTTGACTATGCTGATCACGGTGTTTCAGTCTATTGTCTTCAAAACATTTTTAACTTAATGAAACATGTCTTACGCCACTCCTTTCTCCTTTCGGCTTGATACTTGGGCTTCCCAGACTTTCAGATCAAAGTTGAGACATTTCAAATTGTCTTTCAATTTGTCTTTGTAGCATAAGAGTGGACGTCCAACTGAATGCTTGGAGTTTGGTAGTTGTCCATACAGCACCATTTTTGGAAGCCTATGCTCATCCACTCTCACAACATGACCAGCCCACCTAAGTTGTATCTTTGCTAGAATGGTTTTCAATGCCTGTGATGTTACATTTCTTCAGTATTGCACTATTCTTGACCTTGTCATACCATATAGCACAAGGACAGTGCATGTGAAAGGCATCAAGTTGATTTATGTGCTTGTGGTACAGGCTCCAAGTTTCAGCATCATAGAGAAGGGTTGAGAGAATGACTGATCTGTATGTCAATCTTTACTCTGAGAGATACATCTTTGATTTTCCATATATATATATAAAAATAAATAAAAAGAGACAAGAGGAAAAACCATACTTAGATGATGTGTTTTATCCACTAAGAGACTTTAAGGCAATGTAGGATTTATTATGTGGTGTGTGTGTATATATATATATATATATATATATATATATATATATATATATATATATATATACATATATATATATATGTGCGAGGATGTCATTGCCAAACATGTGAAGGTCACAAAGTGTCCTAATTCAAAGTCTGGTGAAAAGTAAATTTAGCAAGTAAAATACAATCATTTTTTTTTTTTAGAAACCCTACATTGCCTTGATAAAGTCGCTCAGTGGGGAAACACATCTGCTAAGTATAGTTTTTCCTCTCGTCATTTTTATTCATTTTGTTTCTTCTACAGATATACTCCATCTGAGAATATTTGCACACACACATATATATATATAAATATATATATATTTTACTTCAAATGTTATGGTGCATACTTGTATTTGAAATACATGTCCCATTTTTATTTTAAAATAAAAATGGGGCTACTATTTCAAATACGAGTATCCACTAAATAATAATGTTTGAAGTAATAACAGTGTTGGATTAAAAATAAATCCATTGATTCTTTAATATACAGTGCTGTTCGATAAAAGTGACTCACCTTATCCTTTGAATTTAGCTCAACTTTCGTTTCATCGGAGAAGAGAACATTCTTCTAGTCTTCTACAGTGAAATTTTTGTAATCGTGAGCCCATTCAAGTCTCTTGGCTTTGTTGGCTTTGCTTATTAATGGCTTAAACCTTCGTGTACAAGATTTGAAGCCTTATTATAACAGCCACCGACGGACTGTTGAAGAGGCAAGACTAACACCTTGCTCTTTGCTTAGACTGGCTGCAATTTCTTGGCTAGTTATAGTCCTATTCTTCGCAACTTCTCTCTTGATTATCCTGCCAGTTCTATCATCAATCTTTTTCCTTCGTCCCCTTGTTTCCTTCCTTGGAGCAGGAGTGGCATCATTATGTGCCCTAAGCACTTGAGAGACAGTTGATTGTGAGGTTATAGCAGTTTTTGCAATTTCTCTCGTAGGCTTGCCTGCGTTTGAGAGGGCAATAATAGATGCCTTAAGTGGTTCTGATGTGTGCTTGTACCCTTTCATCAGGTTAGTGACTTGAGTGGCTATTTCAAGCCGTTTTTATACTGTATGAGGCTTTCTGGAATATTCTGGAATACTCTAGATTTAATTTAAGCTGTTCTAGAATTCTCTAGAATATTGTTCTGAGTGTACTGTAAAATAGTTTTCAATATTTTGTCAAAAGCTCTTTAAATTTACCAGTTTAATCATTAGAATGCGATATCTGAGTCACTTTTTTTTGCACAGAGT
>OZ038513.1:31205573-31238073 GCA_964036315.1 Acanthosepion esculentum
AATAATCATTGTATCATCTCAGTAATTAAATAAATTCAAATAGTATTAAGACCAGAGAATACAGAGGCTGAAATGTTTTAATAAATACAACTGATTTGATATAACTGGTCTGAAAGAATCAGTGTATAACACCTCATCTCAGAAAATAAAAGAATTCAAATAGAATCAAGGCTAGAGGATACAAGGGCTGAAACATTTTAATAAAAACAACAATTATCATGACACTAGTTTGAAGCAGTCTTTGTCTAATAATAATAATCCCTGATCACAGAATTTCTCTTAAAAATTATTTTATCAGTTTTTACTAATTAATGGTGTTTTGAAGCTACAGACATCAATGAATAGAATGAGGTTTTTTGTTTTGCAATTGTTTGGTGTGAGACCTTAAATATTGCAATCAAAATTCTTACAGAAATAGTTTTTGGCTTCTTGAATATTTCTGAATGGCAAGTCAGATGGTGAAGAGGGAAACTTTTGCATATTTAGATTTGTTTTTATTGTTAACTGCTTTTAAAGAAATAATTTCCCCCCAAAATCTTTGTGAAAAATTTTTCAGTGTGAATTGTTGATATTTTTTCTTTTTCGTAATCGAGAACTGTAAGATTGTTATTCAAAAACCACTTCAGTGTCATGAAATTTTACAAGTATGAAATTGCCCTCAGAGAGTGTTTCTCTTTTTTGTCTTAGTTTAGATTTAATCTTTCTCTCTTGTTGGTGAATTCTTTTTTATTTCTTTTTTTTTTTTTTTACTTATTTTAGATTTAATCTTTGTCTTTATCTAAATTTTCTTTTAAAATCTTTTTTATCTTAGTTTAAATTTGATCTTTCCCTCTCTCTCTCTGGTGAATTGCTGTTACTAAGGCCATTCTATTGAACCATTTTTCAGTTACATGACCTCCAGTTCAATCCTCTGACACCAAACTACCATTCACTGACTTTATTTTAGGATTCTTTTTTAATTTTCATTCTTTACTTATTTTGTCATTTTATTTTTCTGTATTTGGCAATATATTCTGAATTGAACGAAAGGTGCAGCAGGCAATTAAATCTGCAACTTTGTGTTGTCACAATCTGATAATTCCATTATTACACCAGCTGCAAAATGTGCTTCAATCCCATGAGAACTTTTAATAGAAAGATAAATGTGCTAAAATGTACATTGTACTTAGAAGTAACCAGTGAACTCTAATGATAGTGTAGTCATACAAATACAAAGTGTTTCTCTCTCTGCATTTTAGAGTGACTCTTCCGTCTATCTTCTCCCTCCCCCTTTTAATGTCTACCAATTCCCATTTTTTTATTTTTTATAAAATGACTTCAGAAATTTATAGTGGATATGTCCATTTTGAAAAAAATATAAATCAAATTTTCCTTGTTCTCTGTCATCTCTGTACAACTTTAGGACTGGTATGTTAAAAAATGAGTGAAAGGAATAGAACACTCATTATGACCTATGATCATTCATCACAAAAAAAAAATTAAAATCATAAAATTATGGTGTCAAACTCCTAAAAATGAGTATTAATTAGAAAAAAGAAAAAAAAATCATACTTTTTGAATTAATAACTTCTGAGATTTTTACTGCCTGAATACATCAAAACTCAGGAAGAAAAGGGATTATCAGTGGTCAGGAATGAAGGCAAACTTTACTACTCTTCTATGTATAATCTAAAATCTTTGCTTATGATTTTACTATAGAAATGCATTGAAAATCAGCAGGAAAGGGATTGTCAGTGGTCAGGAATGAAGGGAATTATTACTAATAGATAAGTATAATTTAAATGCATTGCTAGTGATTTTATTATAGAAATGTATTGAAATCAAGAAGAATGGGATTATCAGTGCTTACGAATGATGTTAAGTGTTACTGATAGTTGAGTATTCTTTTATGTATATGAAGAAAGGGATTGTCAGTGGTCAGGAATGAAGGCAAGTATTACTGGTAGGATAGGATATCTATACTTTTTTGTTAATAAAATTGTTACAAAGTTTTGATAATATTTTATCAGATATGTAATGTTGTGGTTTCCTGTTATTAATGAAAAGCACAAGTAAAGATCTACTCTAGTCTTGGTTAATGATATTTGTTTCTTGTATATTATTTATGTATTTATACAATTCTATTCTGGTTGATTGATCTGTAAATATCATGGTCTTCAGTGGTATAAGCACTGAACTTTGACATGACAGAATTTTCATTCCCATTCTCCTCCCACAGTTTCTTATCCCTGAAGAATGAAATTCAATTATGCCAACCCACCCGACTCTATACCACTCAAGAGTTTCCACATTTTCTATCTTGTTTTCATTTTGTGTTTTGTTTTGTTTAGTTTATTTTTGGCAAAAGTTGTCAGAGTTTAGATTTTGATCCGTTTCCCTCTCTATCTCAATCTGGTTTTGCTTTCTGTTTTTTTAATATTCACTTTTCTTTTTCATATTTACAGTGAGGAATTGAATCAGATTTTTTAAGGTATGATGCTTCATAACTTGGGGCAGGTAGAATTTTATTTTATGTCATCTTACGCTTATTTTTATCTTGTAATGTATTCAACTGAGAATAGGCAACTTAGTTCTAACAGCAAACACATGGGCAAAAATGTGGGTGAGAATTCAAACTAGTATAACAATATAGATAAGCATTCAAGTAATACACACAGTGTATATATATATATATATATATATATATATATATATATATATATATATATATATATATATTTCTGAAATATGCCAATAGACATAATATGCACTCTATATGTATATCCACTATAATGTTTGAAATAGAAAGAAATGTCAGATTAAAAATAAATCCATTATATATATTTCAGTTCGAAATTCCAACCACCTGAAGAAGGCCGGAGCGTACAACGGCCGAAACGTTGTGACAAATATGGCGACAAAGATGAGGACAATAGTCCGACTAATGTAAATACTGTACAAATCCATTATATATAATGACTAACTGGTTATGATAATTTACCCATGCACGCATGGACTCTCCCAGCTATAAATAGGAGCCGGTACTGCCTTTTGGGGAGGGAAGTTTCCAGTAGTCAGCTCTGACAGTCGAACCGAACATTCTTGCTGTAACATTCTCATTTGTATGTTTGTATTACTGTATCTGTTAATATATTTGTTTAACTCAATTCCTCTTTTGTGTCTTTATTTTGGCCCCTAACAAGGTCACAACATATATATAACTTTGTCTATTTAGGCAGTAGCCTTTCATTTAAACATGTTTTATTAAATGAAACTGGCAAGCAATGTATGTTAAGCCCATTGATGATTTTCTCAAAGAAGTTCTTTGATGTTTTGGTGGAATCTTATAAAAGAAATTGTTGAACTTTGGTGCCATGTTCCAAGTACTTTGAACTGTTGTTAGTCATTTTCATGGAAGGAACATTGAATTGTTGAATTTCCATGTTATCCTGTGGTGCATTTCTGCAGTTTGTAATTTTGAAATAAACATGAGTTACCATGAATAGATTTAAATAAACATGGGATCCACTCAAGTAGATTTAGTATCATGTAATTAAAATGACCTGACATTTCAAAGGTATTTTTACAGGTTTTAATTACAATGTTTTAAATTAGCTATATTCATGATGGAAGAATGCTCAAAATAATGTATAGTGTATGTGTGTGTGTGTATATATATATATATATATATATATATAGAGAGAGAGAGAGAGAGAGAGAGAGAGCTTCCTAAAGATCTTTAGGATGCAGCAGTTAGGAAGGATTTCAAGTCCTTCTTTGATGGTCTTAAGAAGATCTATGTTCTGAGAGAAAACGGAATTATGCCAGTACTCTGCCCAAATGGACAGACGCTTCTGTCAGACAAGTCTGATATCTTGTACGGCTGGAAGCAGCCCTGTAAGTTTGTTTTAGAACACACCATCCATCACTGATGAAGACGTTATTGCAGCCATTTCCCAATGTCCTGAAATACAAAAAAATGTCTTTAGAGTCAACCTTGCAGGAAGTCTTGCACTCTGTGAAACAAATCTCTTCAGGCAAAGCACCTGGAAAGGATGCTATTCCAACCCAAATCTACAAGTATGGTGTTGAAAAGCTACACAAGCTCTTCAAAGTAATATGGAGGGCTGGTCTTATTCTCCAAGACTAAAAGAATGCTTTAATTCAACACTTATAGAAAAACAAATGTAACAAATGTTTGTGACAACTATCATGGAATGTTAACCAGACTGAACAGGATTATGAAGGACATTGTCGATGAGATTTACCCAGAATCACAGGGTGATTTCTGGTCCAGTTGTGACACCATTGACATGATCTTCTCACTCTGTCAGGTAGCCAAAAAAGTATGTGAAAAGAACCAGGAGTTGAATATGGTGTTTGTTGACCTTACTAAGGCCTTCAACACTGTAAATTGTGAAGCACTCTTAAAACTCTGGAAAGTTTCTAAAGAGCTTGGAATACCCATCATATATATATATATATATAGGGTTGTTTGGAAAGTTCATGCTGAGAGATAGTTTGAAGAGTGCTCTAATCAGAAAGGTAAGCATATTATATCTATCAATAAATGTGACATGTGTTAATATGAATGACTAAAAAATAGCATGGACTTTCTGTACAACTATATATATATATATATATATATATATATATATATATATATTACACAGACATTCTGTGTGGACATTAAAATCAACATTTATGGTGACTGACAGAATGAAACTTTTATATATATATATATATATATATATATATATATATATATATATATATATATATATGTATGTATAATCCAATTCAGAATTAATAGTCGAAAAAAAAAATTAAAATTCAGTTAACAAATGTAGTTTATAAACTTATCCACACTGACCACACTCATACATATATATATATGGGTATATTGATGTATAATCATATGTATTTATACATATATACTTTTAAATCTCCTTATATATATATATATATATATATGCACACACAAAATAAAGCATTTCATATCAAAATAAACATCCAAATTTAAAGACATTTGTGTGTTTAAAAGAGATATATTTATATGTGCACTTACAGGTGTATAAAATGTTTTCTGAAGGAATTTAAGATTAAACTGCCACAATTATTTCCCTTGCAGGCTTCCATAATTTACCAGTCATGCAATCATGACACACACTGTTCTATTTCCTTGCCTTGGGATTTTTTTCTTTAGATTACTCAAAAGAAACAACCTTTTTTTCATGATAAATGCTAAAAAAAAGTGTTGACATTTAATCAAGTGAAGAATTTTTTTTTCACTTGCTTTCTGATTGTTATGCTTATGCTCAAGATATCAAAGAAAAATAGCTTTGGGGTTACAATATTGGATTGGATGTTATAAAATCTGTTGTCTAAACAATGTATTTCTTGGCTGACTATATTCTGGATAACAGAAATATCTGCATTGTGTTTTAACTTGTTTATCCAATTTATGGACAAAATCTTAAAGAAGCATAAACAATGGCATAGAAAAAGATTTCAGAAAATATAGCAAAATATGTAACTGGTTTTATTAGGTTGGTGCAAAAATAATGCCGTTTTTTGACGTTCAACTTCATGTGAGAAAACAACATTATTTTTGCACCAACCTAATATTTAATTAAAGACAATATTTGTTCTAATCAAGTCATATCCAAGAAAACAAAGCCAATAGAATCTTATTCACTAAATTGTAACAGATAGCAATTATTCCGGTGTGCATTTGGAACAGCCATTTATCTATTTTCTCACAAGCTTACAAATTGCAGGTGTCTTATGAAAGCAAATAGTAATTTATTTCCTAATGTTTCTATATTCAACTAAGTTTTCCTCTAGTTTCAATGCTAAGTCTTTTATGAAAGGAAGCAAAAATTATGACATATTTCTATTTAAATATTCTGCTGATAAAATGTAATTTGTAATACACAGGACTTCCTATTTTTTATTTTTTTTAACATTAGTGTTCACCCAGTACAACACTCAAGTGCCACTTGAGGTAATTTCAATTGCTTCTTCCCAATGTTAAGCACAAGTGTCTCTTCTGTTTCCATCTTCCTTGTTGCTCACATGATCAGTGCATAATATTCTCAGCATCCTTCTGTAGAGTCAACATTTCTGTCTCTTCAAGTCTCTTGTTCATCTGTGTAGATATTGTCCATCATTCACAACCATATAACAGGACTGATATTACATATCAGTTCTGTTCTCTTTTTTTTTTTGTTTCTAATGACATTTTTCTGTTAATAGTTTGCTTAGCTTTTGGAAGGCATTTTTCACTATCTCAATGAAGGCGATAGTCTTCATCTAAAAAAAAACTGAGATGTCTGAAACTGTCAATAGACTTTAAATTTTGTAAGAATTTTAAGGGTATTTTTTTGTCTGATATTCGCCCAATACAAGACCCAAGGGCCACTTAAGGTAGAGGGTTACTGTGTGGAGTTGTATTAGCATGAAAAAGAGGCAAGATAACAAGCTAGACAGCTAATTCTAGACCTGAAGAGGTCAAGATTTCATTAGTGAAAAGAATTTCAGGTGAAGACATTAGGATTATCGAGTTGAAGTAGACTTTAGAAGAAACCAGAAACCCAATTCTAAACAGGAAACAAGGGATAAACCTCTACTCCTGTTCAAAAGACTGGAGAGGAGTGTGAACCAGACGATAGGCAACCCTATCTGAGCCTATTGGGAAAGTGAAAAAATAGTAATAATTACCGAATAAAAATTCAGATTTCATGTGGAGATGTCAGAAGTACAGAGAAAGGAACTGGAAACCCAATCCTAAACAGGAAACAAGGGATAAACCTCTACTCCTGTTAAAAAAACTGGAGAGGAGTATGAACTGGATAATCGGTGAACCTGTCTACTCCTATGTGATCATATGCACAAGTGTGCATCAATTCTTTTTGTATATTAGCATAAGTGCTCCCTGACTGAATGTAATGTATTAGCAATTATTTAAAAAGGCAATGTTGTTTAGTCTCAACAGGATGGAATTGGTTTGTGTTGTGTTTCTCACCTGGTTGTTACTGTCTGGAGCAAGTGAAATTATCATGTCATTATAAATTATATATGCATGTATATGTTTGTTCTTACACACATGACATATTAAGAGAAATGCTAAACATAGTTATTTCCAGTCTGGCTCGATAATTTATCATTATTTATTTCAGAGAATTACTATTACTAAATTATTTGTAAAAGAGTCACAGCTCTCCACGATTTCCTGTCCTTTTTAGCTCTTTGTAAGCTTTGTTTGTTGTTATCCCTGCTAGCCCCCTGTTCTTTCAACCATTTACAAAAGCTTATTAGGTAAGTTATTTACTGCTTTCCTCTGTCCCTCCAACCTTCAATATGTCCTGTGAATGTCAAATTCTCCAAACCCCCTTTCCTGATTATGTGTCCAAGAATTTTCAACTATATCTTTCTGGTTCTAAGTATATACATCCTTTTTGTTATAATTTTCCTTACAACATCTTTGTTAATGACACGTTCAGTCCATAGTATCCTCAGCATTCTTCTGTAAAAAAAAAAACACATTTCTATTGACTTGAGTCTCTTCTTTATCTGTCAGAACATTGTCCAGTATTCACTATGATATAGAATGACTGAAATATTCCTATACAAAAAAAAAAAAAACACTTCAGAGGTGGGTGCTAAAAAGTTGTGTAGTTGTTCATTCAGCAGTGAACAAGCTTGCATACTGTGTGATTTTTTGCAACCCACAACAAACAAGTAAATTCTTCATATCTTGTGTGGGGTGCTTTAACAACATATCTTCCATGTCTGCCTCCTCCTTCTACAGTCAAGATTTGGGTCCTTATGAACATTTCAAAATCACTGTTGGTGGCTGATGACAATTCTAAAAAGGACATTGCAGAGAGTCTTGGTAAGTAAATGATCTCTTAAAGAGAGTAATTTGAAAAGAACCTAAACATCATTACTCGAGGTATACTTTTATTTTTTGTTAATTTTAAGTGTCTGAAGACTTTCCTTACAAACCTTGTATACAGAGAAAGTGATATAGATAAAGTATGAAACATATCGTTTCCTCAGGGTAATAACAAAGTTTATCTGGTAAAGGAATTGGAGCTTAAACCAAAGATTGATCGATCGATTCTATTTCTATGGTTTATCAACACTTTGCTGGTTTTTTAAAGCCAGAAAATATTTTTAGATTATAAAAATTTTTTATTTTCATTTTGAGATAATAATGATTTAGTGATACAAGTCTTACTAATTAACCCATAACTGGGGGAGAAGAGGTGGATTTATAACTTTCCCAATGGTATTTGCTCATAAATGAATATAATGAACTTGACTGAAATTGAATTGGAGTTCAGCTCTCTGATTAACAATTTCTGTAACATTATCCATTACATCACCTGTATATCCAACCTTACAGCACCTGGTATTCTCAAGTGGTCACCCATCATGGTACTGACCAAGCTCGTCATTGCTTAATTCTTGTGATTGTATGTGGACCTGTTTCAATGTGATATAGCTGTAAGCCTAAACCAATGATTGTTGTTTTAAACAATGTTGTAGGTACTTAAATAAGGGTTAATTGTTTTACGACATATTTATTGATATTGGTTATCTTTAACATTGATTATCACATAGCACAGGTGTCTTGTAGCATTTTGTCTATTATCACTTATGCGGAGGTGTAGGCATTCCATGTAGTGTTATTATTTTTACCTTGTGGTGCTATTTCTTTTAATTTAAAAAAAATGGCTTTGGTGCATAAATGTCTTACATGATAAAAAAAAATCATCACTTTTAAAATAATAAACATTGTCAATGAGTGGAGGTAGTTAAAATAATAACAGTGCCAAGGGAAACACAGTCCTTTTGACTTTTTGTTTTACAGCATGAATGTCCAAGTTTACCAATATAACTATTCCCAATAATTATATTATCCGACAAGATCCAAATGAAACAAACATTATAGACAGCAGTGATAAAAAAAAATAAAGCTATTGTTGAGGGAGAACATGTTCATTCTTTATACTTTAGTAAATATTATTTTATCTACCAAAATGAAGCATAAGCATAAGTAGTCTTAGAGAACAATTTCAATCAACATCTTCTGATGCTTTGACCTTGATTCCTGTCCTTCACTTTATCCTTTTCCCAAACACTCCTCATTACTCTTACTCTCATTCACTGTAACCTCTTGCATACTAGTGGCACACCCGCCTTGCTTGGGGCGATTTGCTTAAAAAAAAAAAAAAAAAAAAAAAAAAAAAAAAATCTTGGATAGAAATATAGATGGTGTACATCAGGCTTGAAATATCCTAGGTGGCAGTGAATCTGTTAAAAGCTGAAATACCTATGTGGTGGTGGTGGTGGTGTAATAATACTACTGCTACAACAACAACAACAACAACAACAAAAAAAAAAACAACAAACCAAAAACAAATTTCCAAACAGTCCCTGAGGATTCATATTTAAATAATCTTTTTATGAATTCTTGCCAGAAATTGAAATTTTAGTAATTTTCTTGAAATTTTTCTACAGGTCCAACTCAAGAAATATACCCCCAATCAGTTTGATTTTTGTTCCAAGCCTAATTCGTGAAAAGTTGTAGAGTTAATTAATATCCTATACGTTTGAAGATCTACTTCATAACAGATACAGATTTTCATTTTCATACTAAATTTATGCATTTGTTTTTTATGGCTTATCAACTGTTTGTAAGTTATTTAAAGCCAGAAAATATTTTTAAACTGTAAGAATTTTTTGGGAGGCGATAATGATTTTACTGATACAAGACCTACTAATTAACTCATAGTTGGAAGAAAAGAGGTGAATTCATACCTTTACCAAGGGTATTTGCACATAAGGGAATATAATGTACCTAACTGGAATTGGAACACAGCTCTCTGATTAACAATTCTGAGCCATTATCCATTATGCCACCCATATCTCCAAGCTTACAGCACCTGGTATTCCAAACAGTTTCTCATCTAGGTACTTACCAGGCTCAATGTTAGTTAACTTCAGTGATCATATGAGAACTGGTGTTCCAACATGATATGCCCGTGAGACTCATTCTCATTTAACAGTAATAAATTTAATTGGGATCCAATTCTTATTGGCTGCAAGTTATAACCAATATCTTAATTAAGGGAATCAAATTCAGTGCTTTTCAGGTTCAATGAGTAACTTTTGAAGCCGCAAGACAGAGGCATGCAGATTGTCAAAATCAGTTAAATTTGAAATCTCTATTTTAATAAATTTTGAATTTCACAACTTGGCTTGCCTTTTTTTTTTTTTTTTTTTTTTTTTTTTACAATGTGGGAGTTGAGTAAGAGGAATATTTTATGCGGATATGTGGGGAAGATGAAAGTTAACCCTAGACTTGAATAGGTTAAGATTGTAGTGATCCTCTTGGGAGTTGGTTCCACAGAGCTGCTCAAATGGAACTTACTTTTCACCAATAGAATATGGAGGGAATGAGACTAGTTTGCTAGAATGTGTGTAGTATGGCAGGTCCTAGCCATGAAGGTTAGAACTGGTGGAATTAAGGAATGTAGTTTGTCTGAGCACTTTCCATGGAAGTAGCGATAGAGCAGACAAAACTTACCTAATAAGCTTGTGACATTTCATCTGTGAAAGAGGGGTTGCAAGTTGGAAATTAATGTTGCCTACGAGGACAGGGTGACATTTTTGGACTCTATTGAGACTGGAAAATGAGGACTGGGCAGCAGTACTCCATTTTTATAAAGTTAGAGGTTAGCATGAGGAGTCGGGTATTTACTGAAGTAGTACAGGGAACTGACCATTTTCTAAAAGAAGCTGTGCTAACTTGGGCTATGAATGTGAGTGTGTAATGTTATCGTTGGCCAGGCTTATAAGAACATGAGACTAAATCTCTCATATACAACATAATTGTTTATTCAACTCTGAACTTGAATTACTATTGGCAAGTAGGTGTATAACATTGGGTTTTTCCTCTGTACCTGGATTCTACATTCTTGTGTGGATGTAAGAGACTCTTTTCATTTTCTCTCTTCAGTGGGTGCTTACAGATCTACCTGCCATTTAGTTCTGTATGTGCACATCCTAAATGCAGCTTCATTGTTCACCTGACATCTTGTGAGGCACAGAACTTCACATGGTGGTGAGGATATTATCTTTTAGGGCAACTCACTGATGCACCTAGCTTCTCTGAAGCTCTGGTGTAGTACCAAATTCAAAGTCTATTCTGCCAATCCTTATAATGGCTGGCTATTCATTTACAAAGCACTCTTGTCTGCAAGCACATGTAGCCAATTCCTGTTGAAGATGCCTACTTAGACGCATTTGTGTTCATTCAACACCTGCAGAGCCCACCTGTGGTTTATGCTACAATATGCTGGGTAGACCTTAGTTATAGTTTCTGGGCGAGAGTGCCTAATCTGGCGTGATTAACAGTTTGAACAAGATCATTGTCCACAAACCTTTACTCATGATGACTTATGGCTTCATGTTAATACAACCATTGATGGTTTCTGAATAGTTTGGGCTACCAAATTTCATTCACTAGGCTTGGGTTAAACTCTGATATGGTTTTCAGGTGCTTACCTATGATACAGCATGTCAGTTTTGTCTTGTAGTTACCAATCTAGTTCTATGCTTAAATTCACATGGTTGAGGTACGAACAAAGAGAGCTCATTAGAATGAATATGAAAATATATAGAAAAAAACGAGAGAAACCACATGACGTCCGTGGAAGTGCCAGGTCAAACTGATAACATTATAGACCCTACTTTGGATTTTGTTGAGGGTTAGTTTATATGGTTTTATGGCACATCAACCTCAGCAGGTTATTTAATGCTGACAAGACTTTTAGAACAGGTTTGTATGAATAAAATATATATTCTTTGTAAGAAATCAGTTTGTAGATCAGGTTTCATTGAAAAATCTTTGTAAAGAGGGTTTCTTGTCAAGAGTCAAATGTATTGCTGGTACTTTTTTTTTTTTTTTTTTTTTTTTCAAAAAATGTATTGCTGGTATTTTTACTTTAAAAATCTATTTTTATATTTTTGATCCCAGTTTGAGGGTTAAATATTTGCCCATAGCTGGGACCCTTTCGCAGTGGAACAATGACAATGGTACCATGCTCCTCAAAACCTGATGACAAGCCTTGCTGCCAGATGTAGTTTATAGATTTTATTGTGAATCTTGAGATATATAGCTTGCAAGAGTACAAGTTATTGATATTAAATGTAGTGACATCATGTCATAATTGAATGGATAAGCTCACAAGAGTGCCACAATGATGGTATGATGTGACCAAGAAGGCGGTCAATCCAGCACAACCTGTATGCACTTTGACTTGATTTCTCCAGACCAGATAAATGCCATACATTGCCAGAGTGGACATCCTGGCATCAGGTGAACAGTGTATTTTGTGAGACGAATTCACCCTGTGATATCCAAGGCGGCTATCAGGCCAGTGGTCAGAATATGTAAAGAATGCCATTTGATTGACCCAGCCTCAATTTGTTGGCCACAAGATAACTTAAGACTCAAGAAGTGTTGCCTGACTGCTGGAAACTTTTTTTTGAATGAGGCCCACCATCAGAAATAATAACTGATAATGATAATGCATTTCACACTAAGTCCTTGAAAGATTTCTTGGATGACTGGAGAGTCTAGTTTCGTTTCCATTGCACATATATTTCTACAGGAAATAGCATAGTGGAAAGATCTCATCAGAGTATAAAGAGAATTGCAGCAAGAAAACACTGTTCAATAATGGAGCCAGTGTACTGGCATTATATTATATCGAAGAATGAAATATCGTTCACTAATGCATCTGTCAATATGATTCACCAACTTAGAGTGAAGAGAATTAGTACAACATTACTACCTGGTCATTGTAAGAATAACTTCATGTACAGAGTTGGGAACAGAGTGTGGGTGAAAGCTCCCCACAGCTGGTGTACCTCTAGGTATCAAGTGGGTTGTGTAATGGACTTTATAAGTCCACAAACAATAATGGTTGATGGGATGCCTCAGTATATAAAAGACCTTCACCTTTTCATAGTACATGTGATGTGACAACAATTTACCAGGTAATTGAGCTCTATGAATCTGAATTCCACAGATATGGAGATGGTCCCATTACGATGAAGCACCAGGGTAAAGAGAACCACTCCAAGATGTCTGATTTGTGATCATGTAATTGTGTGGAGTTTAGTGAAGAAAATGATGACTTGTCAAACCAAGCAACAATGTATTGCACGTATCCTACATCGGAAAAGAAAGAACGCGCGCACATGACTGTTGAAAACCTTGTCCAAGAGTACAAGTTCATGTAGTGACATCAAGTGAATGGATAAGCTCACAAGAGTGCCACAATGATGGTATGATGTGATCAAGAAGTCGGTCAATCCAGCACAACCTATATGCACTTTGATGGTGAACAAAATTTCTCCAGACCAGATAAGTGCTATACATTGCCAGAGTGGACATCCTGGCATCAGGTGAACAGTGTATATGAGAACATCATGCAAATTTTTAGTCATGCTGCAGCCAATTATTGACTTCTTGACCTAGATATAAACAGATGCTGCATGTAATCAGGGATTTGCTCCCAGCTGCTGTATCAAAGTTTATTTCCTCCCCATCTTACAGTGGTGCAATGGATAATGGCTTGGAATTGTTAATCAGAGAGCTGAGTTCCAAATCCAGTTGGGTTCGTTATATTCACTTATGCACAAATACCCTTGGGATAGGTATGAATCCACCTCTTCTCCCCCCCAGTTATAGGTTAATTAGTAATACTTGTATCACTAAACCCTTACTATTTCCAGAAAAATTCTTAAAATCTAAAATATTTTCAGGATTTAAATAATCTGTAAAAGGTTGATAAACCATAGAAAATAAATTAATCATTTAAAGACATAATCTTCTATGTGTTGTGCCCCTTCAGAGTGTTGGTAATCATGGCTCTCCACAATTTCCTATCCTTTGTAGCTTTCAATAAATTTTGTCTTTTCACCATCTCTCCAAAACACTGCTCTGCTTTCCAATGCCCTGTGCATGATGTTACACTACAGCTGGCAGCAAGGCCTCTGATTGGAAGGTTTTGAGGAGCGTGGAACCATCTCTTAATTGCTGTTGTACCCAGGTCCACCCTATCCTAGTGTAGTAGCATCTGTTAGGAGCCCAGCTATGGGCAAATAGTTAACCTCCAACCTGGGGTCAAAACACTATGAAAGTATAAAAACAGATTTTTATAGTAAAAATACCAGCAATCAGTCAGTCAGTTATGTGCCATGCCTGATGCACGCTTAGGCGATCATGTATCTTTCAATACATGACTGATGAGGCAGATTTTTTCCCACAGTAGGTTGCCTGTGGTAGACTAGTTGCCATCCAAGGCTATAGAACCCAGTCTGTCCTGCTATTTACCCATAGTTGGGTAGAGGATCCATACCTTTCCCAAGGGTATTAGCATGTAAGGGAATGTAATGGATTTGATTGGAATTTGAACTTGGCTCTCCGATTCCTCAATCCAAGCTGCTATCCATAACTCCACCATGCCTCCGACCTGCAATACAATTTTGAAAAAAAAAAAAATTTAAGTTCAATACATTTGACTCCCAACAAAAATCCTCTTTACAAAAATACATCAATAAAATCTGATATACGAACTGATTTCTTACAAAGAATATGTATTCTATTCATACAAACATATCCTAAAAATTATGTCAACATTAAATAACACATTGAGGTTGATATGCCGTAAAACAAAATAAACCAATCCAATCTGCCTTCTATTTACTCAAGCTCACCAGGTATGTTGTGTGTTGTTGTCCTCTCTCTCTCTCGCCTTCAATATGTCCTGTCAGTTTCTTTTCTTTTTAAAGCTGTAATTTAAAAGGAAAGAAATACTATAAATTTTGGAAGTTATTGACTACCTTCATTAAAAATTTGTTCGGTTACTCTTGGATGGATGATGAAATTCAATGTAAAAATCTCTTGATTTCCTTTAGAAAAAGAAAAGTTAATGCTGCAACTCTTTATCTCGAGGTTCCTTTCCATGCAGATCTTTACCAGTTGGATTAATCAACATACACAGGCATTCTGTCTCCTTAAGAGTTATATATTTAAATCCTTTTTTTTTTGTTTATAAGTAATTACTCAGGTTTCTATTTACTTTTTCCGCCTCACTAAACAGTAGATTTACTTCAAATTTTATCCCAAATAATCTCAACTGATATAGACTTCTGAACCAGAATTTTAAAAAAAGAAAAAGAAAAGAAAGTCATTCTGATATGACATTCTATTTCAGACTCTTATCTTGGTCGTTCCATTCACATTGTTTTAGCCGCATTTACCCTCCATCATCTTCAGGTATATATTGCACATGCTAATCTTCTAAGAAGATGTATGATAGATGCCTGAAGAAGATGGGAAAACATGATGACAAAGAAAACATTGTGAGTATAACAACCAAGATGAGAATGCTAGCCTGAAAGGATGGTATATGATAATAATTATTTACCATCTAAAGACGCCAACATAAATTTATAAGCATGCCTAATGGCAACCTCATGGAGAGTGACTCATTGTGCCTTCTTAGGCTAATGTTTTCTGTTGATATGATGTAGAAAGATTATATTGAATCAATTGCTAGGTCTGCTGCTAGGAAAGTTGGTCCACTATGTCATGATAGATAATTTTTCTTACCAGAATTTATTTTACATATTTATGTCTACAATTTGTCCATATTTCTGCCACATATGGTCTGGAGGAGGCACGGTGGAGTAATGGATAGCGGCTCGGATTTAGGAATCAGAGAGGTTAGTTCAAATTTCGTTCAAAACCATTGCATTCACTTACGTGCTAATACCCTTGGGAAAGGTATGGATCCTTTTCTCTCCCCAGCTATGAGTAAATAGCAGGATAGATCAGGTTCTATAGCCTTGGATGGCAACTGGCTTACCGCAGAAAGAAATGGCTACGTGTTGCGGGAAAAAATCTGCCTCGTCAGTCACGTATCAAAACATAGATTCCTTGCACCTTTTCTATAAAAGGTTTTATGGTAATTGTTCTGCTGTGCTTTCCTCTATGGCTTTATGAATTTAACCCTTTGCCTGTCCAGAGCATTTTTATGTGTACTATCCAAACTGTCCTGTGCATTGTAGAAGTCAAGTGACTTACCTACTAACATGGCTGCCTTCCTGTGTCCTCTTGAAAAGCAGGCCAGCTAATTTTACCTCATTTTATAGGAGAGTGCCCAAATACACCAGTTAGGTTGTTCCATTTTGCTAGAATGGACTTGCCCAGTACATTTGCATGAGTGGTCTCTATTCACTCATATATCCCCCCCCCCAGTAAATGACTCAAGTCAGTTTTAACACACAAGTCGGCAAGTGTGGCCAGAAGCTAAATTCTGGCCACACTTGCCCACTTGTGTGTCAGACCACTGGCAAGCTAACAAATATTCTACATGCATCACATATGATGCAGAGGACAGGCAAAGGGTTAAGCACAGTGCTAGATTGGCTGTTAGGTTTCATCATTTTACTGTTGAATTGGCTAGATGTAATCATAAGTTCTGTGCTAACAGATTCTTCTATTGCACCTCTTGTTTGTGGAACTCTCTTCTAGCTTCTTGCTCTCCAGTCAGGTTTGATCTTCAAAAAATTAAATCCAATCTCAATTAACTTCTGTCTTTTTAATTTCTGTTCTTTTATTGTTCATGTTCCTTAATAATATTTTTCTTTGTTTTATATTCTTTCACACTCAATATTCCCTTGCATCTTAGTTGTTGCCTTGGGGTGAGATGATTAAGAAAAAAGTGTTCTGCATTAAAAAATCTTAAGGATGCCTTATAAGAAAAGTAATTTGCATTGTTTTTTGGTCTATACCAGGCAAAATACAGAAAATAATACCTGGCACAAGATAAAAACAAATTTCACTATCTCTAAATGTACTGAAAATTAACACTGATTTTCCATTACCAAATGTAATTTAATGTGACTATGACCCACTCCAATCACCCAGACAGAAAGTGGCTTTTGCTGCAAATATGCAGTTAAATTGATTTGTCAGTATTTATTAATATAATAAATTGAATAAGTAATTAATTTCTAATGCTACTGGACATCAAATTCATAAGAGCTAAAAGTTTTCATATTTAACTTTCACTTAGCACTAATAATTTAATTACACTCTAATGCTAAATGATAGCAAATTATTCTCACTCTCTCACTATATATATATATATATATATAATGTCTGGCCTAGATTGAAATGTGGTATATATGTGATCAGATAGAAGTCTGTTATATTTGATGTGTGTGTATTTTTTTTTTTAATCATTTCACTCCAAGCAAGGCAATAAAGCCATTAAGATGCAAAGGTTTATTGATAAATAGAAATGTTGTAAGGGTGTATAGGGAGGGAACAAGGGTGATATATGTGGATATGTAGTATAGATAATGGTTGACCCTCATCTTGATATGGTTAAGATTATAGTAACAAGTCAGGTTTGATCTTCAAATATTTAAATGCAAGCAGAGGGTATAAAAGTTGCTTAAAGTAGGTACATTCTTAATTTCCAAATACTGAACATATATTTTTGCTGTATTCATAATTGAGGTTATTAAGGGTTGGTGGTTGTTTTTTTATAATAAGGATTCCAACAGGTAGGGTTAGGTGACCATTACTACCGTTATGTATCTTTGATGCATAACTGGATATTCTGTACTTGTAGCCTCATGCCATATTTTGCTAAACTTAGCATACTATGACTAATATTGTGAGACTGATGTATAAATAGGTGATCCATATTTGTGGCCTTATGCCTTACTCAGCTCAGTAGATAACTAATCTTGCAGGTGATTACAATAGCTGTAAGTTTCATTCTCATTGAGTGTCCTACATGTGTATCTTTGTACCAGACTAAGTTAGTAAATACTTGTGAGAAATGTTTCTGATTTATATTCTGAAAATGCATTCGAGGTCAAGGATTTATTTTTTAAGCACATTAAGAAGAAATGCCATGTTTCTGGGGGTAAGAACATTTGTAGAAATGTTGTTTTTTTTTTCTGTGTCTGTGGGTGATGAATAACAGATTAAATCATTTTCACCTTTTGACAAAATGAAAGGAAATTCTAGATCGTTTCCGGCTGCTGTTTCTTTTTTTTTTTCCTCCTTTGTAGGATCTGGAATCAACTCTTCTGTATGGCTCTCACAGCAAGATCTCTTTTATTATCTCTCCCATGTCTATGGAAAAAAATCTGATGCAATTACTTCCCTCCTATTTATTTTATTCTAAATAGACCTCATTATTGATTATTATATAAATCTTGTACTCTGTCCTTTAATGTGACATTGATTCTTCTTTCAAAGAATCTTTTGGAAAGATAATGTCAAACATTTTTGGCTATGCTTCCTTTCTCTTTCAGAAAAAAAAAATTCCTGTTTTTTTGGTTTTTGTTATTTTTTTAATATTGTTCAGCCAATACAAGACCCAAGAGCCATTCAAATTAGAGGATTAGTAAATTGAAATGTTGTAAAGGTGTATAAGGGAGGAGAAAGGTGGCATATTATGAGGATATGTAGGACAGTTGACCTTAGTCTTGAAAAGGTTAAGATTTTAGTGACCAGAGTAGCATCTTTTGGGAGTCTATTTCACATTGCAACAGTTCTGAGAAATAATTTGTCAGAGTTGAACTTCCTCCTTATTAATGGAATATGAAGGCAATTAGGATGAATCAATAGTTTATATGGCATGGTCTGTCTTACCTGTGAAGGTCTGAATTTGTGGAACCAAGGAATATAGTTTTTGAGTAGTTTTTTTTTTTTTTTTAAATCATTTCACTCAAAGTAAAGCAATAAAGCCACTAAGATTCAAAGGGTTACTGAGTGCGAAAGAATCTGAGAAAAAAAAACATTACTAAGGAGAGAGGACAATAAAAAGAGGAATTAAGGAGATAAAAGATGACAATTGACATTGCATTTAAACTTTTAATGATCAAAGTTGATTGGAAAGTAAGAGGCCAGATGGAATTTCCACAAATTAAAAATATGAGCCAAAAAATTGTTAGTGCAAAACTCAAGGTTACATATTGCAATTTCAAAAGTAAAATCATGAGACCAGGGCTGCAAATCTAGTACTGCACTTAAATTTGTAAAGTCAAGGTACTAAAGCTGATCTGAACATTTACTGTGAAAATATTTATAGAAAAGCTTGTTGCAGGTGTGGTAAAACTAAGAGGTAAAAAGTGCAGTTTATTTTCAGTGTAAAAACAGGGCTCAATATAAAAAAGGCTATAATTATACAAGTAAGAAATAATTAACAGCAATAGAAGAATTATAAGCATGACTGTCACTTATATACTTGACAGTCTTCTGTGAGAAACTGACAGTTGCACCTGTTATTTTTTGTTCAATCAGTTTGATCAACTGCTGATATGCTAACCACCATTACCCACAGAATCAATGAGACACTAGAAAAGAAATACACCTCAAAGACCATAGCATTAGATGTTTCAAAAGCCTTCAATAAGGTGTGACACAAAGGATTGCTGGTCAAGCTCTCCAGCTATGGAATCACTGGAAGAGTCTTCTCAATAATAAAATACTTCTTAACAGGTAGGCCCATGAAGGTAGTCATTAACAGCCAGTCCTCCAGGGCTCTAGCAATCAATACAGGGGTCACACCAACCCTCTTTTTACTTTACATAAAGGATCTGCCTAAGAGTATACTAAAATCATTTGTGAATATCTATGCCGATGATTCAACAATATATGGATGCACCTTCAAAACTTGTGATGACCAGATATTGACAGCTGGTCTCTCATCCGATCTGTCTCACTGGGGGGGGGGGGAATTGGCTGGTTACAGTCAGTACATCAAAAACTAAACTAGTTACATTCCGTCATTGCTGATCAGACCCCTGAACTACCACCAGTCACAATGAATGGATGTCCCCTCAGGAAGGCCCCATGCCTTGACAGACTATTGGTCCTTAAACTAATCTCAGCCCAAATGGGAAATTGTACTGATTCAGTGTTCTCATTTTTGATGGAATCAATTTTAACTCACTCAAGGTCATAAATGGCCAAACTGAAATTTAAAAAACACACATACATAAAAAATTTAAGTTTTACTGTTTATATGATGTCAACTTCAGGGAGTTATAATTGATTCCATCAAATATGTGAATGCCGGAATAAAAAACCATTTGCTTAACTACATATATAACAATCTTTGAAAATGAATGGAGTAACATTCGAAAGTACTCAGAGTGGAGGAGAGGAATAATATAAACGTTATTATGAATTTTGGCAAATTTATTAATAAAACAGAACAAGTTATTGAAAATTTGAAAGAATTAATAAAAAAAATTTGATAAAACTTGACCATATTATTTAACAAAACATTTGAGAGAATTCTTGCTGTTGAAATACACCTTATCTATTTGTCTATTGATGTTTGTGTGTGTGTATATACATATACATATATAGTGATGACGGCTGCAGCAGCAGAACATTTTGTGAGTTCTCAAAAACTTGATTGTGTTTGAATATGTCAACTAAATAAAAAGCATACAAAGAATAGCTTTGTCATCACTTATATATATATATATATATATATAAAATTCTGGGTAGACCATTATTCTGTATTCTGATAAAATCTGTAGTTTTGCATTATATTTGTTTTGTACAGTAAAATATGTGTGCATGTTTCACAGTGGGAGAGTTGTTATCTGTGAATGATCCACCTCCCTTAGCTTTGTGAATTTTTTTCCACTGGTGTCCTTTTTAGCTAAAAAAAAAAAAAAAGTAGCTTTTAGCAATTTCTTTAGCTAAAAAGGCAGTTACTTTATTTTTATTTTATTTGGTTTATTTATCTTGGACATTCAGGAGCCTATCACATTAAACATCACAGCCTTGCATCAAGATTGGAAGGTCATTAGGGAGGCATTCTGTGTCAATGTAGGTGGTCGCTGGCTGACCAACCCATCTTGCCTTATGGCTAGGTGTCCAAAGCAGTAGATCACTTGCATGTTCTTGTTTTACTCGCCGGTAGAGTATCCTGCAAAGTGCATTCTGCATTTGCATAAGATTATAGAAATATCAGGGATGTGTCTACAGAGTTGTGATTTAGTTGGATGTTGTCTCCAAGAGATGTTAAATATTGCTCTTAGCATCTGTCTCTAGGTTCCATCAAGCTTAGACTCTAGGGTTTTAGTTAATGTCCAAGCATTGACATCATACATTAACACTGCCTCTATTGTACTACTGGTCAACTTTTGGGGGTTCCACTTCTGCCATGAAATTAATTTTCTGTCACTTAAACTGGTTGCCAATGAAAATTTTGATGTATAATACATTCTACCTCTGATATCATGAGTTCCATATATACAGTATATTATTATTATTATGTTTTTTTTTAAAGTGATTTTATTTTATCTGATATTTCTTAAAAATGTGGTTTCCCTGATGGCGGGGAAAAGGAATACAATTTTGATTCCTGTTGGAGGTACAGTCTTTCTTTAGTAGGACTTCTTGATCTAGGCCTGTTGTTATTAATTTCACTATTTAAGAAAATAAAAAATGGGGATAACAACTCAAACATGTGTACCCATTAAAAATATTTATAGTAATGAGAAACACTATAATATGGAAAAAGCATTGTATACTTTTGTCCAAAAGAGAATTACTTTTAAAATATTTGTCTTATTATTCAAACTTTGAAAATTTGAATTAAAAAAAAAACAAATTGTTGAAATAAACTGATGTATTTTTTTACGGAGTAGTATAACTTTGGTGACATTTTGACTTGTATATGGCAGCAAATTTTGTAACTTTTCTAAGAAATAAAATATTCAACTGAAGTCATTTGAAATTTAAAAAAAAAAAACTAATAAAAGATTTTTATTGTAATTTGTGAATTTACTCCAGGTTCCATGAAATTTTTGCAGATGTGTAAATCTAAATTCTGTAATTTCAAAGGATCAGTTTTTTGTTTGTTTTCTTTTTTTAACCAAAATATTTCAAAATTACAAAGAATTATGGCAAATATGATTCCTTTCATCTTCATATGACTAAACTGGCCCAAATTCTGTGTGCATCTATGACCAAATATCAAAACTTTCTCAAAAGGGCTTGATTCGTTGAAGAAATACAAGGGTTCACTAATAAATCTATAGTCTGGCATTACTTTCAGGCACTTTCCAAATGTTCTGCATGTTGGGCTGGCCTCTTGTGATTGATCACATCAAGGAATCATCTTGACAAACAAATCGTCACTGGTGAGATTAGAACCCAGGTCTCATGATCAGAAGGCAAGTGTTCTAACCACTCAGACACATGACCTTACTAATAACACAATGCTATATCCCATGAACTGTAAGAAATGACTGCAAATGGTGGAAACATTATCTATGAAAATCAAACCTAATACTTGATCTTTGTGTTAAATATTGACCAATGAATTAAGTGCATTGACAAAGAGATTACACTGGATATATTTTTTTTTAAGATAAATGCTTTTTTCTTGATTGTGCTGTGGACTTATTGATGTGTCTATGTAGACGTCTTTTCCAGGATTTAGTTTACAACTTGTTGCATTAGTGTCTCTAAGCAGTTCAGTTGGTTTTCATTTAATTTTTATATTTCTCTTTAAATGAAACAGTGTTGTGGTTAAAGATAGATTTCAATTCACTCTCGGCTTTTTTTTTTAAGCTTTTATTGTAACTACATCTATTCAATTTTTTAGAAAGCCTCTTCTATCACTGTCTGGTAGGTCAGCATGAATTTTTAATCCTGTGAAACAATGATGCATTTTTAGATCCCAGAAGTGCAAAAACCAACTCATAGCCTATCATTTAAACAGAGAGATTTTTTTTTCTTGGTATTGTTTATCACTAAAAAGTCAGCGACAAATCTACTTTTGCAGGTTTTTATTTAAAGGACATATATTTTTGTTACTGATATTTTCTTTTACAAAAAAATAAAAATTGAAAAAGAACACTAAAATTATGACTTTAAAGTTTGTTTCATGTTTTTTAACTTTTAAAGATTTGAAGAATGATGAAAATCAGAAAAAATACATTAAAACTTTTAAATAGTTTCTGTAAACTTTTCAAGGGGATGTTGAGAAGTTATTGACTTGACTACAGTGGCAGATTTACCTATAGATTTAGCAGGCTGAAGCCTAGGGCCTCAAATCGAGAGGGCCTCCAGCCAATATTTTTGACACTGTCTTAGGCTTTTCTTACACATGTTGTCATAATGCATTGTAGACTCTAACTAACCCTTCAGTAATTTTAAAAACCTATCATCATCATTGAATTTACTCAAATTGTTTAATTTAACACACTTACTCATGAGAGTGGGGAATTTGGAGATACCTCATGAGTGGAATAGCCAAGAGCCTCTCTTCATCTAAATCCATCCCTGAAGAAGACCTTTCAAAATAATCAGATGATAGGTCAGAGATTTTGGTTAATGGATTCAGTAGGGAACTTTCCAGTATATATTTTCTCTTATTTAAATCTTTTCTAGCTTTCATTTAAATTATAATTTGAGTACATCAATAAGTCTGTAGTCTAATGATGAAAAGAAAAGTAAGAAATATTTTTCAAAATCTTGTTAATGCATTTATTGAATTGATTGAACTTTATACATTGAGAATTTCAGATCAAAATTAAAGTTTTAACTGTGTGGGCTTATTTATTTGTAATCTCTCCCTTTTCTCTCTCACTTAATTTAGTAAGTGCTGCTTACATGTGGTACAAAGCCAAAAGTATGGAGTATCCAATGAGGATTGACCTCACTACTCAATTTATAATTGATCTAGCAAGACAAGCTTGCTAACCATTACAGCACCTTGAATTGCACCCCTCTCTCTCTCTCTCTCTCTCACACACACACATCTATATATATAATACCAAATCTGTACGTAGTAGGGATTATTCCGATGAGGTCTTTTTTTAATATCTATCTATATATAGTAAATACTATATACAAAGTTTCATTGGTTACCCAACTCATCAGGCACACAATATCTTGTGCTAAATTTGGTAATTATTTGCTCACCAACAACGTGCATATGTTGTTGCTAATATCTAGTTATTCCATTTACCTAACCCTACACTTATATATATATATGACTGTTGAAATAAATTTATAACTGATTATATGATGACTAATTAAGTCTTTTCCTTTTATATATATATATATATATATATATATAATGTTGTTTAAAATAGAGAAAGAGTACTCAGTATCAGATACAGAGCATTTATTGGTATAGCCAGTACTGATATAGGAATCAACACTACATGGTGACTGTCATTTTCAGGCTTCAATGCAATCTTTAGACCAATGGGTTGGAGGTTGAATTAATGCATGTAACTGGTAGTTAACACTCAATATTTATTTTAATGACCTATCTATCTATATATATATATATATATATATATATATATATATAGTGTGTGTTTGTGAGTGCAGATCATCTGAGTACCTGTAAAAATTGACAGGTGCATTTACAAGGGAAAGTCAAAAATTATCCAGACTTTCGGATTATTGTATGTATGGATTGACACTTCTGCCTAGGATGGGAGTATCTGTGTGCTTTGCTTTATACCAAAATATGGGTCCCTTTCCTGCTGCCAAGGATCAGTGTGTAGTATCTGGATAGTCAGCTTTGGATAATGTATTTCTCTCTGCCTCTTCTATGGAATAGAGTATATTATTTGTTGTGTTCTCTGCAGAACATGTTACTAATATATATATATATATATATATATATATATATGTGAACTGAAGAAATATGAGAATTTAACATGTTTTTCAGGCTTGTGGAACTTTTGACAAAAAGTGCTCAATAAATTACTGGAGTGATAATATTCAATAAATCATGAAAAGTTATTAAGTGACTTATTTGAATATATATATATATACACACACACACACACACGAGAAAGAATATACCTAATTTTTTTTTATATCAGTTTTAATATATATATTAGGGATTTCTGACAAAATGGAAATGTTTTCATTATGTGTTTCATATTTTGGGACTTCAGACTAAAGTGATGTTTATATTGATGCGAATACACATTCACACATAAGAGAGGGGGAGCAGGAAATTTTTAATTGAGATTAAATTATGTATTTCAAATATATAGACCAATGACCAGCCAGTTGGGGTGCACTCTCCAAGAAACTGTAACTAAGGTCCGCTCTGTATAGTCACAGCATAAACTGAAGTTTGACTCTGTGGATGTTGAAAAAGAAACACATATATATCCCTGAGTGGGCTTCTGTAACAGGGTTTGGTTAGGCACTCTAGTAGACAGGTATACTCAGATATGAGTGACCAGCCATATATATATATATATATATATATATATATATATATATATATATATATATAGGCAGCAATCCTTCGTTTATGCATGTTTCATTAAAAATGACAGACAAGGTACTATGGTTAAGCTTTTTATTTAATTTTTCTTGTGTTCTCAAGAGGTTTCTTTTCTGGACAAAGTGTGTGTAAAAACTGTCCATATGTTTTAGATTTCCGAGCGCTTTCGGCTATACCTTTAGCTATTATCAAGGATGATTTGATTTTTCAGCTTAATTGAGTGTGTGTATTATGTGTATGTCTTAGTGTGTAGTAGGGATGTTTTAATTTCCGAATACGGTTAGCACATTGTGGCTTTGTTCGTAGTTAATATTGTTAAGAGTTGGCCTTTTCTTTTTTATTATTAAAGCTTCCATTATTTTTAGTCTTTTTTTACAGGTGGACGCAGTTAATATATTTGTGTTTTCTACTAGTATGTTTCTAATGGAGTCTGGTAAGTTTGTGTGTGTGTTTAAATGGGTTCTAATGGAGCTGTGGTCAGATAGGTGTAATGTAAGACGTCTTCATAAGCATGTAGTTGTGTAACCGATGTAATTATTTTTTAGTCCAGTTTGATCAGGAACACAGTTCCTTATATGCCACATCTAAGCTACACTTAGAAAATCACCACATATATTTATATATAAAATGATGTGTGTGCATGTGTGTGTGTGTATATATATATATATATATATATATATACACACACACACACACACACACACACACACATCATTGTTTTTTTAGTAAATGCAATTTTACATTTTTAATACTTATTTTTATTTATATTGTGAAATTTTTGAATTATTTTTCAATTTTCTAAAAGCGCCTATCTTATTTAAAAAAAAAAAATTAAAAATGTATATTTTTGTTAACAGCAGTCACGTTGTAGTGCCAGGAATTTTTGAAGCTGTCCTTCCCAACCTGATGTTTTTTTTCTTTTTTGAATGTTTGTATGTTTCATGCTTTTTCAAGTAGGACCACTAACCAGAACAGAGAAAACTGCACACAAGCAGTTCTTATGAAATATAGAATTCTCAAATAACAATCTGCTAAAAAAAAATTTATATTAAGTGATTTTTATTTTTATTTTACCCCCATTTTCCTCAAGTATGAGATCTGTGTTTTAGTTGTAGCTCCCAATCCACTGATGAATATAAGGAACTTATCAAATGTTTTGCATTTATTTATGTTTGCCTCTGATCTCGCCAACAGATATCGGCAACAGAGAAATATATCACTTCATTACATTGGTTAGATTTAAGGTTATCTGTATATGGCAATGTATAGAAAAAACAGATTTTTGCATGTTTGGATACATGCTGATATATTCAAATGTATACGTACATATATATAGCAATTGCCACATCTTACATATATAGACACACATGTACATGAGGAGGTGCTGAAAAGTTATTGGCCAGAATCCTCTTTCCTGACTAAATAACTAAACATCAGAACATATTTTGGAACCATTCCTGAGGGCAATAATTTTCAGTGGCTCCTTCTCCCCATATATCTTGAATGAATATATGAGATCAATAATCACATAGTTTGTTGAATTTCTAGTGAAATTTTTGCTGCATACTTGAATTATGTAATTAAATGCCTCTGTTTGATATATATATATATATGAGAAAATAAAGAACAAATAGGAAATGTATATCAATCTGACTTGTTTCACTTTTATTAAAGTTTTGTCAGAGATTGAGAGAAACTAGACAAAAAGACACTGGTATTTTCAATTTTGTTTGGTATGTTTCCTCTTTGTTCTTTATTTTATCATCTTGTCAGGTTCCAATCCATATTTGATTTGCATTTGATCTTTAACTCATATATATATATTTTATATGATATGTGCAGTACTTAGTGGAAACCGGTCAATATTAGTGATAGAGGTAACATATTCAGTCGTATGGATATGAGTCATATCCATACAACTGTGTGTGTGTGCATATATATATATATATATATATATATATATATATATATATATATACTAATTTAAAAATATGGTTCCATAACTACACAGGAATTACCATGTTTCAAAAACAGAAACTAAAAACTTCAAATTTAATTATAGAATTAGATTAAAATCCTTAGTACTGTTTTATTTTCAAGTGAATTTTGGAATAACTTCACTGTTTTCTAAAAATAAAAATAATTAATAAGAACACTGGATTATAATGGCACATGTAAACCTCAGTAAATTTTCAGCAGTTATATACAGCAAACAAGACTTAGTTAATGACTCTATGCCAAGTTGCATAACCACCATTATTCAGGCACTTGGAAGAACTATACATTTTTGGTCATGGCCAGAGTGAATCTTCAGGTTGGAGGATATTGATTGTGGTCTGACCTGGAGTGGGAGAGGCTGTACCAGGTCTACTACAAGACACACTACACATGAATGAATACTAACTGAGCGAAGTGGAGGGAGCTGGTCATATATTAAGCTTTTGCAGCAATCCTATGACCGTACATAGTCATGGTGATAATGATACATTATTTGTTAGCTAATTTTTTGGAAATTCAGTTTATATAAACATATAGATTTTGTATATGCACACACACACACACACACACACACACATATCAAAGATGTTCGCCACACAATCAAACATTGAATACACCGATCAATTGTGTACGTATGTACGCAAAAACACATGGATGCACATATACATCCCGTCCCACACTGTTCATATATATGTTTATGTGAGCTACAATGCATAAACGTGTGTGTATGTATGTCTGCATATGTATGAGTGGCATTCCAACAACAGTTTTTTCCTCTCACTACCATGAAAACACCGATATACACAACCGTATATAAGCCCACAATTTAAAAAAATTAATCAGTTTGTCTGACGATTGCAAGTAGCATGAAACCCAGGATCACAAACTCACATCAATCCAACTAAATATATATATATATATATTGTCATTCACAGACTGTTTTGCTGTATCACAGCTCATCAGTGTGGCAAGGCATCCGATTGCCTCAAGCCAGGATTGAAACCCTACTTTTTTGGCATCAGTCAGAGATTTTACCCCTGAGCTATCAGCACCCATAAAGGCGCACTTTTATGTACTTTGTATAAACACAGCAATGGCCGAGAGTGCCCAATTAATGGAAGAGCTTTGCAGTATTAGCAGTAGTAGTTATTGGTTACAAATTCTTGCTTTTTCTCCAGTGCTCAACTGGAATTAAATTTTCTGTGTGTGTGTATATATATATATATATATATATATATATATATTAGTGCCGTAGAAAAGTAAGAGAATCCCTAAGATAATATTAAAAAGAAATTCTCTAGAATGTGCAGGGGTAAATCAAGTGTGTCTTTTGAAAATCACTATGACAACTGAATGCAAATTTTATTGCAGTTACAATAGCATGTTTGTCATTGTAATTTACTTCTGAAGATGACCTGAGAAAAGGTCAAAAGTACTTTGGTTAAAAAAAACTATGCTACCTTCCTTGATGAATTTAATCTCAACATCAAGAAACTGTTTAGACAACTGGAAAGGATCAGTATAAAAATAAGTAAACAATATGTATATAGTATTCAGTATATACACACGTGCATGTGATTTTGTTGTTACCTGCAATATTCCTAAGACTTCTTATCTAAGAACTTAGAATAATTCTCTTCCATCAACTTTGAAAGGTTGCGTAATTTTGTCGTTTCTGATATGAACCTAAAACATTGCTCTGTGTCTCCCCTGTAGTCTTCAAAGTTACATTCGTTGACTGTTTTCCTAAATGACCCAACCCCTACCTGGCCCAGCTATTGGCTTTATCGATGCATCACTAAAAATGACTGCTGAGAAATCAGTTTTCAAATACTTTGCTCCATATACATGTTTTTCATTGTAAAGTTTACTTAAAAGTAAGAGTTTTTACTCTTTTTACGATTCTGTATATTTTCTTTCTGTTTATATTTTCAAAAATAGCTTTTTCTTAAATTTTCATGCTGGTTTGTCCACTTTTCCTGTTTATTACCATTTTAATTTTCCTTGATCTCTTTTTAAGGCACTTTTCCAGGCAGTGTTTTTTTCTCTTTCTCATCATGTCTGTGTTTTTGATTTCTCTTTTTCATTATTCCATTGATCTGTTCAACTTTTTTGTTAACCTCCAACATCTTATTAACATCACTCAGTAACTTTGTAATATCAGGTTTCTCTTAAGAATATATCCAAGGCAATCTTTATATGTCTGAAATTAAAAAATAAATGTTATATGTGTTTATTTTGAATATGATGAATGACTTTTGAGTTGCATAATAAAATAATATACTGCAAAAACAGATATAATCAAATCTTTTACCTCAAAATAGATATAAAAAAAATTGATACCCCCAAAACAGATATTATTATAAAACTTATACCACAATAACAAATATTGTAATAAAAACATATAGCAAAAAAAGATGTTATAATAAAATCTTTTACCACAAAAACAGATATAATGAAATTTTAAACCACAAAAATAGATATTATAATAAAATCCTATAGTGCAAAAAAAATCTTATACTTCCTTTCTCCATAACATGCACCCAGGGGTAAGAGTCTCTGACCGATTCCAGCTTAAAGCAATCACGTGTCTAGCGACACTGAAGAGTTTTGATACAGCAAAAGAGTCAGGATGACTATATATATATATATATATATATATATATATATATATATATATATATATAGAGTGTGTGTGCACATGCATGTATCTGTGTACATGTTTAGGCATGTGTCTATAGGTGTATAAGAGAAGGTTCTGAAATGTTCTTAGCCTCATCTAATTCCGAAAATGTAACCAAACTTTTCCTTTTAATCCCTTTTTAGTATGGCTCAGAATGTCATCATTCTTATATATGCATGTGTGCGTGCACACACACACACACACACACATATTCTATCGTGTGTGTTTAGATGTGTGCACTTGTGCTGCCTGTAGTTATGTGTGCAGACATTATTGTGGCATTGCATAACATAGCCTTGTTTTTCTTGGAGATCAGATCTTCTCAACTGCTTTATATATATATATATATATATATATATATATAAAGAGAGAGATAAAGGAAGCAGTGTTCTGAACAAAGATAGTTATTTTGCTTGTTTCTCTGTTACTTTTTATTTGAGATTGATTTCTTTCGCATTTTTGGAACTGAGCTTCCTTTATTCATTAATTGTATTGACATTGGTTTCTCTTTTGGAAAAATTTGAACTTTGTCTTTCAACTTTTTCCTTAAATTTAAGGTCTTTTCTACCCCCCCCCCCGCCCTTTTGTGTACCTTCTGACTGTGTTTTCATTGTTGTCGTTGCAAATTTATCAGAATAGCAGAATGAGAAAGCTATTGTTTTTCAGCTTTCCACATGGTTGAAAATCTGTTTGTTCTGTCAAGAAACATTACCATTTTAGCACCAAGTGAAGCAACTGCAACTGGAAGGGACCAAAGCTGGAAATAAATCTTTTGCAGCATCAATTGCAAAGAAGGAATAATCTGGTTCTTTGAAGATAATCTCATCAGAAAACCAAAGATTGCATATTTTACACATACCAGCACAGCAGAATAACATTAGTGCTAAGGAATGCTGATTTAAAACACTATGGTGTAGTAATGGATAGTGGCTCGGATTGAGGAATCGGAGAACCGAGTTCAAATTCCAGTCAAATACATTACATTCACTTATGTGCTGATGCCCTTGGGAAAAGTATGAATCCACTTCTTCTCCCCCCAGCTATGGGTAAATAGCAGGACAGACTGGGTTCTGTAGCCTTGGATGGCAAATGGCCTACTGCAGAAAGAAATGGCAACCTACTGCAGGAAAAATCTACCTCATCAGTCATGTATCAAAATATACATGATTGCCTGTCTATATTTCTGAGATGAGGTATTATGTACAGTATTTACATTATTCGGACTATTGTCCTCATCTTTGTCGCCATATTTGTCGCCTTTATCCACCGTACCATGTGTCCTAGGACACATGGTACGGTGGATAAAGGCGTTGGTTAGATCCAGTAACAGACTCAAAGAGTGTGAGTTCAATACCCGGTTCAGGCAGTGGAGAACTTTCAGAGGGAAAAATTACCAGGAGATAACTGATAACTGACATCCATCAAACATGGCTCGTGGAACTAGAACAGCCTACCCCAGTGATCGAAATAAAGGGTTCGGTTCGAAATTCCAACCACCTGAAGAAGGCCGGAGCGTACAACGGCCGAAACGTTGTGACAAATATGGCGACAAAGATGAGGACAATAGTCCGACTAATGTAAATACTATACATGATTGCCTAAGTGTGTATCACGCATGGCACATAAATGACTGATGAACGGTGTTACAGTGTAACCCGGATATAAGAGAAACCCGGATATAAGAGAGATTTTCTCTGGTTCCAAATTAGAGCTTGTGTTAATGTATATATAATAGACCAAACCCGGATATAAGAGACTTCTTCTCCGGTCCCGACAACTCTCTTATATCCGGGTTACACTGTATTTTTATAAATACATGTAATGTCAAAGTAAATAAGTTTTAAAACACAAAGACAGCAGCAAAATTATCATTATTATTCATTGTTGACAATTAGTCACATGTATTATATTATTTTAAGCAATATGAATGTGGAATTATTTAAATCTTAATAAAAAAAAAATCCACTCACAAAATACTTTGAAAAACTCAAAAATGTCTATTATTAGTTCTGGTTTGGGTAACTTTCTCATTTTACTGAATCTTTGCTTAAAATTTATGGAAATATGAAAAAAAAAAAAAAAAAAAAAATATTTGTTTTAAATACCAATTTTCAGATAAATGCTTTTGTAAGTTTTAGTGAAAACAGACAAAAATAATACTTATGCTTAGAATTGGTAAGAAAGTTGAGTAAATTACAAAGACAATCTTATTGTAACTGTGATAAAATCTGCATTTCATTGTTATGGTAACTTTTAAAAACACACATGAACGTGCGATGTTGGAGTAGATCAAAAGTACTTGGGTGGGGAAAAATTATAGCGCTTCCTGGATGAATTTCATCTTAACATCAAGAAACTGATTAGAGAACTGGAAAGGATCAGTATAAAAATAAATAGACATAATATCTCTATATTATTCAATGAAACACACACA
>OZ038513.1:31243073-31260573 GCA_964036315.1 Acanthosepion esculentum
CTATATTGCTTGCATATCAAAGCTTACAGCATCTGGTATTCCCAAGCGGTCACCCATCTAAGTACTAATATTGCTTAACTTTAATGATCATATTGGAATCCATGCTTCAATGTGATGTGTCTGTATACAGGAACAAGCTTGACTCTGGTACCAATCAAGGTTAGTACCAAACAGTGTTCTTGCCATTAGAGACTCAACAGTTTTTACCATTTTCTGTCATGGCCTCCCTGTACCTATCAACCTACAAATTTACTTATCTGCCTGCCTCCCTACTGGTTGAGCCTTTAATCTGATTTGCAAACAAAACAATAAAGAAAAGGGAGAAAGCAATCCCCAAATTATCTGCTCATTAGGAAAAAAAACAAAAATCTTGGTAAGAGGATTATTTCTTGTTGATTTTCTTTTGTCTTTGCATTCATTGATTCAATTCATTTTCTCCTGCCATTTTGCAATGTGAATTACTTGGCTAATGCCTATTTATGCTGTGCCCCCAGACCTCTTATTATGCCATTGCTTCTGCACTCATCCCTTCATTAGAGAATGCAAATCAATTACTTAAGCCACCTTGCACCAAACTTAAACAATGCCCGGGTGAACTGTAATTATCTGTCCTCTTAGACCCAGAAAGAAACCTTCTTCGTTTGCAATTGAAAAACTCAATTGAAGCCTTTTATTAACTCAATCTTGCTACCTTTTGTGCCAATGGCTCACTCTTTGGCATTGATAAGGATTAGTTGGAAATATCAACCTGAGTTTTATTTTCATTGTTGATGCCAGCTTGTCTGTTTTTCTTTCTTTGCTTTCTGATCTTCATCATTTTCCTTGCAGCTGAGAAGCCTTGATGAAAGCCGGTATCTCAGTTCAGTTGCTGAGGGAATGTAATCTTTAGTTAGTATTATTGGCATAAGTATGGTTGATTCAAGTTCAAAATGATGAGCGTGTATATCATCTTTGCTTTACCCATAGTCATCCCCTCCACCCTTTTTTTTTTTTTTTTAGTTCAGAATATTTAGACATTTTTATAAAGCAGTGATATTAATTTTTTTAGATGTTAGGACTTCTAAATAGTTTCATAAACTGAAATGATATCAATATGAAAAACTCATATTTATTTTGATTCTTTTATTGTTATAATTCTGGTTATATAAAGTCTGTTTCTTTTACTACAGTTGTCTTGAAATATGTGCTGATTTGATTTGCAATAAAAAGTAAAATGTCTGTATTTCTGAAATAATATTTTTAATATTAGGTTGGTGCAAAAATAATGTCATTTTTTGACGTTCAACTTATGTGAGAAAAACAACATTATTTTTGCACCAACCTAATAACAAAAGATATCTATTCTAGTTTATTTAAAGAATTTGCAATAAGCTTATCTGAAGCTAAGTAAATTTTGCTAAAATATATCAAGAGTAAAAAAATATTCAAGACTGGTATGTGTGAGCTAGAGGGTGGATTTACCTGAGGGGAACCCCATTATTCTAGTGGCCCCCAAAAGTTGTAATCCAGCCCTATACATAGTAGTCTGCTTATGTTTTGCCTTATAAAAATTTCTTATTAAAATATAAGCCTTAAGAGGCACTCAAGATAGAGGACATGGGATGGTAATGTAAATGTAGAAAGTGAAGATTATGTGGATGTGGAGGATGGGTAACAGTTGACCCTTGACTTGAAGGAGTTAAGATTGTAGCATTTGGAGAAGCATTCACATAGGTATTTTTTTTTGTTTTTTTTTGTTTTTACTCATGTTCATCCCATACAAGGCAGAAGAGCCACTGTGTGGTGTTTTATGGATATAAAAAAAAAACATGAATTGCAGTTCATGGGGTTATGTTTTGTGAAGAAGCTGTCCAAGTGGAACTTGCTCCTTACTAATGGAATACAAAGGGAATGTAGATGATTCATCTTTGTGTACAAGGTTGGTCCCCAGGTTTAAAGGTCAGAACTGGTGGGATCAAGGAATGTAACTCTTTGGAACACTTGGCATAGAAATTGCGATAGAGTAGCGAGAGGCTTATGATGTTTCCATTGTGGGAAAAGGAGTTGTAAGGTGGAAAATAATAAATCACTCACAACGCCACAGGCACTTTTGAACTCTATCAAGTTGGACAAGTGAGGACTGGTCAGCTTCAGCCCAAATAAGGCAACAATACTCCATTTTTAGTCTGAAATTTTGGAAAGTTAGACTATAGTGGGGGTAGTCAGATACTTACTGGTGCAGTACAATGAACTAAAGCAGGTCTGTTTCACAAAGCAGTGATTTTTGAGAAGAAAGTTGTCTGAGTGGAACTTCCTGCTATCAACTGGAATGTGGAGGGAATGAGTGGTTTGACTTTCTGGACATCACATAGTGGCTGTTAGTTATAAAGGTCTGAACTAGTGGAACTAAAGAATGTAACTTGTCCAAACATTTGCCATAGAAATAGTAATAATGTAGCAACAGGTTTAGTGAAATTGCACCTGCTGGGAAAAACGGCTGTAGGAGAGAAAACATTTCATCTTCCATATGGTTGTGTAAATGAATTTGGACTTGACCAAGTGTTGAAAGTAAAGATTAGGTAGCTCTACCCCAGACAGGATAACAATTTGCCATTTTGGGTCAAATCTGATTTAATTTCTTAACACATTGAACCCATAGTACCTGTTCACCTGTATAATGATCTGAGAATAATTATGGTACCTGGTTGGTTAGAATATAAGTAGAATAAGGTTATTCATCTGAGCAACTTTGTACTGGTCATTTGCTGATATGTTTGATTACACAGGCAGTTCTGAAATTTACAAAAATAGTGCATCAACAAGTGATCAGGTTTAAGAGTTCAAAAGGTTAAAGTTTGAACATTACAGACTCGCAGGAAGCATATTAACATTAGAAATGTTCATGCTGTACGAGGCTGAAGAGCCACTCAAAGTAGAGAGTTACTGTTTAGTGGTTAATGAATATAAGAAAAGGCAAGACACATAGTTCATGAGGTTATGTAGGAAACATAACGATTTACTGGTAGTGCTTTTGGCATTACCATTAAACCCATAATAGTATGTACCTTAATTTTAGAACCTGTAAAATAGCTTGAATCATAATGTTGTGTGTTGTACTGCTCTGTTTCCTTTAAAAATATTGTCATATCAATTGGAGCCAGGAATGAATGCACTGAATGCACCCTATACAGAAGGTCAGCTACTTTAAAGGAGCCTTCAGTTACCTGTCCTTGTGCCTATCCTTTTATCTCTGATGCAAACCAGACTTGTATCTACCTTTTTTGACTGTGCGAATCCATTTGTTTTTTGGACTCTTATACAATGTAAACTCACGTCTACACTCGTGCAAACAAACTCATGTCTACCTTCATGACACTCAAGGAAAACAAAAACCCTATCTACCTTTTTGACTCTCATCAAAAGCCAATCCATGTTTACTTTTTGACTCTTGGACAAAACAAATCCTTGTCTCCCTTTTTGGATCTCATGAAAACAAACCCTTGTCTACTTTTTTAGATCTCATTAAAACAAACCCTTGTCTACTTTTTTGACTTCCATGTAAAACAAACCCATGTTCAAAACAGTCCCATATCTGCCATTTTTACTCTAAAAAAAGTCAACCCTCATCTATGTTTTTGACTCGTGTGATGCCAACCCAGGTGTACCTTTTTTGCTCTCATGAAAATAAATCTCTTTGTACCTTTTTTGACTCTCTTGCAAAGCAACCCCATGTCTACCTCTTCTGTTGTTCATCAAAATGACAGAATTAGCATGAAATAAACAGGAAAAGGTTGAAAAGCCATAAACCAAACCAATCCTTTTGGAATAGGATAAATTTAACAATGATTCACTTTGATTACATATTTTTATAAATAATTGAAGATGTTTGTGTGTCTGCATGAAGATGCACTGAGGTACTTGTTAGCTTCTCCTAGATGTAGATATTGCTACCTTTGTGCAGAATGAGAACATCGATGCTGGCAAAAATTGTTTTCTAAAAATGGTATACTAAAAAGAATTACGTCACTATACATGATAAAAAAAAAAAATTTCATATGAGAAACTTTGAGCTATTTGCAGCTCTTCACTGCTGATTAGTTCTATTACACAAGGCAGTTGGGAAATAATGAAATATACCCCAAATGTCAAGAGTCAATGAAGTGGGTCAGGTTTTAGGGCTCAAAGAATTAAAGCTGCATTCTAAAACAACTAGAATTTTATTTACATCTGGGAAGAGATAGACTTTAGAAATCCGATAGTTGAAATGTACCAGAAATTTAAAGAGTTTTGAAATTAAACTCTGAGATTTTCAAAGCAATTTTTAATTTGGAAGATATTTAAATTAACATTAGAAGATACAAGTTTATAACAAGTTACCAAGAAAATAGTTTTATGTATGCTTATTTAGTTTTTGTCAGAATTTTTAGATGAGAAATTGTCATTACCATATGTTTTGCTATTTGAACCAAAATGCTAATCTTGGTTGTAATACTTAATCAAGATAAGTATACTAGTCCAGATAGCAAAGTGTAAGATAAGTATTTTTGTTGGAGAGAAATTCAGCTATGACACAATGCCATAATCATAGCTTGATGTAAAAACGTGGCAAGCAAAGAGGAGTTAATGTAAAGTTGTCAAGAAACCAACTACAGATTTGATACCAGACAAAAGTTTCACCTGATGAAGGCACGTCCTGGATAAACTACATCCATCAGCAAGACTTCTGATTGGAAGGTTTTGTGGAGTGTGGAACCACCTCTTAATTGCTGTTGTTCCCAGGTATACATTGATTCGGGGTGGTAGCACTTGTTAGGGTCCCAGCTATGGACAAATAGTTAAAAGTATAACAATACATTTTTATAGTAAAAATAACAGCAATGCATTGTTATAGTAAAAAAAAAAAAAAATACCAGCAATACATTTTTGCAAAAGAAATTACTAAAGCTCCCAAAAAATTAAATTTTGGAATAAGGATTTGATATGCTGCTAAACCAACAAACCAGATGAAGGCTGGGAGAAAGAACAAGCTGAAATTTAAAAACGTATAAAAAAAAATATATATATATCTCAGGTTAATAAAATAGTACTGTACCCTTGTAGTTGTTGATGAGCCTTCTTTGTATCAAGTCTCAAATTAGAGCTTTTTTTTCTATTAATTTATGTAGTGATTAGTTGAACCTGCAAACAGGATTTTACACTAATATCATTATGAAAAGCGTATCAGATTCAGATTTAGCCTTCTCGAAAATTCCATGCTGATGAAGTTCTTTATAATCAACCAGTAATAGCCTGTCTACTTTTATGCTTTCCCTTGTTCATTATTAAATTACCACTCCATAATCAAATTAAACAGCACCAGCTCTTTTGTTTTCTTTTCAGAGTTATCCCCCCTTTTTTCCGGTTTTTTTTCCTTAAAATCTTTTTGGCTCTTTTCACATTCTTTACTAAATGTATTCATTTACTTTTTTTGTTTTCAAATCTTTGGTGTCTTTGGTTTATAAGCAAGAAACCTTTTTGGAATCATTAAATCAAGATTGATGACGGCTGCTTTAATAGCAATAAGGAGCTGGGTATGAGCATCCGTATATAAAACCATGGCTGTCAAAAAAGTTCCTCCAAATAAATGAAAATAAAAACAATCTTGGGAAAGAAGAATTTCTCTGAAAACCTTTAACTCATTTCTTTTTTATTTGTCACCGCTGCCTATGACGTTTGTTTCATTTGGATCTTGTCTTGTCTGATAATATAATTATTGGTAGTACTTATATTGGCAAACTTGGACCTTCATGCCTGCAAAAGAAAAAAAAATGTCAAAAGGACGGTTTTTCCATTGACATGCTATTATTTTAACTACCTTTACTTCTCAGTAATGTTTATTGTTTTAAAAAGTGATGGTTAGAATTTTAACAAAACCTATACATACAAAAGTGAATTTATATACATTTTCTTTGTTTTTGAGGTTAGACAAAACAAATAATAAACACTATTAGATTTTTTATTGGAATGGTTGGCAAAATATTGGCTAATTGCCAGTTGATTCAAACTTTATAAAATGGTAAATAAGAACTTCCTTATAGTTTTAATAATTTAGTAAATGTTTATAAATTTGTGAATAAGAAATTGTTTCTGTCTATATCTCCAAGATGAGGTATTATGATCATTTACATTATTTGGACTGTTATCCTCATCTTTATTGCCATATTCACGTTTCAGCTGTTGTACTCCCCGTCCTCAAGAACACATGGCCCAGTGTATAAAGGCGTTGGTTAGATCCAGTGACTAGACCCAAAGAGTTGTGAGTTCAGTATCAGGCTACAGCAGTGGTGAACCAAAATCTTTGAGAGTTAAGTTAAAGGGAAATAACTGAGACATCCAGAAGAGGCATGTCATGTGGAACTAGAACCATCTGCCCTAGTGGATGAAATAAAGGATTCAGTTTGAAATTCCAATCTCCCGAAGAAGGCTGGAGAGTACAATGGCTGAAACATTGTGAATATGGCGATGAGGATAACAGACTGTAAATAAAAAAAAAATTGTTTTCACATTTATTTCTTTATAAATTGGTAAATAATGAATATTACATTGCAATATTTCCAATTTTATCAATTAAGTAAAGCAGTGTCAAAGTTACAAATGTCAAATGAAGTTTGTGAAGCTCTGAAAGAAGATCTAAGGTGATGTTAGATAAAGTATGAATTTTGATTTTTTTTTTTTTTTTTTTTTTTTTTTTTACAAGTGAAATTAAAAGATAAAGCCAAGTTTTAAAACCTTAAAACCTTTAAAATCCACCCATTAATAGTTTCAATTTCTTTCAGCCAAAAGCTGTTGAAAATTTATTACTTGTGTAAGGTTATCTTAGTAACATCTGATAAGATTACAAGACTAAATCTTTCATGTGTAAAAATTATTGCTTATTCATTTGTGGACTACATCAAATTAACATTGGCTGAATCAAGGTTATGTGGTGTCAGGTCACTCTTTGAACAGTCAATCTTCTTTGCATGAGGATGAGAGGGACTTTACCTTACCCCTCATAGGATTGGCATTTATATAACTCTCTGTCATTCTAACTTCTCATTAGGATATGAGGAATTCAGTTGTTACCCTTCACAGATTGTGCAATTATATAACTTCCTGTCATTCAATCTTCTTCTTGTAAGGATGTGAGGGAATCTACCTTACCCCTTATGGGTGTGATATTTCTATAACTTCCTGTCATCTGGTTGTAATGTGTATCTGTACTAAGTTTAGTATGGGAGTTGATTGCTTTTTTTTGTGTTGGTGCACCCATCAACATCCTTGGAGGACCAATTCTGCACATGGTGGCTATATTGTTATCTTTTAGATTAACTCCCTGAGGCACCTAGTTCCTTTGATGCTCTGATGTGATACTAAATGCAAAGCTTACTTTGGTATCTCTTTGGGTAAACCTAATACATACTGAGATCACCACAGATCAACTCCTTTATGAATTTGTTAACACAGTAATTGTGGACTGCAGACTCGGTAGAAATGTACCAAGCAATAACTGAATGGTAAAAAGTAAAAACAAGATGAACGATCCTGGGTGTGGACAGTGGAATGTGAACAGTCTGCTCTCATAGATTAAATAAAGGGTTTAGTTTGAAATTCCCTAAAAATTAGCCAGATCAACAAACATTTGAAGAAAGCTGGATAGTACAATGGCTGAAAAGTTGTGATAGTAACACCGAAGAAGAGGATATTAGTTTGAATGTAAATATTTAAGAACAGTAACATTGGTAGCGAGAGATCATCATTTTACAGTTGAATTGGTTAGATGTAACTGTAAGTTCTATACTAACAGTTTCTTCTATTGCACTTCTTGCTTGTGGAACTTTCTTCCACCTTGCTTCCCAGTTTACTTTGAATTTCAAAAATTTAAATGCAATGTTAATTGTTGTCTTTTAAATTCTTATTCTTTTATTGTTCTCTCTGCTTAATAGTATTTTAATTGATTAATCACTTGCATCTTAGTGGCTTTATTGCCTTAGTGGTGAAATCGCATACAGAATAGCTGTAGATTTAAAAATTAACAAGTGTGTTTTCTATTTTGGGTTCCATATTTAATCTTTACATTCTTAATCTTTACATTCTTTTTTTCTTGTACATTAAGCACATAAATGATGAAGTGAAAATCGGCCAACAAATGTTATTGATGACTGCAAATAAAGTTTCAGTACAAGAAGCATTGGCTAACTTTAATTCTGACCTACAACATGAAAAACCTGGCTATAATTGATTTGCTGAGAGGGAGGTACAGTCAGCCTCATCTCCTAGAAAAGAAAAAATTAACGGAAGATGAATCTTTGGGGGTCAGGTCACTTGCTGCCATGGGCTGACGGTGTTTACATTGTAAGAAAATAATTCTTCTGTGAAATAAAGAAATGTTCAAAGCTTGAACAACGAAAATCAGATATCTACTACTTGCTTTTGTCTGATGTCATTTGGAATTCAATATTAGGCAGAGTTCTCTCCCTTCTCATCCCGGAAGATCAAAAGGAGACAACTCAATTGGATGTATTTACAGAGCAAAAAGACGTTTTGTGGCCAGGAGAAATTATTACTGTGCTAAAGAATTTGAATCTGGAGCCATTAGAAACCATTCTTGGAGTGTAGATCAAAAAATGTATGAAGATAATGTTAGCAGCAGTACCAGAATCAGTTTAGCTCAAGAGAGAAATGGTGGTGGCGGTAAAGTTGTTAGCAATGAGAATAGTTATTCTGATTCTATTACTGAGAAATCAGAGGGTAATCTTTTCATTCAAGTTCTTTGCTTTGCTTTCTTTCATTCTTTTTTTTTTACTTATTTGAAGATCAAAGATAATTTTTTTTTTTAGAAGGCATTTTTTTTCCGTTAGTATCACTTTCACTCTTTCTTATTTTTTTTTTCTTTGCTCTTTTCTTACTGGTTTTGGAATTGAAGGAATAGAAAAAATATTTTGAAAGATTTTGAATCAATTTCTTAGAAGCCAAGAATTATCAATATGTAAAGAGATAGAAAATTAAGAACAAAGTACAATAAAACAAAAAATTTTTATTAAAAGCTATTTTTTTCTTTTTTTATTCATTTTCTTACAACCAGATGTTATAGTTTATTTAGAGTATATCATTATATGATTTTCATGTGTTTTTTGTGTGTCTTATAAATAATATTGTGTGTGTATGTATATAATATATATCTTTAATTTTTATTTTTGTGGTCTATGAATAGTGTGTGTGTCTAATGTATGTATAGATATGTGTGTGTAATGCGTGTATGTATATATACATATATGTGTGTGTGTATGTAATATATGTGTATATGCATGTGTATAATGTATATATGTCTGTGTATAATATATGTATATACATGTGTATGTAACATATATATATATATATATATATATATATATATATATATATAATGTGTGTGTAATATGCGTTTAAGATATGTATATTTAAGCAGCATATCTTCATTCAAGCATGCTTCATTGAATAATATGGATATAATGTGTATACTTATCTTAATACTAATCTTGTACAGTTGTCTATTCAGATTCTTGATAAGATGAAACTCATCAAGGAAGGTGCTGTAGTTTCTTTTTTTTTACCCTAAGTATTTTTTACCTTTTCTCAGATCATCTTCAGGGGTAAATTACCACGACAAACTTATTGTAACTTCAATAAAATCAGAATTTCCTTATCATAGTGATTTTTAAAAACATGCACAAATTTGTTCTCTTATAGTTATTTTAGAATTTTAAAATTTATCTATTGTAGTTATGGTATTTTTTTACAAAACAGGCATTTCAATATAAAGGATCTGACCGGAATTTGGTAGAAATGTAAAATGGCATTAATGTTATATGTACTTTAATATGTTGTGGCTATATTTGTAATAAATTTTGTTTAGTGTTGGTTGGGTGTTTTTGGTATAGAGGGCCTCAAGAATGAAACCTATATGTGAGATAAGAATAATCTTGAACTGAAAATTGACATCCTCTATCAAGTGTGCCAAGGGATAAGACTCAAAATATACCTTTCCATAACAGAATCTATGATCTGGAATTGTAATGAAAGCACTAAGTACACCTGTCCTGAAATCCCTCATAAAACTTCAGGATATGGATTTAGTAAATACTAAACACTTCAAATACCTCAGTGTACAGATCAGTTATAACAAATTTAGCATAGGAGAAAAGGAAATTGAACATAAAATAAACTGTGATAGAGGTAGCTTTGTCTAACACTGCAAACTGCTACAAAACCAAAACATTAACCTGTAAACTCTAGTCATATTCTTAAATAGTCTCATCAGATCAAGACTTTCATATGGATGTCATGCGTGGTGCCAAATCTGTTCAGAAATATGCAAGTTCCTCTCAAGCAAATCCTTCCTATGAGCTGCTGCTTTGTGGAATTGACTCCCAAAAGGATGATTCCTGATAATTACAATCCTAAGTCTAGAATTAACTGTTATCACTCCCCATATATCCGCATAAACTGTGCCTCTATGTACAGAGTAAACATCATTGTAAAAAAAAAAAAAAGAAATCTATGCTGTCAGTTGCAACTGCTTTCTATGATCAGTTACAATGAACAGTATCAGATAACGGAAACTGCATCATTTGAGGACGTTCAGCAGCAGCAGCAGCAACAACTAAATTTGATATCATATGTAACTCAGAGAAATTAATGATATAGTAATGTTAAGATGTCAACACCACTTCAAATAAAAGGTTTGGAAGACACCCCCCCCCCATCAATACCGGAAAGAGTGATAACAGCGACTGGACTTCAGAAATTTATTTTCCTGAAAAATTGTTTTGAACAAAAGATTTTATAAATTTCAACTAAAAGTATTACAAGCTGCTTGGTCAATGAATGCCAAATGTTTCCTCATAAGGAAACGGCTAATATTACCATTATCACATATCGATATTTATGATTTTATATAATTTTAATTTTTTGTGTTTTTGTATGAAAAATACAATTTTATATTTGTGTGTATATATATATATATATATATATATATATATAGTCATCCACAGACAGACTGTTTCACTGTATCACAGCTTATCAGTGTGGCTAGACGTTCAGTTGCCTCTCGCTGGGATTGAAACCCAGCTGAATTGGTGTCAGTCGGAGATACTACCTCTAACCCATTGGTGCATGAGAGGGATGAAGGTGAATTTAAGTGTATTTATTTTTAGATAAACACACAGTGATTGAGAGAACTTGATTTGCTTTACCGAAGAGTCTTTTATATATATGTAAAATTCTCATGGTCCTCTATATTAGAAGTAAGCAACCAATACTGAAACCAACATTTGATGACATTTTGCATTTCCACCAATTTCTGGTTTTCTCCTTTATATTTGGGTGCTTGTTTTTGTTGTTGAGTTATTTTGCAGTGGAGGCTTGTATTTGTACTAAAATCTGTCCTAAATAAGTTCAACGTACCAAATGTTAGGAACTTGATATAATAGGTATTACGCAGAGTAATCTTGTTGTGGTCGCTGACTACTTTCATATTTGACTAACTGTCGACTGACTCTCATTCCTCTTACTACTACTACTTATATTAGGTGGGAGAATCTAATAACTATAGAATAGGTGTGTTTCACCATAACAGTTTTGCAAAATATTCCATTGCTACAATAGATAATTTTAAAATAATTGTAACAGATTGTGTTCACGCATATTTTTAAAAATGACTATCACAACAATCACAGTTACAATAACTTTGTCTTTATTATTCACCCCTGAGGATAATCTTGGAGGAGATGGAAAGTACTTGGGTAGGTAAAAAACTACAGTACCTTCTTTGTTGGATTTCATTTTAACATCAAGAAACTGATTTGAGTACGAGAAAGGATTATAATGAAAATAGGAAGACATAATTTGTTCACATTATTCAATGAAACATGTTAGAATGAATATATGCTGCCATATATATATATCATATATATATATATATATATATATATTCTTTTACACTTCTGAGTTGACAATACTAATATAGGTCTTCTTGTTGGTTGAAATAGCTATTTGAAGGAGGTCAATTTGGATTTCTATTCTATGTAATTTATATATTCTGTTATGATAAATACATTGCACTCTTTTTGTGTATCAGTTTTAATATTTTATATTTTTAGGATTCACTTGGATTATATACCAGTTGATTATTATATATCTATCTATCTAGCTATCTATCTATCTATCTATCTATATATATATATATATATATATATATATATATATATATATATATATATATAAAAGATTATAATAGGTTCCAATGAGAGAAAAATATATATTTAAAAAAAAAGAGAGAAATTGCAAACGTTTTTGGTTATAATGTAGATTTGTTTTTCTGTATGTATTATATTTTATCTTTCATATTTTTGCTACATACGTTTCCATAAGCTTCTTCAGCCAAATTAAAGGAATCAATTTTTAAAGGAATAAAATTTCCTTATGTTTTTTTTTAATATTTCATTGTTCATTTTCTGTATTTGTAGTAAACCTGAAGAAGCACACAAAAATGAAAATAGATTTGACAGTCTCAGGGGTGCTGTGGAGATAGTGGGGCATCTATCATCAGCACATCTGTCATCGCCACCACTCAGACCAAACCTAATGATTTTATTACCACTTAGCCAGAAAGTCACTTTTGACAACAGTTGAAAAAATGAGATCATAGCTCACTATCAATCAAATATTAAAAGAACATAAGGAAATTTTATTCCTTTAAAAATTGATTCCTTTAATTTGGCTGAAGAAGGTCACAGATCCGGAAACATGTGTAGCAAAAATATGAAGAATATAATATATACACTAAAACAAATTCACATTATAACCAAAAATGTTTGCGCTTTCTCTCTTTTTTAGAATATATATATATATGTGTGTGTGTGTGTTCTAAATATAAATGTTTTGATATTTCTTATGAAACTCTAACATGCTAAGAATTTTAAATTTGAAAGTAAGAATTGGGTCTGTCACTGGATCTAACCAACGCCTTTATCCACTGTGCCATGTGTCCTCAAGGACAGACCCAAAGAGTGTGAGTTCAATACCCGGTTAAGGCAGTGGAGAACTTTCAGAGGGAAAATTCCATCAAACATGGCATGTGGAACTAGAACAGTCTACCCCAGTGATCGAAATAAAGGGTTCAGTTCAAAATTCCAACCACCTGAAGAAGGCCGGAGCTTACAACGGCCGAAACGTTGTGACAAATATGGCGACAAAGATGAGGACAATAGTCCGACTAATGTAAATACTGTACATAATACCTCATCTCAGAAATATAGACAGACAATAAATTTATATGTTAATTTGTTTTAGTTCATTCATATTGTAAAATATATAATTATTTTTTTTATATTTTAGTTAATTATTTTTCATCATATAATAAATCTAACATTTTCTTGTTTTTTGTCCTGTAGCATACGATTAAACTGATACTTATTTTTTTTTTCCCATATATCTAAACTATAATTTTGGAAAATAAAGATTTCGCTTAAATATGTTGTAAAATTTTGGAAAATACAAACTTTAGGCAAAAAATTCTATCATTTTAATAAACATCAGTTTAAGGTGAATATGGGCCAATATCATGCAAGATTTTGCTCCACAATCTGTCTAGTTTCTTTTTTTAAAAATTTTAATCTCTAATCCTCTTTGCCTCTCTTCGGCATCTACCATCGTATTTGCGCTGAATAAATGCACTTACATCAACTTTCTGAATTAAAAAACATCCAATGCCTGTTAATTGTCTCTTGTACAAAAATATTTTTCTCTCTTTAATTTATACTGAGATATTTTTTTAAGTGTCTAGACAAAGATTTTTTTTCTTCTGTTTTGTCTGCCTTAACAAATGATCAATAATGGAAAGAAGAGACAAAAAAAGAATCATATTAATTAAAAAAAAAAATTTAAATTCTGAACTTGTAATCTACTTGAGTATTTCATTCTTTATGTTTGTCAGAAATTCTTTTTTATTTTTACTCAGATTGAAAAAAAATAAAGTTACATTCTACACATTTTTTTTTTTTTTTAAACTCTCTTTTGTGCCTCCTCTTTATTTAAAACTTCTGTGATAACACTTGAGCTGAGAGACCCCTGGATGATGCTAACCTCCACGGGATTGACACTTTGCACCTTATTGGGCTAAAATTTTCTGCTGACATGAAGTGGCAAGATTATATTGAATCATTTGCTAGGTCTGCTGCAAGACAATTTTTCTTGTTAGAAGATATCTTACATATTTATCAGCCTACCATTCAACCTGGCTTTGAATATTGCTGCCATTTATGGTCCAGTGCTCTATATATTTACAGATTCTTGATAAAACCCAGAGAAGAATCTGCAATGTTATTGGTCCTGACTTGGCATCTTGGCTCCAGTCACTTTCCCACCATCATAATGTGGCTTCCCTGTACCTTTTCTATAAACACTTACATGGTAATTGTTCTGATGAACTTTTCTCTATGGTACCTAGACTTTATGAATTTAGTATGCAGTACTAGATTGGCAGCAAGTTCTCATCATTTCACAGTTGAAATGGCCAGAAGTAAATGTATGTTGTATGCTAACAATTTCTTTTATCATACATCTCACTCACGCAACTCTCTTCTGCATTATTGCTTCCCAGCCAACTTTGAACTTAAAAAATTTAAATGCAATGTAATCGTTGTTTTCCGTCTTAATCTTTGTTCTTTTATTGTTCTCCCTCCTTAATAGTATTCTTTTTTGATATTCCCTAACACTCAGTAACCCCTTGAATCTTAGTGGCTTTATTGCCTTGCTTGGGGTGAAATGATTAAAACAAACCCTGCACAAAATAGCTGTAAATTTAAAAACATTTAAAAAAAAAAATGGTTTTCTTTTACAAATTGAAATATATGACCAATTTGAATTTTCTGATAAATCTCAATTCTCAAGGTATTAATTGAATAAACTCCTTCCATGCTCCATGGCCATAAAACACATCTGGAAATTCCTCTATTGACTTGTTAAATGTTTGAACTTAACAACTTTAACAAAATATTGTAATAACAATTCTAAATATGAATGCAAGTCAAATTTAAAGAAGTAAGAGGGTACAAATGAAAAGATTAAATACTGACAAGTTTTTCCATTTCACTGAAACAGATGTTAAACTATGAGTGTCATCATCTCCTCTATCTCCCCATTTTTTCTATTTTTTTCTCCAAAACCAAACAGTGCCTTTGATATATCTTCTATTTTGTGTCCAAGGGACAGACAAGCTATTACAGTTCTGACCTCACTATCAAACAGGAATGGTCCATTATTTATCTGAAGTAATGGCAGATGCTAACTAAAGAACAAAGAAATAAACAGAATTCTAACAACCTCTTCCTGTGCCATAACAGCCCAACTGACATAATTTTTGTTTATGGGATAACGATATTTATAATTTTTATATATCACAAACAGTTTTGTAGGAAAGATGAATGACAAAATGGAAAAGGTTTTTGTGTGATGCATTTTGCCCCTTAGGACTTCATCGAACTGTGTTTGCTTACGTTGATGTGACTATATATGCGCACAAACAAGAGACGCCGGGAATTTTAAATTTAGAAAAATTTTTTTTTTCTTTTTTGTGTTTAGGGCATATAATCTAGCCAATTTAATTTAGATTCTTTTCCTTTTGTTTTCATCATCTTTGTTATTAAATAGCCCACACTGTGATAACAGAAGATCTGCCAAGACCAGTGAAGCATAAGAACCTGGATGCAAATTTACTGTGGCTGAACTAGTGATTAAAATATTTTCTAAATGTTTTTGTCTTAGTGAATTATTTTCTATTTAATTAGAGTAGCATTTATGTCAAAATTATGGTCAGTCTTGTTACGGTGAACAACTAATGCATTTAATGTGTTGTTTTTTAAAATCTCTCTTTTGTGTTCATATCTTATTTAGACTTCTTGAGGTTTTTCCAATATATTCTTTCTGGCAATCCTTGCAGGTGATGGAGTGAATTCATCAATCAAGTATTGGCTTGTGGTTTTCTTTTGTATTGATTAAGTGTTTTATTGTTTTAGATGTAGTTGTGACAAATTTTATGTTGAGTTTAGATAAATTGTTTTTGATTGTAGTTGTGATAAAATTAGTGGGTACAACAATATAAATAAATAAAATAAAATTCTATCTTTACTTTCTTTCATTTTCTCATTGAAACCAGGTATTATCATTCCTCTTCTTCCCATGTGATCAAAATGGAATAGTACATTATTTATGAGGTATTGGCAGGGTATAACGGTCATGTGAGTTAACAATGGGAGAGGAAAGCACAATATAATAGAATATATATATATATATATAAAATGCGTGTGTGTGTGTAATTTTTATATATATTATTTATATATTATATATGAGCAGTACTTATTAGAAAGTGCTCAATATCAGTGATGGAGCTAACATATTTCGTTGGATTGATGTAAGTTTGTGACCCTGGGTTTCAGACTCTCTTTGATCATCAGACAAACTGATTAATTTTTTAAATTTTGGGTTTATTTATGGTTGCATATATCAGTGTTTTATGGTAGTGGGAGGAAAAATTTCCACTGTTTATGGTTGTGTATATCTGTGTTTTAGGGTAGTTGATGGAACGCCACTCATATGTACACAGATATACATACATGCAAGTTCATAAACATATATGAACAGTATGAGACTAGGCATATATGTGCATCCATGTGTTGTTGCATGCATATATATTTATGTCTGTGTGATCTGCAATGCGCGAACTTGCGTGTATGTATGTCTGTCTGCATGTGTATGAGTGGCGTTCCAATGACTACCATAAAACACCGATAGATACAACCATAAATAAACCCAAAATTTAAAAAATTAATCAGTCTGTCTGATGATCACAGACAGTCTGAAACTCAGGGTCACAAACTCACATCGATCCAACTAAATATGTTAGCTTTATCTCTGATATTGAGTGCTGCTCATATATAATAGATAAATAATATATATAAAAATTGCATATATATATATATATATATATATATATTATTCTATTATATTGTGCTTTCCTCTCCCATTGTTAACTCACATGACTGCTATGCCCTGCCAATACTTCATAAATAATGTACTATTCTATTTTGATCACATGGGAAGAAGAGGAATGATAATACCTGGTTTCAATGAGAAAATGAAAGAAAGTGAAGATAGAATTTTATTTTATTTATTTATATTGTTGTACCCACTAACTTTATCACAACTACAATCAAAAACAATTTTTATATATATATATGAGCAGTTATTAGATATTCTGTTGAAAATATACGTTGATTGGTATAAAAATAAAATTATTTTAATGCACAAACTTTCTGTTTCCATTAATTTCATTCTTTTTCTTTTTCTTTTTTTACAAGAAAAACCTCACACAGGTCTTATGATGTGAAAAATACTCTTTGCAGTTTCTTGGAGACAATGGCAATTAAGTCATCAGTCTTAAAAATAAAATACCAATATGTAATTG
>OZ038513.1:31265573-31300573 GCA_964036315.1 Acanthosepion esculentum
TCAGATCTCTATAGTACTCGTGATTCTAACTCTTCTGATTTTTAATTTGTTTCTATGAATTTAGTTATGAGTTACTTTTATTTTCTATTAATTAATAATTTTAAAATTATACATTAATTGCTAATTTTTTTTAATTAATAACTATTTGTAGCCAGTTGTTGACATTACTAGTGATCTGCTGATATGTTAAAATGTTGGAATAATGCAATAATAATTTAAATTTCATCTTTGCTAAATGTGATCTGTAAATGAATTCCATTTTCTTCAGAAAAATCTTTCATTATTGAATTTGCTTGTTTAGTGAAGCATTTGTATATGGATACACAAATTTGTGTGGCTGCTTATATATATATATATATATATATATTATTATCGCTCTCCCGTTGAACTCAACGTATGAGGGTCAGACAGATCAGTTCCCAGAAACTGAAAGCCCGACAGCCACACAGGATTTGATTATAGTGGTGAAGGCTTTGTGCAGGGCCATCCACACTTTTTGGAGGGACGAATACAGGAACCTGGTGCAACGGATGCCACAAGGTCCCCAAACGACCCTCCGCAGGTTTTGAATTCAGAGTTGTCATTCTCCTAGACCAGTTGCCATCCAAGGCTATAGAACCCAGTCTGTCCTGCTATTTACCCATAGTTGGGGGGAGAAGAAGAGGATTCACACCTTTCCCAAGGATATTAGCACGTAAGTGAATGTAATGGAATCGACTGGAATTCGAACTCGGCTCTCCGATTCCTCAATCCAAGCCGTTATCCATTACTCCACCGTGCCTATATATATATATATATATATATATATATATATATATATATATATATATATATATATATATATACACACACACACATACATACAGACACGCACTGCTATATGTTTATTAGTAAGACTTGTATCACTAAATCATCATTATTATCTCCCCTCCAATATTCTTACAATCTAAAAATATTTTCTGGTTTTAAATAACCCGCAAAGGCTTGATAAGCTGCAATAATGATCACCCCCTCCCACTCAAATTCTCCCCCATTTTTTAATGACTATCCCAGTAAATACAAGCAGTACCATTTACACAACCAAGAAGATGAAGATACTAGTCTAAATAAATCTGCCTATGATATCTAATGATGTTCATCCTGGGTGAAATCATGTGCAATGGAATAACTTCTTAACTTTGTAATACGTCCTGTGTCCACTGTTGTGACAAGGAGCAAATACTCCTTAAACAAGGTTTAAAATGTTAGCAACTTAATAAAATGGTTTGATAAAAGCCAAGTTAATGTAATTGTTTAAAAGTTATCTTCCCACAGGTAAGAGGTGCAAGTTGTCACTTCAACTAACTAAAGTGACCATGCCCCGCCTCCAACTCTCCCTTCCCACACCACCTCCCTGGCACCAAGAGAATATGATTTTCATAATGACCTTGGCAAGAGAAAAGGCAAAGTCAAGCATGACATATCTTCTTCGGCTCTTGTAACCTGAGGTTCCAATTTGGCACAGTGCCGATTGCATTATTCCAACCATTTCTTCAGTGTAATAAGCGGCTAAAAAGCAAGAAATACTTCCAAGCCTGCAGGTAGTCTTTCATAGCCGATTATGCCATTCCAGTGTCTTGCTGCCATTTTAATAAATTATGCCCAGCAGGACATGACAACCTGAGATGATATTGGATAATCAGTGTAACTTGTTCCTGACTTCATAACTCCCCTGTTTCCGAGAGAAATATCCAAAGGAAAATTTTGCCAAATTATTGTTTTATGAAATTTTCTGTACTTGTTAGAAATGGAAGGCCTCTTGAAAGAAACCTGAAAGTTGAAAACAAAAGCACTAAAAATAATGTTAGTTTCATGCCTTTGTGTGGGAGTAATAAAAATTGTTCTTGACTAAAAATGGAACTTTGTTTTCTGATTTACTTTCCCAAGCTGCTAACAATTGTGCCATCTTCCACTTTTCTATTTTTTTTTCTTAAATAAATTTTACCCTGTGGAAGGCTCTGTAGCCACTCAAGGTAGGGTGTTCCAAGGTAAGTTAACACAAGACTTGAACATGTGAAGCTTGCAGTTATCAGAAAACAACTTCTTGGGAGTCATTTCCACAAAACAGCAGTTGGTGTGAAGAAACTGCATGAGTGGAAATTATATCTCACCAATGGAAAGTTAAAAAATAAACAATGGACTTATGGCTGTATCCCAGGGAGACACTGGTTCTTGTATGATCACTTGGGAATACCAGGTGGTATAATGGATAATGGCATGCAATTGTATGTGAGCCGAGATCCAATTCTAGTTGGGTCTGTTAGATTCACTTGCATGCAAACACTCTTGGGGAAAGTATCAATCCACCGCTTCTCCCTCCAGCTATGGGTTAATTAGTTGGACTTGTATTAGTAAACCATTATTATCTTCCAAAACAATTCTTCCAATTTAAAAATATTTTCTGGCTTTAAATAGTGAAAGGTTGATAAAACATAAAAAAGTCAATCAATCTGTACAACAAATAACATTGCATGAGTTCCATACAGCTGAAGCCAAAAGACCCCTGGATGATGCTAATCTCCAGGGGAGTGACACTTTGCACCTTATTGGGCTAAAATTTTCTGCTGACATGAAGTGGCAAGATTATATTAAATCATTTGCTTGGTCTGCTGCAAGACAATTTTTCTTGTTAGAATATATCTTACATATTTATCAGTCTACCATTCATCCTTGCTTTGAATATTGCTGGCATTTATGGTCCAGTGCTCTCTCTCTCTCTCTCTCTCTCTCTCTCTCTCTCTCTCTCTATATATATATATATATATATATATATATATATATATATATATATATATATATATATATAAAATGTATTTGATGGTCTATTAGAATCTCCCCTCACCAAATGTCTCAAAGGCTCTTACTTATAAAGCCAAGGTGTCTGATTGACTAATGTTTACCCAGACACAATAGACAACCTGTACTTGTATCTCACCAAACTCCATTATACTGTAGCATTGAATGTAAATGGTGAGGATGTTATATAGTACCTTCTCTTTTCGTGTGTTGATTTTTGGAAAGCTTGTTCAGTACCATTGTCTTCTAGAAAGGATAAGTTAATTGAGTTACCATTTTGGTGTTCAACTTGCAGATTTATTTCAAAAACAAGTCAATCAAGCAATAAAAACAAAAAATCAATGATTTCTTCTTTTCTCACAATTTGCAATATTACACAGAATCAAATAAACAGAAAGTAAATTAAAAGTAAAACTTTCATTTACTGCTTCATTCTTCATCACATAGAATCAAACTATTGTCTTGATCTTTGTTGATAATATCACAACAATTTGGCTGTTACGGTCTCTGGCTTGCATTAATTACTTGTTGGTCCAGTTAACCTTTAGGCAATTTCAAACTGGACCCTTTATTTAATCAATGGGGTTAGCTTGTTCTCATTCTGTTGCCCATTTTTAAGAATCCCAAGAGAACACAATGGGAAATATGTAAGAGAGAAACAAAAGGACATTCTTGATGCATTATAAACTATTGATAACTTAAGTGATAATGCCATTTAAAGAGAAACTGGGAAGAGGAAAGAGATATGATTGAGTGTGACAACAGTGACAGTAGGACAAAGCAGTTTAAAAAAAACACCAAAAAAACAAGGAGGCGGCGTAGGATTTTATGGCACATCAACTGTAATATAGTGGTCATAAAACAGCAAATGCTGTATATACTTGTGTATTATACAACTTTTGGAGACCTAATTTTGAAATTAGTTTGTCTACAGTAAATAGATATATAGTTTGGTCAATGGCATCGCCAGAGCCAGCAGTACATTCACTAATTTTATATATTATGTATGATACGACCCCCTTAAAATTAGCTTCAGAATTAGGTTTTCAAAAGTCACATGATATGCGAGTATATATGGTAGTTTTTTTTTGCATGCTTGCATGGTATTTGATTACATATATTTTTTTTTTCTCCGCAACTCACTTAAGCATTTTCTTTTTAACATCATAAATACAATTTCTAGAAATACTGTATTTTTATTACTTCAAACATTATTTTTAGTGGATACTCGTATTGGACTAGATGTTCCATTTTTTTTTTTTTTAAAGTCTTTATTTTGTCTGCCAGTCTACACACTTGAGAAAACTTAATAAAGAAAATTTGGTCCTCTGGCAGGATTTGAATCTGCGTCCTTCCCTCAAAAGGGGATGCAGATTTGAATATTGCTGGAAGTCATGTTTTCTCAAGTACTGGTAGATGAAATAAATACTGTTTAAAATGATCAGAGCCTCTACTCAAATACAAGTGTTCACTAAAATTAATTTTTGAAGTAATAAAAATATCTGTCTATATTTCTGAAATGAGGCATCATGTACAGTATTTACATTAGTCGGACTATTGTCCTCATCTTTGTCGCCATATTTGTCGCAACGTTTCGCCGTTGTACGCTCCGGCCTTCTTCAGGTGGTTGGAATTTTGAACTGAACCCTTTATTTCGATCACTGGGGTAGACTGTTCTAGTTCCACGTGCCATGTTTGATGGATGTCAGTTATCAGTTATCTCCTGCTAATTTTCCCTCTGAAAGTTCTCCACTGCCTTAACCGGTATTGAACTCATACTCTTTGGGTCTGTCACTGGATCTAACCAACGCCTTTATCCACTGTGCCATGTGTGTGTCCTTGACAACTGACATCTATCAAACATGGCACGTGGAACTAGAACAGTCTACCCCAGTGAACGAAACAAAGGGTTCAGTTCGAAATTCCAACCACCTGAAGAAGGCCGGAGCGTACAACGGCCGAAACGTTGCGACAAATATGGCGACAAAGATGAGGACAATAGTCCAACTAATGTAAATACTGTAATAAAAATATGTTGTGTTAAAAAATAAAATCCATTATTTTTTTAAATTTTTTTTTTAGAAATATCCTATTTATAATAGTCCACTTATTTACAAGTTTGAGAGATTAAACCTGATTTAAAATTTTAATCTTGTATTAAAAAAAATAAAACAACAATTCCAACTGGTGACATTAAAACATGGGGGTGTTACTTATGCTTAGTTATTGCTTGCACTCTTTTTCACTGAGTTTACCAGGCCTAGGGATTGAACCTAAAATTACTGTCACCAAATTCATGAATCCGCACTTTAATCCATTAGGCAAATCTTCTGTGGAATAAGAATAAACTTCCTTTAATCCATGAGGCAAAATAATCTTCTTTTAATCCACGAGGCAAAATAATCTTCTTTTAATCCACTAGGCAAAATAATCTTCCTTTAATCCACTAGACAAAATAATCTTCCTTTAATCCACTAGGCAAATCTGTGGAATAAAAATAATCTTCCTTTGTACGAATGACTCGTTCAGACTTCAGATTCAATGAAAACCAAGCAAGCAGTAATAGCTCTGAACTAAAATAGAACAAGACAAGAAATCCCTCAGATATGGTCAGCAGAATGATAGCACTTCTTTTATGTGTCATGTCCTTTCAAGATGTATGCAATCATGGCTCTCCACACTTCCCCCTATCCCTTGTAGTTCTCAATATGGTCTGTCCTTTTGCGACTTCTCCCAAACCCTGTTCTGTCATCCACTTTCTTAAGCACACTAGGTATGTCACACATTGCTTTCCCTTGTCTCTCTTTCCCTCTGTCCGCTCTATGAGAATCAGATTCTTCAAGTCTGGGACACATAATAAGAAAGGAGTTCTTAGGTGCCCCAGAAATTTCAGCTGCCTCTTCCTGATGTTAAGTATAAACTTCCTCCTCATTTGCATCCTCTCCAAGACCTCATTGTTGCTCACATTTTCAGTCCATGGTGTATCCTTAGCATCCTTCTGTAGAACCACACCTCCATTGCCTTGAGTCTCTTCTTCATCGACCGTCAACACACTGTTTCCATAGATTAAATAAAGGGTTCAGTTTGAAATTCTTTGAAGGTTACTCAGATTGACAGACACCAGCCAAAAAATTATTATATTGACAACAAAAATGATTGATTCATTCATTTTCTACAGTTTATCAACCCTTTGCAGGTTATTTAAAGCCAGAAAGTATTTTAAAATTTTATGAATATTTTTGAGATGATAATGGTTTAGCGATACAAGTCATACTAATTAACCCATGGATGGAGGTAGAAGAGATGGATTCATACCTTTCCCAAGCAATTCTTTGAAGGTTACTCAGATTGACAGACACCAGCCAAAAAATTATTATATTGACAACAAAAATGATTGATTCATTCATTTTCTACAGCTTATCAACCCTTTGCAGGTTATTTAAAGTCAGAAAATATTTTAAAATTTTATGAATATTTTTGAGATGATAATGGTTTAGCCATACAAGTCATACTAATTAACCCATAGATGGAGGTATAAGAGATGGATTCATACCTTTCCCAAGCATATTTGCATGTAAGTGAATATAATGAACCCAACTGAAATTGGAACTCGGCTCTCCGATTAACAATTTAGAGCTGTTATTACACCACCTGCACATCCAGACTTGCAGCAGCTGGTATTTCCAAGTAGTCACCTATCTAGGTACTGACTAGGTTGCTTAACTTGGATGATTATATGGGAGCTGGTGTTTCAATGGTATGTGGTGTAAGCCTCAACAAAGATGAGGATGTTATTATGAATATAAGTAATGATAATGCCTCATCTCAGAAATTCAGATGGAAATTCTCTTTGTTTATTAGAAACTGAAGTCCTGTTGATAGGAACATCAAATTTGCAGACAAAAGCTTTTAAAATGTCCGTTGCTAAAAAGTGTTTTAGCCAAATTTGATAAAATGACTCTGTTATCTTGCCATCACTCATTGAAATAAAATTGGGTCCCTTTATTTCTCACACCTTCAAGATAAATAGATGGCAATAATTTGGAAATGTCTATATTAATTTTTTTTCCTCCCCAGAGATAAATTTCTAAAGAGCAGAGGAGAGATAGATTCGAATCTAGACAAAGGAAAGCATTAATAATGTATCCATAAATAGGAAATCTTCTATGTGACTGTCCCATCAGGATGTTGGTGATCATGACTCTCCACAATTTCCTGTCCTTTTTAACTCTTAACAAATTTTGTATTTTTGCTCTCCCACTTAAACCTTACTCCACCATCCAATTTTAGATTAGAGATTAATTAACTAACCTCAGTAAACGATTTATAGATTTTGCTTGATCCCCATAAGGTGCCCAATTCTGGTGCTCTTGTGCCTGGCTAAGATAAACGCAGTAAATATTTGTGTGTGTGTATATATATATATATATATATATATATATATATATATATATATGTTAGATGTAGACGTCTTTTCTACTCCAATAGCTTCATGTCTCGCACATCTCGCCTATGGAACTCCCTTCCCTATTACTGTTTCCCTGACAAATACAGTCTCCAACGGTTTAAGTGTAGCGTCAATCGTCATCTCCAATTGCCTTGATCTATCCACTTCCCTTCTCCACTTCCTGACATCTTTCATTCCTATCTGCTCTCGCTCTATATCTTCCGTAACCCCCCTGCCTTGATCGACCCTCCGTCCTTCTCTTTCTTCCTTTACCACTCCTATCTGCTCTTCCTCCAACCCTTCTGTAACCCCATGCGTGATAGTGGCCACCGGCCTTGCTTGGGGTGATACGCTTAAAAAAAAAAAAAAAATATATATATATATATATATATATATATATATATATATATATTTTATAATTAATTCATTGAGTCTAGAAGAATCCTCAACAGAATGCAGAAATCACTGGATGCTGTTTTGTCCTATTTTTGGGACTCATCAGCAGTGCACATCCACTACCAAGAATTGAACCTGAACCGTTATGCCACTGAGACCTGTTGGTCCAGTGGGTATGATGCTTGTGTCATGTTGTGACGGTTCAGGTCCCCCCACTCCTCTCCATCAATACGAGAAAGCACATGACAGCTAATGGACTTGAGAAACCTATTTTTCTGAAAAGTTTTTTAAGACAAAGATTTTATAAATTTCAATTGAAAGCAGTACTCTCTGCTCGGTCATTGAATTATAGGAAAACGGCTAATATTACTATTATCACAAAGGAAGCAGTCAGCATTCATTGTCTGAATACTTAGTCAGATGAAATTTATAACATCTTTTTCTGAAAGCAGTTTTTCAAGAAAATAAACTTCTCAAGTCTGCTAGGATTTCAATAACTGATTCTTCTATTTTTTTTTTTTTTTGTTACAGTAATTGAGATTACATGAAATCCATATTCAGTCTGTATATCACAAATAAAGTTTCTTAAAGAGAAATTTTTTCTTTTTTCTTTTATTTTTGCTCAATAAAATGCTAAGTTGATTCAACCAAATGGAAAGGTTAACTTTGAGCGATGAACAGAAAAGTTGTTTTGATCCAAGCCATAGATCCTCTTATTTGTATTGCTAGAAGTAGATATTGGTTATATAGACAGCTCGGTTGTAGATATTAGTTCAGAAAGCCGACAGAAGTAAAAAGCCAAAAAAAAAAAAGAAAAGTTTTTATACTGTTTCAAAGAATGAAAAGTTGACATCAATATTTTTTCCTGTTTCTGAAAATGGACAAAGATATATATTTTTTTAAAGCGAAAACGAAACCAAAAAATAAAGGAAAAAGAAATTGAAAGATTATAAAAGAAATATATAGAAAATACTTACTGGCTAATATCCAGGTTGAACAATGAGGTGGGCAAATATTGGACATAGACATGTAAGTAAATGAACGATAAAATGAAGGAAAATAATAAGATAGATTGAAATATATAGATATGAACTGATTGAGATTTATATATGTGTATACATGTAGAAACATAGATAGATGAGACTCAGATCATGAGCTAGCTAGCTAGATCAGAATGAATCGGGATAGACTTGGATTGATATGTGGATAGATATGAACAGATTGAGATAAAGAGATTAATAGATATGATTAGATGGAAATAATTAAATAGATAGGTAGGAAAATGTCTTAGATTAGAATATCTCAGGACAGAAACAATGAATATGAAAAGCATCAAAGTGTAAAGAAGGAACCAAGAAATAAGATTAATTGATGAAATTATATACATACATACATACATACATACATACATACATACATATATATATATATATATATATATATATATATATATATATATATATATATGAATGATAAAGAACAAATAGGAAACATTTATCAATCTAAAGATACCAAGCCTACCTGAAAAAACCATAAGTAGAGTAGAATCTCGCATATCTGGATATGATTTTGATGTGTATATTTGAACTATTTAGGTGATATATAACTGATTTGAAATTTGTTTTTCAGAAAATTTACTTATGCTTATTTCACTCTAATGGCTTTTACTGGTGCAAAAGATAATGCCGTCCTGGGTATGACGTTAAACTGCATCCGAGTCCTGGGTAAGACGATAAACTACATCCAACAGCAAGGCCTCTGATCAGGAGGTTTTGAGGAGCGTGGAACCACCTCTTAATTGCTGATGTTCCCAGGTCCACCCTGACCCGGGGTGGTAGCACCTGTTAGGGTCCCAGCTATGGGAAAATAGTGAAATCCCAAGGTGTGTCCACGTCCTGGGTATGACGATAAACTGCATCCGCATCCTGGGTATGACGATAAACTGCATCCGCATCCTGGGTATGATGATAAACTACATCCGCGTCCTGGGTATGACGATAAACTACATCCGCGTCCTGGGTATGACGATAAACTACGTCCAACCAAAAGGCCGTCGATCCGATCAATCGGCTGGTCATGTCATGCCCCATCACATCTAACCCATCCCAAAACAACTACAACTTACAATTAACTTTCCCTCCCAAACCCTACACTAAATATACTAACACCTTACCCCTAAAATGTGATGGGAAACAATGATGTTGCCAGCTATACGTTTTTGAAACGATGATGTTGCCAGTTATACGTTTTTGAAACGATGATGTTGCCAGCTATACGTTTTTGAAACAGTTGCCAGCTATACGTTTTTGAAACAGTTGCCAACTATACGTTTTTGAAACAGTTGCCAGCTATACATTTTTGAAACAATGATGTTGCCAACTATACGTTTTTGATATATCTAGTAAATACTGGATCTGGCATTAAATAACCCATAGTGGTTGATATGCCATAAAACCCCAAACAAACAAACAAACAAAAGATAATTGGAATAAGAGGAAAAGAACAACTTTGGAGTTATCGAAAAAGTGGAAATTTTAAACAGACTAAATGCTGGTGAAAGTTCATTATATTATAACTAATGGCTGAATTCAGCATGGAAAAGTCAACATTATATGATATAAAATCTTCCAAGGAAACTATTCTCCAGCGGTCACACTGTCACAATGAACAAGGAAATAAAAATCATGATTGTGATGAAACCTGGACTGAAATTGAAAAAGCTATTGAAAAGGTTATCAGTTTTATGGAAAGAAAGCCAGCATTCAGACACGACAATTGCAATAACACACAGAGTTAAAAAGTGTCTTTCATTTAAAAAAATTTCAAGAACAAAAGCAAAATGAAATGTGGAAAAAGTTGAGAATGACATTAGAAGAGAAAGAATCATAATGCAGCAGGGATTAAAAAATCCTTGTTACATTATTTATTTTGCATATGTGGCATACTTAATTTAATGAATTTTCACTAACATTAAATAATTTATTACTTTTTCTTTAAAATCAATTCTTTTATATTTCACTCACCATTAGCTTATTTTGTTTACTATAGAACATTGAAAATAAATCTTAAACCTGATTTCAGTTCTTTTATTTTAATCTAAATATAACACCTCATATCCAGACTTTGTAACCAATTCCTCATATCTGGAAGGCCTTCTTAGTTCAGTTGTCAGGGATTCTACTGTATTGCTATATTTTTCAGGTAGGCTTGGAATCTGTTAATTTTTTTAAAGCTTCAGATGTATGCATCATCTCTCCTTGATTCAGAATGCAACAAATTATATTAACATTGGTTTAAAGAGTTCAATGGATGTTAAACATGATTGACCAATAAAAATCAACCAAAAAAGTAAAAATACCAGAATTTCTTTCTTTTTCTCCAGATCTCATTCTTTGATGAAGCTTTAATAAAAGTGAAATATGTTAAATTGATAAACCTTTCCTATTTCCTTTATCTTATCATTTCATCAGATTCCTATCCATATTTGATCTATATTTGACCCAAACTCTCTCTCTCTCTCTCTCTCTCTCTATATATATATATATATATATATATAATATAGCTAAAAATGATATATAAATTTTGATATACCAGAAAATTGTTAAAAAAATTAATGACAAAGTGGAAATTTTTTTTCATTTGACACATTTCATCATTTAGGACATCATCTGACTTAAGTGAGGTTTACATTGATGTAAATACAGCTGTGCATGAAGGGGAGGGGGTGCTGAAATTTTAATCTTAAATTTAACTTTTTTCAATACCCAAACATATATATTAAAAACATGCACTTTGTAGTATGTTCTATACTAGGTCTAAATAGCATTTTGAATCCAGGCATGTCTAACCAAGGCTTGAATAGCTCAGTCTGTCCTGCTATTTAACACATAGCTGGGGAGAAGAGATGGATCCATACCGTTTCCAAGAGTAATCTGCATGAAAATGAATGCAATGAATTTGGTTGGAATTTGAACTTTGCTTGCTGATTTCACATTCCAAGCTGCTAATCATTACACTACCTGCATATCCATAGGTCTTTTTTTTAATCATTTCACCCCAAGCAAGGCAACAAAGCCTCTAAGATGCATGAGATTACTGAGTTCAAAGGAATATAAGAGAAAAGATTAAGGAGAAAGAACAATAAAAGAACAAGAATTAACAAGACAGAAGATAACAATTTATATTGCATTTAAATGTTTGTAGATCAAAGTTGACTGGAAAGCAAGAAGTTGGAACAGTGTACCACAAGTGAGAAGTGTGATAGAAAAAACTATTAGCATACAACTTACAATTACATCTAGCAATTTCAACTGTAAAGTGATCTGATCTTGCTGTCAATCTAGTATTGCACTTAAATTCATAGCTCATCAGAACAATTACCATGAAAGTATTTATAGAAAAGACACAGAGAAGGTACATTACGGCAGTGGGAAAGTGACTGAAGCTAAGATGCCAGGTCAGGACATTGCAGATTCTTCTTTGGATTTTATCAAGAATCTCTAAATATATAGCAAAGGCACTGAAGAAGAAAAAAAAAAGATAACGGATAAAAATATAGGAAGCATACATGTCATCAGCTAAAAGAAATAAAAAAGGGTAATGAATATTGTTGTCTGATCGGCAACACCCATAAATAGGCTATAAAATGTCTTGTCATTATTTCAATGCTTCATCAGCAGTCCCAGTTAACTAGAAACAAACAAACAAAAATATAACAAATAAAGGTTCTGACTTGTGTCATAATTTGAGACTTTTGCAATCTTCAAAAATTATCTTTGAAAGAGAGAAGCCAAGTGAAGAAAGGAAAGTTTAAGTTTCATTCAGAAATTTAAGTTTGATGAAGTCTTTGCATCAAAGTTCAACTGTGGAGTAAGAAACGGTTAAAAAACAAAAAAACAAACCAAAACCAAAAAGATGATGGCATCAGAAGATTATGCTTTATAGAAAAGAACATTGGCTTATCTTAAGACAGCAAAGTTCACAAGAAGTAGAACTCAAAGCAAAAGAGATTCTGCAAGTTGCATTAAAAGATTTGCATTTTGAACAACTGGTGTATGCATCATTCTAATGATTTTCCATGAGAGAAAGAAGACTAAAAAGCATTCAGATGTCTTATTATTATATAGATTTTCATCTCCAATGAGATATTTCTTTTAAGATTGTCCCAATGGCATGCATGTTTTCAATATAAGATTGTAAAATGGTTGGCACAATTTTCAGACTTGGCAGCGATATGAGCTTTGGTTACTTTTTATATTAAAATTTTATTATATTTAAAAAAAATAAGGTTACTATTATGGGATCAAAGTGCAAATTTATATGAATATTTATTTGGATACCTGAACTATTGTTCTTCATATTGTCTTTACTATGTTTTAACTGGTTCATTCTTCAACCTTTCTCAGATGTATAATCTGTAAGGGCAAAAAAATATTTCTTAACCCTAGAACACTAACCATCAATTAAAGTTACACCACTACTAACCATGGGTATATCATACCCAATTTTGAAGATATCAAAAAAAATTTTAAATATAAATCTTTATTTGAAATATTTTACATGCAGGCACTTCAAACTTTGTACTTTGAGTTAACATTAATAGGAACTGAAAAACACATTTAGGTAAGAAAATCAGGTCCTGAAAATTGTAATTAAAAATAGGAAAATTTGCGCTGGATACTATATACCCATTGTTAGTGTTCTAGGGTTAACATTGAGGACAGTTATTAATATCTCTGGCATGTATTTTGTCAGACAATCTGGTGAAGGAATTTTGGAGTCTTAAACATAATGTCAGTTTTTTTGCTGATAACTTTGATGAGACTTATTAATTTGTCAGGTATGTATTTTGTCAGACAATCTGGTGAAGGAACTTTGGAGCCTTAAACCTGATGTTATTTTTTAGCCTTCATCTTTGACGAGAGACATGTTTTGTCAGACAACCTAGTGAACAAATTTTGGAGCTTTAAACCTAACATGATTTTTTTGCCGATAACTTTGATGAGAGTAATATGTCAGAAATTTACCTCAAGCAAAGCAATAATATCACTAAGAAGCAAGGGGCTACTAGGAGTGAAAGAAAATAAAAAAAACTTTAGAAGGAATCAGAAACTGAATCCTAAACAGGAAACAAGGAATAAACCTCTACTTTTGTTGACAAGACAGGGGAGGAGTTTGAACCCGGCAATTGGCAAAGTTATCTACTCCTATTGAGGAGAAAAAAAAGTAAATAAAATTTCAGAGTTTAGTATGAGACATTAAAAGTATAGACTTGAAGTAGACCTTACAGGGAACTGAAAAACAAATCCTAAACATGTTTTGTTAGGCAACCTATTGACGGAACTTTGAAACCATAAACTTAATGTTTTTTTAGATACTGACATTCCCCAAATGCAAAACTCAAGGTAGACAGTTACTGTCACATGATGAATTAAGTGTGTGATGTAAACAAAAGAGAAGGTGGTAGGAAGTGAAGACTATGGGGATAAAAAGGATCTGTCATCTCATCTGCAGTCGCTCTCTCACAGATGTGCTGTCACCTCGCTCTGTCTTTTTTACAAATACTTTCATGGTAATTGCTCCGATGAGCTGCTTTCGCTGGTTCCCAGGCCCCATGAATTTAAGCATCCTACGAGGCTGGCATCCCATTCCCACCCCTTCACTGTTGAAACTGTTAGATGTAGATGTCTCTTCTACTCCAATAACTTCATCTCTCGCACCTCTCGCCTGTGGAACTCCCTTCCTTATTCCTGTTTCCCTGACAAATATAATCTCCAACTATTTAAGTGTAACATCAATCGACATCTCCAGTTGCCTTGATCTATCCACTTCCCTTCTCCACATCCTTTCCCCTTTAATTCCTATCTGCTCTCGCTCCAAATCTTCTGTAACCCCCTTGCCTTGATCGATCCACTATCTTTCTCCACATCCTTTTCTCTATCACTCCTATCTGCTCTTCCTCCAAACCTTCTGTAACCCCTTGCGTGCTAGTGTCTTCCAGCCTTGCTTGGGGTGAAAAGCTTAAAAAAAAAAGATAATGATGGACCTTTGACCTGTAGATGTTAACCTTTATCCTTCTGTATGTAACTTCATTTGTTGTACAAATAGGCTATCCTGCCACTGAAGGTGACGCTGATCCCTGAACAATATTGTTTTTGAATTTCATAGTAGTGTTGTCATATCCTGCTATGGCAACAGAAAACATTTTTGAGTGAAATTAACAATAATGTTACTGCAATTGAGAGGCCTTCAAAAAGAATGCAATGGAAAGGGAAGTAATATTAATTGTGCAGAGTGACAAAGGCTAAGTGCGTAGTGTTCAGGGAAACATCCACAAGAGAATCTATTCCCCAAAGTAGCAGTTCTTGAAAAAAAGAAAAGAAAAGACTCCTTACTTTTGGAATATGGAGGAAATGATATAATAAAGAAAAGGAATCTGTTGAGAAAGCAATGGGAAACCACTCCATTATCTTTTCCAAGAAGGCATGGCAATTCATAGATATTAAAGAAAAGGAATGTGTGGAGAGTCATGACTATATCCTGAGGAGACATATCATTTTTTTAAATATTTTTTTAAAACCTTTCCTAAAGTATTCATAAAAACAATGGCTTGACTCAAAACCTAGAAGGAATACAAACATTTTTTTTTTTATGATATTTAATGATAAATATTTTTTGAAATCAAATTAGATGGATTATATATTTGGCACAAAAATAACTAGAGTTTGATATTTTTTTTCTTTAAATTCTTACCCAATTGCTGATCTCTGTTTTCTTCTTTCTTTCCTTTTCTAATTGGTCATCACCTAAGCATAATATCTTTAAATCCACGCCAGCCCCAAATTTGGCAAAAACCTTTGCTTCTAACTTTGTTTACTTAGTCTTTTGTAAGTCTCGGTTGGTCAATAATGAAATCAGGTATCTGTCACAGTTTTTGGCAACCAACCGATTCTTGGTGCTTCTAAAGAAACAAGATTTCTTTGCACTTTACTACCCCCCACCCAATGACCTCCATATAGCTTTGTCCATTCCTTCATTTGATTACTTATTGTCATAAGGTTTTCTTACTATTTTCATTATTTTTTCCACCAATTTGTTCTTTTATTTCCAAAACAAGTTCCTTGATACATCTAAGGGGATTGAATCTAATGAAGAATCAGCAGGGAATTTAAAAGAAATTCAATAAAAAAAAAAGAAGAATTAAAAAAAGATGAGACTTTATTAAAAGCACTAATATATCCCACCAGAAATTCAGAAGTCAATGAGAAATTGATGGAGACGAGAAGAACTCGCTCTTTTAACGTCATTTTCTCGTTCACTGAGGACCCAAATTTTATTATTTAAAAACAACAAAAAATAAAAAGATCTTTAAAAGATAAAAGTTTGATCTTTGTAAAAAAAAAATTTCCTACTTTAACTTTGAAGATTTTTCATTCAGGGATTCAAAAGTTTTCTCCCCACTCTTGATTCCGTTTCATGAGACAAAGGTAAAAAAAACATTTTATCTGATTTTTTTTTAATCATTTCATCCCAAACAAGGCAATAATGCCACTAAGATGCAAGGATTTACTTAAAGTGAAGGAAAATGAGAAAATCTTAGTGAGGGAAAAGGACAATAAAAGAACTGGATTCAGGAAGACACAAGATGGCGATTGATGTTGCATTTAAATTTTAAAGATTGTAGGTGGCGGGAAAGCAATCAGAAGAGTATTCTAGAGATAAAAAGGGTAAGAAAAGAGACTATTGGAATAATACTTATGTTTACATGTAGCTATTTCAACAGTAAAATGAAGAAAACCTAGTTATCAATCTCATAGTATGCTCACATTCATGCAGTCAAGGTACTTAGGTGAAAAGCTTAGAACAATTGTGACAAAAACATTTATAGAAAAGGCAGATGGAAGCCATGATGTAGCAGTGAATAATTGACTGAAGTTGAGATGACAGATCAGGCCTGATAAAATTATAAACCCTTTCTTTGGATTTTTCAAGAATCTCAAGATATACTGCAGGAGCACCAGATCGATGTTATAAACCATCTGAATTTGCCTCTGCTAAGAATTTTTACAATGATGCGATCTCTCAGCATTTTCAGATAGGTTCTTTGACACTGTCTGTTTTTGGACAAATGAAATAACACTGTTGACAGTAAGATTTTTGTTTAAACACTTGTAAAAGAAATATAAATCTTCTATAGCAAACAATAACACAATGCCACACCTGCAATTCTGAAAATGTAGCCTTAAATTGTTCTGCATGCCTTTTTTATTTTTCAACCTCACTTTTTCCTTAGTTCCTTTTCTCTCTACTTATGTTTTTGTTTGTAAACCAGGTACACACCTAACAAGAACAACAAAGTAATTAAGCAAATTAAAAAAAAAAAGGCAACTCCCCCATATAAAAATGCTGGTACACATCCATTTTTTTAAAACTTAACATTTGAAAACATTTCATTAAAAGGAAATTTATTTTTTTCTTGAATGAATTTGCTGGAAAATTTATTTTACTTTAGGATAGATTTGCTATAAGATTCTTGAAAGTAGAAATTCAAAATTATTATCAAATATTTCTTTTTCACAAGGTTTTCAAACCTATGGCCAGAGCATGTGAGCAACGATGAAGTTCTAGATAAAATGGAAATAAAAAGGACACTTATATTTAACATCAGAAAGAAACAGTTGAAATTTCTAAGACATATAATGAGGACAGTTTTAGAGTGCTAAACTGTCATGTGATATCTATCATCCTGTATGGCAGCGAGTGCTGGGCAATATCTTCAAACGTAAAGAAGAGACTTGAAGCAACAGAAATGTGGTTCTACAGAAGGATGTGAGCAACAACAAAGTTTCAGAGAAAATTAAACAAAAAGGAAATTTATATTTAACATCAGGAAGAGACAGTTGAATTTCCCAGGGATCATAATGAAGAAAGACGGCTTGGAAAATTTGATACTCGCAAGACAGATTGACGGCAATAGGGGTATTGGAAAACAGTGTATAACCTGTCTAGGGAGCTTGAGTAAATGGATAGTGGAACAAGGTTTAGGAGAGATAGCAAAAAGAAAAAAAGTTATTAAGAGCTACAAAGGACAGGACATTGTAGAGAGCTATGATCACCAACGTCCTGAAGGGTCAGGGCATACAAAAAAAGAACTTCTTACTAGTTTAAACTGATACCTTCTTTTTTATTCTTCATATATCATGACTATTTTGCTTGAGAAATTCATATTTTCTTGATTTTAAATGAAAACCTGGAAGATATTTCAGTAAAATTTTCACTTTAGAAAATTAGAGATTGGTTTATGTATCTGGAAAAAAATATGTCAGTTTGAACTGACACCAAAAGGATATGGGTTTTACTAATTCCTTCTCCTGGTCATTTTGCTTCAAAATTCATTTTTTTCCTCTGATGAAAACTTGGAATTTTTTCAACATATTTCAGTTAATTTTTCATGTTCCAATATTCTAATTTATAATCAACATTCAGATACAACATTCTTTGCCCTTTCCACAGAGTTGAATCAGCCTCATTTCCTCTGTGTTTCAAATGTCAGAAGAATGTTACATTCAGCTTTTTCCCCAAGAAATGCCACATGGGTGCTTCCCTGAACACTGCCATCTTAACCTCTTCAAGTTGAGCATCATTTTTTATCTATCCTCCTTAACCTCACATTCTTTACTTCCTACAACCTCCTCTTTCATACACGTCATTCATCATTACCATTTTAAGGTAACCTACATTGAGTGACTTTAATAATCCAGGACATATACTGGGAGCAAACCACATGTATACGGATAGAACATGAATTCAGTAAATATAGAAAAATAGAAAAATGGTGTAAGACAAGGAGGTTTCTTCTCACCAGACTTATTCAGCCATTACAGTGAAGCAGTCCTGAGAGAATTAGAAGTCTTACTAGGATTCATTATTGGTGGACACAATGTTGACAACATTAGATATGCAGATGATACAATGTTGACAACATTAGATATGCAGATGACACAATGTTGACAACATTAGATATGCAGATGACACAATGTTGATAACATTAGATATGCAGATGACATAATGTTGACAACATTAGATATGCAGATGACACAGTGTTGATAACAGAGAGAGAAAAGAACTCCTACAGTAGGTAGTAAATTCTTCTAAATTTCAGGAATACTATGTCAGTTACCCAGATCACCATATACCTGATGAAGGCTGGAGGGCACAATGGCCAAAACCTTGTGATAATAACAACAAATATGAGGGCAATAGTCTACATGTGAATAATGCAAATAATGGTAACTTCTCGTCCCAGAAATTTAAACAGAAACATAATAATGGGTTTTGATAATATTTTTTTCATTCTTACTTATTATTTCTGTCTTATACAAATTTGTTTCATTTGTGCAAATAAATGTTATTAGGTTACTATTGTTGAAAATATGGCAGGGATTTCCCTAGAACAATGTCATTCATTCTAGAATATCAGCAATTACAGCTTTTATAGTTTAAAATTCTCTTGGATATATCTACTGAGTATGCAGAGATCTCAAAGTTTTTATTGGTATTTGCTGGCTTCAACCAAAATTAATCCATGACCACAGTTTTGGAGTTCCCTATGATGATAGAGACAATGGTTTTTAACAATGCTTTTCTGACTACTGTACTTCTACAGGTGCTTTTGTCGGTCCTCTTAGGACATAAATAGTGTCTGCTGCAACTGTGAGAATTTCTTCTATTTGTGCAAGTGCAAATCTTATTACTATCCACTGGTTCTTGAAAGATAAAACCAGGAAATCCTTATACTGATTAACACAAGTTCTTTGAATTAATTAGGTTGGTTTTAATTAAATGTATACAACAACTGCAGAGAAAGTGCCTAATGCTGATCAATTTGGGTTAGGGTTGCTTTCAATAACCAACTGATAAATTTTGAGCTGCAAAATTAAAAGATGGAACAATTTACATTCATTTTTGTCAACAGCTTTACATCATAAAAAAAAAAAAACATTTCTGTTGCTGTGGACCTACATTTTTAGTAAACTTATATTGCCTGCTGTTTTTTTATATATATATATATATATATATAACAAATACAGTGTAACCCGGATAGTTGTCGGGACCGGAGGAGAAGTCTCTTATATCCGGGTTTGGTCTGTTATATATACATTAACACAGGCTCTAATTTGGGACCAGGTAAAATCTCTCTTATATCCGGGTTACACTGTAGTAAAAATTAAGGCTAAAGCTTAATATATAAAATAAATTGAGGGCTGATGATTGTTGTTACATGACACTAGTTGCGGATCTTGATATTGTTGTTACAAAACTGAGTTGTGGATATTGTTATTATTGAATTGATAATATATATATATATATATATATATATATATATATATATATATACACACACACACACACAAAGTCTGGCTGAAAAGTAATGGGACTGGAATCACAAACAATTTATTTCAATTCCAAACAACTACATGGTTTCCCCTTCAAAGTTATCCTTCTCTAGTCTAATGCACTTTTTCATCCTTCTCTGTCATGCTTCTATGCACTTCTAGAAGGATTCTTCTTGGAACTCCTCAGTTCTGTCATTACGACCCTCTTGATGGCCTCTGTGCATTTAAAAAAGGTCTCCTTGATGATCTCCTTGGACTTGGAAAAAAGTCACACAGCAAGATCAACACAGTGATGTTCTTCTCAGCCAGGAGCTGATGGTGGCTCAGGGCATTGTGAGTAGGTGCATTGTCTTGGTGAAGCAGCCATGATTTGTTCTGCCACAACTCTTGTGCATTCGTAAATGTCACAGGATCTCTTTGTAGACTTACTGATTGATTGTCTGGCCATGTGGCAAGAAATCAGTGTGGATGTGTCTCCCACATTGAAGAATGCATTAGTCCTGTTACTTTTCAGATAGATTTTGTGTGTGTGTGTGTGTGTGTGTGTGTGTGTATATTTATTTTTGTCAAGACATACTTATATGACTGTACAAAAGTTACATTACCTACAGTTGAGATATATATATATATATATATATATATATATATATAAATTTTTTTTCAAAATATAGCCCAAAAGTTTGGGGTCGTCCTCTGGATTTAATGATTAGTAAGCTTCATACTTTCTTTGGTTTAATAAACTTCTACTTAGCAAGAATGGTGAAACTATTTAAACCATTAGTGCATAGCATCCAAATATTTTAGGTTGGGGTTACCTAAAATGTGAAATTCACTACCGCAATGATTGCCAGTAGCCAACAAGGTAGATTAAGCAAAATGAGCTTCACATTTAAAGTAATCTTTATGCCATAATGGGTTAATTTTATTATTATTATTGAATATTTGATAAAAACCTTCAGGAAGTGGAAGCCCCTCTGACCCAAAGTGAGTTAGTAACATAGTTTTGGAAAAGGCATAAAACCTTCAATTCTTAGGTGATTATTTGAAATCCAGAGGGTGACCCCAGATATACAGCCTATTTTATATGTCTTTGTGCAACTTGCATTGTCTGCTGTTGATGTACATATACATTATTGAGATTTATATGCGTTTATGAAACTTATATTGTCTGATGATGATATATATATATATATATATATATGTAAGCAAAATATGTGGATGTAGATCCGACGTTATGATGAAAATGTGGAAAAGACAAAGCAAAATTCTGTTTCTGACTAGTCCTGTATATATCGTCACTTCATTTAACTTAAATTTAATATAAATATGTCTCCATTAACCATGTCCTGAAGAAGGTCTATTTGACCGAAACGTCTGACTTCGACAGAAAAACAAAATAAAAAAACAGTAAACTCACATATTCGGATTTTGCTTTGTCTTTTCCACATTTTCATCATATATATATATATATATATATATATATATTGTCATCTACAGACAGACTGTTTTGTTGTATTACTGCTCTTCGGTATGGCTAGGCATTCAACTGCTTCAAGCCGAGATTGAAACCCGACTGATTTGTTATCAGTCAGAGATTCTACACCTAGGCTATCATCACGCAGCAAAGAGAAAGGGAAATTTTAATGTTTTCTATATGAAATTTGGGCAGTAACCCTTCTTTTTTACAAGTTTCATTAAAAATGACTGACTAGGTACTGCGGTTAAGTTTTTTATTTAATTTTTCTTGTGTTCTTATAATTTCTTTTCTGAACATCTAGAAATTCTCTGAATGCTTTGTATGACTGAGTGCTTCTGGCACTTATCAAGGATGATTTTATTTTTTTCTTTTAACTGAATGTAGGGATTCTTTTATCTATGTAGACAGAGTAATAGGAATATTTTCTTTTCCAAATATCGCACATTATGGCCATGTTCATAGTTGATGCTATTGGGTATTGGCTTTTTCTTTTTTTTAATTAATAATGCTTCCATTATTTTTAGAGATTCTTTACATGCGGATGATGCTATTATATTTGTATTATCAACGAGTATGTTGTGGATAGAATTTTCTAGGTCTCCATGTGTATTTAAAATTTTTTTTTTTTTTAAGCTTATTCCCCCAAGCAAGGCTGGAGGCCACTAGCACGCAAGGGGTTACAGAAGGTTTGGAGGAAGAGCAGATAGGAGTGGTAAAGGAGAGGATGTGGAGAAAGATAGTGGATCGATCAAGGCAAGGGGGTTACAGAAGATTTGGAGCGAGAGCAGATAGGAATGAAAGGTGAAAGGATGTGGAGAAGGGAAGTGGATAGATCAAGGCAACTGGAGATGTCGATTGATGTTACACTTAAATAGTTGGAGATTGTATTTGTCAGGGAAACAGGAATAAGGAAGGGAGTTCCACAGGCGAGATGTGCGAGACATGAAGCTATTGGAGTAGAAGATACGTCTACATCTAACAGTTTCAACGGTGAAGGGGTGGGAACGGGATGCCAGCCTTGTAGGACGTTTAAATTCATGAGGTCTAGGAACCAGCGAAAGCAGCTCCTCGGAGCAATTACCGTGAAAATGAGACCTAATTGAGTTATGGTCAATGAGATGTAACATGTGTCTTCTTGTTAGGCATATTGTAGTATATCCAATAGAATTATTTATCAATTTAGTTTAAGCAGGAATACAATTCCTTCAGGGACATGTAAATTCATAAATAATATTGGTTCTCTGTAATTTGGATCTTGCAGGTAAGTTATTATTTTTGACGATGAGGTTAACAGTTTAAATTTTTATTGTAGATAATTAATTTTCTTGTTTTTATCAACTGCAGTTGTATATTTCTTTATAATGTTTGTAAGGAAAGATTCATCCTGCTTAGATACACAAACACACTTTTATGTATGTATGTATGTATGTATATATATATATATATATATATAATGTTTTCCAGATATTGTGTACTGTCAATCCCTAGTGTTTGTATTATAAATTAGTGTTTAGTATGGTTCCTAAACCAGTATAGACATATAGTAGCATACACTATAACCTATTTTATCATGTATGTTTTATTAAATTTTGAAATGGAATCATGTTTAGCTTCATCCGTATGCCAGAGCATCTTATCAAAACCAAAATGGTGGCACACGAGAAATCATTGCCATCATCTTTATAGACAATTGTAATAAATGGCACTGTTTCGTTTTCCCCAAATTGGGCCAGCACAGCCAGACATGAATGCTATAATAATGCAACAGTGTTAAAAATAAAATTTACTGACTTGAAATTATTTTAATTCAAAAGTTTTCAGATAGATTGATTTCTGATAACATTATTTTGACATTAGATGTGATTATGATTAATGGCTTTTCCTGTATCAAAGCTTAGGGATGCTATTGATTGTTGGTACCAAAGTAAGCATAAACTTGGCATGGAGAAATACATTAATAAAATTTCAATGACAATTGCTATGAGAAAGGAAACCAGATTTGAATACCTAAAATTGCTACAATATAAAGTATACATAATAAAGTGCATTTATTGTTGACTAAAATGGTTTCCTTTTTAGATAGAATGTGTTATTTAAAAACGAACAGCAGAAACAAATAAAAGTTTGTCTTGCATTAGTCTGATGTTTTTCTGGCAAGTGCAAAAATGCATTCAAAATCAAACCGGAATTTTTCTTTTCTTGCCAAAAATTTCTTGTCTTGCTTATTCAAATTGTTTCCTTTACTTATATATTGATTTTTTTTTCATCTCGTTTTGAATTAAAATCTATAAAAATTATTGCATTACTTTTGTTTTACTTAGGCGAGCTTGTAAAAATGTTGCCATTTGAAATTGTTGCTAACAATAACAATGTACTTTCAAACTGACTCGTGCATTTGCAATGTACATTATTGATTCCATTACACTTAATATTATAACATTATGATTGTAATCAGATGATGATTTAAAAGACAACCCAATAAAAACAATGCATACTCAATTATTTCATTTCTTCTAATATTCAAGAATATGTGTAAAATAATTGTGAAGTTTTGACACTTATATCTATATGTTCTACTCTCATATGTGTTTGCATATATATATATATATATATATATATATATATATATAATGTGTATGATTTTATATAACAACAAACAGTATTTAGAAAAAATATGTCAAACTGGAAAATTTCTTGTGACACGTTTCATCCGTTAGGATTTCTTCAGACTGGGCTTACTAGTGTTGGCTTTTCCTTTTTGATTATTAAGGCTTCCATTATTTTTAATCTTTTTTCACACGTATATGAGGTTATTATGCTTATATTTTGTGTTCAGAAAATAAAACATCCCTATAACTCTAGATACATACACACAACGTATACATTCAGTTAAAAAGTAAAAAAATAAAACTGTCCTTGATAATGGCTGAAAGTATAGCCAAAAGTGCTTAGAATTACAAAACATTTGGACAGCTTCTACACACTGTGCACAGAAAAGAAAACAATTGTTTGAACACAAAAAATATTAAATAAAATGTTTAATTGCATTACCTTGTCTGTTGTATTTAATGAAAAGATTATAAAGGAAGAATTGCTGCCTAAATACACACACACATATATATATATATATATATATATATATATATATATATATATTAATACATGTTTCATTAAATAATATAGATAAGTGTTGTCTATATATTTTATGTAAGTTTTTTTCATATAGTCTGATAATCTTAATAACATTATCATTAAACAATGAAAGAAAATCACAATATTGATAGATACTTTTTTTTAATCCAATCTAAGCTTTCGGCTTACATAAGCCATTATCAAAGATGACAATTACACAATATATTTATACAATACACGAACAAGAAATATATATATATCTGTGTGCATGCATGCACATTTATATACATATATGCTGTAAGAGTTTTTGTTTTCGTCATTTCACCTCAAGCAAGGCAATAATGCCACTAAGACACAAGAAATTACTGAGAGTGAAAGAAACAGGGAGGAAAATAAAAGGACAGAATTGTAAAATACAGATTATTCTTATATAATCCAAAATGTTTTGGATTTTAAAAAATCCACAAAGGGTTGATAAGCCGTAAAAACAAATCACTCAGTACACACATATGTATATATGTGTTAACATGCACATAAACATTTCTGTGTATATTGTTTGTACAATATTATATGCATGCTCTCTCTCTCTCATAGATTAAAATTTGCACACATGAATTAATATATATATTAAATACTCAATAGTCAAAACATGTATCGGTCAGTTACCTGATGAGTGCATATAGCATACAAAACTTTTCGTAAAGGCCAGGCACATGAGCAACTTGTTATGAAAATATATATACACCCACCTACATACACAGAAGAGTGCTGAAAATTTCTCAGCTTGAACTGATTTTGAGAAATAGTTCATCTCGTCCCCAAGCTATGGGTTAAATAGTAGGACATATCTGGAAAAGGCATTATCATTCTCAAAAATTATTAATGCAATATTCCCTCACCTAAAGAATTATGTTCTGGCTTTAAATAACCCACTTGACAATTCTGTAGACTAAACATCTGAGCAATGAAAGTTTTAGGGAAGCAATAAATACACTTACACTGAGCATCAGGAACAGTTGAAATTTTTAAGGCACATAAAGTGGCTTAGAAAATTTGACCCCTCACAGGATATATCAAAGGCAAGAGAGGCTGAGGAAAGCAGCACATAACTTACCTTACATGCTTGTGTAAATGGCTGGCAGAACAGGGATTAGCATAGATAACAAAAAAACAGACTTTACTAAGAGCTACAAAGGACAGGAAGTTGTGGAGAGCCATAATCATCCATGACCTAAAGGAACATGGTACATAGAAGAAGAAGGGTTGCGAAGTCATAAACCAATCAATTTCAAAATCAAATTTTCAGTGACCCTTCACCATTGAAACTGTTAGATGTAGAAGTCTCTTCTACTCCAATAGCTTCATGTCTCGCACATCTCGCCTGTGAAACTCCCTTCCTTATTCCTGTTTCCCTGACAAATACAATCTCCAACTATTTAAGTGTAACGTCAATCGACACATCTCCAGTTGCCTTGATCTATCCACTTCCCTTCTCCACATCCTTTCACCTTTCATTCCTATCTGCTCTCGCTCCAAATCTTCTGTAACCCCCTTGCCTTGATCGATCCACTATCTTTCTCCACATCCTCTCCTTTACCACTCCTATCTGCTCTTCCTCCAAACCTTCTGTAACCCCTTGCGTGCTAGTGGCCTCCAGCCTTGCTTGGGGTGATAAGCTTAAAAAAAAAAAAAATAAAACTGATTTTGGGAAGTGGGTAAGCCCCTGAACCTTTCCACACCCATACATTTAGTAATAGTTTTCATTGTTCGAATATTATTGATATAGACAGAGACAGAAAGAAAAACATCCTTGTAAGTTGTCAATATTTGATTAACAAATGAGTTCTGATATTTTGCTTTAAAATTTTACATATGTTAATTAAAATTCTGGAAAAGTGGTTACAAAAATTCCCAAAACTTTTTAAAATAAACAGTGAAGTTTAAGAATAATGAAATTAAGGTATGAAATGAAAATAATTTCTTGAGCTGTTTCCATACACTGAATTAAACAAGTTGAATTATGAACAGAAAGGATGTGTAATAATTGTAATGTCTGATGAGAATATGAAACAAAATTTTTCATATATGAACTAATTGTTTATTCACTTCCAGACTCTGTCAAATTAACATCAGTCAAATCAAATGTATTTTAGGTCTTTCTTTTCAAATATTCAATCATCTTGTGAGATCATGAGTGATTCTCCTCCCCTTATATAATGGGCGTTTCTATAAATTCCTGTCATCCAATTGTCTTGTGTGTTGTTAGGGTTATGACTTTTTTGTAATCCTATGTTTCTATTTCATAAATCTAAGGACCTTTTTTCAAAAGTAATAAAAAAAGGCCTTTGTTTTAGTTCTTGAAAAAGGTGACCCCCAAACCAAAAATTTAATTTTACTATATACACAATTTGGGTAAAAAATCAGAATATTACAGAAGTGTTATTTTTCAATTTGCTAATGATGTAATTGGATCAGTCAGTTATGTGCCATGCTTGATACACACTGACGAGGCAGATTTTTTCCCACAGTAGATTGCCATTTCTTTCTTTGGTAGACCAGTTGCCATCTAAGGCTATAGAACCTGGTCTGTCCTGCTATTTACCCATAGCTTGGGGGGTGGGAGAAGAAGAGGATTTATACCTTTCCCAATGATATTAGCATGTAAGTGAATGTAATGGATTCAACTGGAATTTGAACTCGGCTCTCCGATTCCTCAATCCGAGCTGCTATCCGTCACTCCACCATGCCTTCCCCTGAGTTGTCTTATGCATTCATATTCTAAGTTCAGATGGGTTCACTTCCTTGTTTATGTTGGTATGCCCAATGTGACTGCATTTGGTGGCTTTGAGGTCACCATCTCGGTTAACCCTCGGACCTCCAAGTTTTTTGAGTTTCTGAAGTAACTTACTTTGGTATCTGTTAAAGTGGATCTCACAAATATTGAGGTCACCACAGATCAAATTTTTTTTTTTTTTCATTTTATTTTATTTTTTAGATCATGGTTCCTGATGAACATAAAATTTAATTCAGACCTGGTATTTCCTGGTGTGAATCATAATCCAAAAAAATCTCCTCCTCTCCTAGAAATTGTGGTGTCTTAGCTTTGAAAAAGATCATGTATACCAGGTGTTGTAGAGGTTTTCTAGCTGCTTTCTCAGCCATATATGAATTACTTCTTTCATCATTAGAAAATAGGTTTCCTTCGAGGGCCTCTTTAATGGAAAGTTCTGTCCATATTGTTCATCTCCCCAAAATCCTATGACAGCAATCATTGTCTGCTTCTTCAAGAAAGCTGTTAGCATTCTAGAAATGGATTTTGTGCAAAACCTTAAGTAGTCAAGAGTCTGTACTGAACTACAGGCACCACTATGACTCACCTGAAAGTTTCCAGAGTTAATTGACAGTGATTCTTGTTTCAGTTCTAATGAGATTATCAGCCAGATTGGTTTTATTCTCATTCTCAACAGCAGGATTCCCACTGCAGAGCCTCTCAACTAAGATCATTTTCTACTTCAGATATTGGGGTCACCACAGATCAACTCTTCTTAGATCAAGGTTCCTGATTGACATTAAATTTGATTAAGACCTCTCGTATTTGTTGGCAAAAAATATTGAGAATATCAAGGACAGAACGTATGACGAATAATGAAATTGTAAGAAAAATATGAACTTTGACTGGGCACTGAAAAGCTTTTGCTCAGTCCACTTACTAGATTTTGATTGCATAACCAAATGTCAAATTTTTGGAAGGGCTGCTTGGTCAAGCCAAGAGTTTCCTAACACTGTCTTATACAAGGAAACTGTTGCTTTCAATCAACTGAAATTGCTGGGAAAATTAATGAGGAAAGGAGGTTTGGAGAATCTAAAATTCACATGACACAGTGAGAAACAAAACAGCAAAGAAAAGATTAACTTATTTGATAAATTTGTTCAGATGGATGGCAGAACATGGCACATATGAGGTCTGATCAAAAAGTATCAGCACTGTGGCTATTGGAATTGCACATAAGTATGCAGATTGAAGCTTCTTGGCACAGATTGACCTTACGCCCTAAGTGCACGTCTCACCACACCAACAGTGACAATGGCTTGTGTGGCAGTTTTTGGCTAAGATCAACATTCCCCCAGGTTTGATGACCACTATATACCCCAGATCTCAGCCCTTGCAACTTTTTCCTCTTCAAAGATCAAATCCCACTTAAAAGAAACAAGATTTCGAGGAGATTCAAAAGAATGTGATAAGGCAGTTGTAAGAACTTAACAAAATTTACCTTTTTTATGCCTGAGGTAAACTAGGATTTATATGATTCTACTGGTCATTAAGTGGGGAATCCGTTTTATATTATTATTAAGTATTAAACTGACCCCCACCCTGGATTTACTACTTCCTTATATCGTAATTTAAATTATTTTTAAAGATGTAATAAAATATGTCATCATTTTTTATAGTTGAGGTAAATTCATTCAGTAATAATACATCACTAACTTGTGTTTAATTTTCAACAATTCCATTGTGTTCATCTGTGTGTGAAATATGGATTATTTTAAAGTGGAAATCACGTTCAGTGTGAAAAGATAAAATTCAAAATGGTATTTGCTGAAGAAAACCAGTTTAGATACAAGGCCTGGTTTATGGAGCACTAATGACAATCAGTCCTCATAAATGGTGGTTTGAAGATGTGTAAACGTCATTGCTTTATGGTGGATGTTTTAAGAAATATGAGTCAGAAGCCAATTAAGTGCCATATTTTTTGAAATCATTGAACTATTAGATAAACAATAACATGAAAACAATAACAGTCATTATGATAGTATCATTAAATAAAAACTGTGCTTATTGCATTATAGAATTGCTGAAGGCTCTTATAAATGATAAAGAAATTGACATCCAAATAGTGTTTTTCAACAAATTGGTTATTTTATATCGTCATCGGCGGTGGCAGCATCCATCCCTCTCAAGAGACGATGGAGTAGCATGGTGCGCTACAAGCCTGGGTGTGACATATGTAGAACTAGGGCTGCCCAGACATCTAGTTCCCCCTCTCAGCCTTGCTTGCAGATTCCAAAGGAGAGGATAAACCAATACAGTTTGGTACCAACGCGGCTGCAGGAGTTGCTGGAAGGTAGCACAAAGTGCCATCCATCCGCTTTCAGGGCTCCACTCCAGATTTGAATTCAGAGTTGTCCTTCTCCTAGACCAGTTGCCATCCAAGGCTATAGAACCCAGTCTGTCCTGCTATTTACCCATAGCTGGAGGGAGAAGAAGAAGATTCACACCTTCCCCAAGGGTATTAGCATGTAAGTGAATGTAATGGATTCAACTGGAATTCGAACTCTGATCCCTCAATCCAAACTGCTATCCATTACTCCACCATGCCTCCTTATTTTTATATATATATATATATATATATATATATATATATATATATATATATATATATATATATATATGCAAACACACATACACACAAGTGCTTGTGTGTGTTTGTGGAGATATATGTATGTATATAGCTAGCCACTCATATTCGAGGATACCCGTCTACTAGGGCGGCTAGCCAATCCCTGTTGCAGACACTTGCTCAGATGCATTTTTCATTTATTCAGCATCCACAGAGTCCACCTGTGGTTTAGAAGACCTTAGTTACAGTTTCTGGGAAAGAGCATGTTATCTAGCATGATCAATGACTTGAACAAGACCCACACACTCAAGCCCTCGGCCAAAATGACTTGTGACTTCATGCTAGCACAGCTGTCGACAGGCCCAAGGGCTCTGTCAGGTGTTGTGACCTCTGGCCTACTTCGGGTGTCTGTTGATCCAGATATCCTTCAGGGAATTTCAAAGTGAACTCATTATCTGATCTATGGGGTTAGATTGTTCTTGTTCAGTAGGGATAAATCATCTTGTTCTTATTTATTACTGCTAGTTCTATTTCTCGTTCCAAAAATTCACACAGAAATGGGAAAACAAGATTTTTGGAAGGTCTGCTTGATCAGTCAAGAACTTTTCAGCACCATTTGTTTGTAATATGTATATAAAATGTGTGTGTTTGTATATATATATATATATATATATATATATATATATATATATATATATATATGTATGCAGGTGTGCAGTGAAATAGGAAAGAACACGTTAGGTAGATAATCCGGTGTTCCTTAATATTTAGCTTTATTTTCAAAAGGACAGTGCTCCATACAGAAGTAGAGCTTATATTATAATAATATTTTTAGTTTTTAAAAATATGATTCCTCCGCTACATAAGAGTTCTCATGTTTCAAAAGCGAGAGCCGAGACCCCTAACATAATTTTTTAAGTTATGAAGTTATGAAGAGTTAAGGCGTCTGGACCCGCTTCCTTGTCAAGCGAGAATTTATGTAGCAGAGGAATCATATTTTTAAAAACTAAAAATATTTTTAAAAACTAAAAATATTATTATAATATATATATATATATATATATATATTACATATTTTTTTTGTATATCAAGAACAGTTTTGGGGAAATTTTATGACAAAGTGGAAAAAGTTTACTTGTGATGCATTCATCATACTAAATTTGTAATATCCCAATCTGGAATACCTACTTGCAAAAGTGATGGAAATAAAAAGCTTCTAAAAGAAATTTTGCTTGAAAAAAAATTCCCAGCACTCCTCTGCTGTGTGATTGTGTAGTCCTACCAAAGAAATTTAATCTGAAGGACAAAACGCATCACATTTAAACTTCTTATACTTTATAATAAAATTTCCCCATATATATATATATATATATATATATGAAACAAAAAATCCTGCTTTAAAGTCCAACAATATCAAACAGCTCTAATATAAATAAAATAAACAAACAAGCCTATACTCTCTTAAGTCTGGACATCGGGAAGAGAAAATGTAAGGTAATTTACTTTGATTTGTGATTCCCACTTGTCCTCAGATCTTGAGGCATTCTTCTCGCACAGTTTTGTCTTTTTTCCCTTCTAACCAGAGGAAGCCCAAGAGAACATATGCTCTCAGGTGAAATGTGTCATTAATAAATTTTCCACTTTTCTCATCATCTTCATATATATATATATATATATATATATATATATATATATATATATATATATATTTTTTTTTAAGCTTTTCACCCCAAGCAAGGTGGGAGTGCTATTAGCATGCAAGAGGTTACAGAGTGGGAGCAAGAGTAAAGAGGCATGAAAAAGGAAAGGATGAAGAGAAGGACAAGAACAAGGCATTTGGAGATGTCGATTGATATTGCATTTGAATAGTTGGAGATTATAGCTATTAGGGAAGCAAGTAAGAGGAAGGGAGTTCCACAGATAGGAAGTGTGAGACATGAAGCTATTGGAGTAGAAGAAATAGCTACATTTAACTGTTTCGATAATGAAAGGGTGGGATTGAGATGCCGACCTAGTAGCACATGTAAATTCGTGCAGTTTGGGAACTAGCAAAAGTAGCTCATCGGAGCAGTTACCGTGAAAGTATTTGTAGAAAAGACAGAGGGAGGTGATGACACGTGTGAGAGAGCAACTGTAAATGAGATGCCATATCAGGGCCAACCACATTGCATGTCTGTCTCTGGATTTTGTTGAGGACCCTAAGAGGAACAGTGGGGGGTTCCAGACTATATATGACAGCAGTATTCCATGCAAGGGTGAATGGTTGATTTATAGATTTGAAGGATGGATTCAGGTGAGAAATAATTTTAAATATTTAAAAAGTCACAAGATGGTATCTTTTCTTCTGTCAACATGGATTATTTGTGCAAGAAATGTCTCGGTTGAAATGCTGTATTTCCCTGTGTATAAACCAACTTCATATATAGTACGACCATCAAATTTTTTGGTATGAATTTTAACCTCTCCAGAAAAAAAAATTTACCAGTGTATGATGCAACCAGTCACTGAAAATGCATGATTTTTATCTTCTTCAAAAAGATCACCTGTGTCCAGTGTGACATCCTGTTTTTATGTAAAAAAAAAAATGGCTCATAAACACTCATACTGTACTTGAGTATATACGCTAACAGCATGAGATTGAATATATATTATGAATAGAATTAGAAGCTAGAATATGTACTAAAATATTTGATGCATGAAAAAGCATTTTTAAGGTTTTGGAAACATTTCAACATTGAACTGAAATGTTTTTAAGTTAGTCATACCTTTGACCAATGACTTGCAAAGGCTTCATTTTTCAGCAAGATCCACTGTGCGTGTTAATGAGGGTTTGGGCATATGAGATCTACACTGTAAAATTTACATCTGCATCACTCATAAAGGAAGATGTCAGATATAAATAGGACTGACATACTAAAATTTGAAAAAAAAGTCCTTTTGTTTGACTTATATCTCATATTCATAAAGATACATATATATATATATATATATATCCTGGTGATTTTAAAAAGTAGGTGCATTTGTTGGATTGGTTGTTTTCCCCTAAGTCTTGTAAACAAGGAAAAAGAAAAAAATATATATTTTGCTACCATTTCCAGTACATTTATAAGAAATGAAACATTGTTATTGCCAAGTTAATATTGCTTTATGATTATGTTGCTTTTTCTTATTTCCTATTTTGCTGTCTATATCTGCAGGTGGTTGTTTAATGAGGAAAAAGTTAAAAAAGCAAAAAAAAGCAAAGACAACAAATTTACATTAGGCACCATTACTTCACATGACAGAAATATATATATAAAATCTCTTCTGTCATAAATGGAATTCTCTCTCTCCCTTTTTGTTTGACAGTAAAATCTGACAAATTATTGGTTCTTTTTTTTTCCCCATGAAATTTAATATGACATTACATTTTTGCAGAAACTGTTCAGATATCAAGATACTTAACTATCTATATACATTATGTACATACATACATACATACATACATACATACACACACACACACACACATATGTGTGTATATAAATTTGTGTGAATAGATATGTGTTTGTATATATGCATGTACATATATATATATGTATATATATATATATATACACACATTTATATATCTATGTATCATGATGATAATAAGTAAAAGATAAAACTGGAGAATGTGCTAGCTAACTGGTTTTGAACCTCACTCAACAGAGCTAAATCGAGGTTAATAAATATAGAATTATCACTAAAAGGAGATGGACAATATGTATTGGGGAAAAAAAATATGCTTAGAATTAGTTGAAAGCCCAGTACAAAATCCTTCTGTTTGCCTAGTGAAAGTTTCAAAGACAAAATATAAATGGCCTCCAACACTTTTAAGGAGTAATTCCAGTAAGACTTACTAAGAGTTAGTAAATGAGTCCACACTGAAATTAGTGTTATTTCTTAGATTTTCTGTGATGAAAGACCCATATGTATCGGTCAGAATGTCTGAAGGAGTATACTTAAGATTGTGGATATTTGTTCGGATGTGTTGCTCTATTCTGACATCCAGCCTTTGAGTCGTTCTCCCTATGTAGTGTGAACCACAACTACATTTAAATGAATAAATCAAGGAACTATTATGATGTGGAGGGAGAACGTCTTTCCACACGGATGGAAGGACAGGCTTGGCAGAAAGGACTACACGGGTGTTAGCAGCAAAGTAACAATGCTGAACCGCTAAAGAAACCTGCTTACCGTATCAATCACTGATATTACCCAGTCAAGGAAGGTGCAGATACACAGGACCTGTTTATACTGTAGCCAGTTTAACTTTATTGAATTCAGTAATTTTGTTGTTAATTATTGATTGAACAATACGCAAAGAATAGGCATTGTTACAGAGAGTAGTGATACTAAACTTGAGCTCATCATCCAACTTGGTTTTAGAGCAGATCATCAAAGCCCTATGAGTAAGGGTTTTAATTAAATGAATTTTGCATTTTACAGGACAAAAAGAGTCCCAACGGGTATACAAACTGGTTTATGATAAACAGATGTAAGAAAACTTGACAAAGATCTGCTATTTTCCTCAAGAAAGGAAAGAGAAGAATCAATTTTCTTTTCTTGTGCAAATTTTAAATTTTTTCTTTTCTTGTGTGAATTTTGTCTTTTCATGGCGGTCATAAAATTTTGTATCACCAATCAAATCTTTAAATATTTCAAGACAAGGTACAAATCAGACTTAATAAGTAGTTTGAATTCTTTGTAAAAGTAAAATCAGAACTGCCTCAGTTAACAAGTCCTTTCTTCATTTGTGCTTGACTAACAAAGTCTGCTTCCTTTTTATTACTTTTTAGAAAATTGAAGTGGCTTTTATTACCAACTTCATACCATCTTACCAAATTGCATCAGAAATATTATCAGCTATGGAGTAATACAATGGACTTACTTTCCTA
>OZ038513.1:31305573-31380573 GCA_964036315.1 Acanthosepion esculentum
TAGTTCATGGCTGTTCAAATAGATCTTTCAATTTAAAAAAAAATCACTAAATATTTTATTTCATGAACATATTCTTCAGGAGGCAGGAAAAGGACATATTTGTTTTGTCATTTATTATTTACTTTATTGCTATCTAGGAAAAACACTAAAATTTTGAATATTGAATTTCTTAGCTGGCAAGGCTGCCTCACTTGTAATCCTGGTCTTGAGTCATATGAAGTTGAGCTTAATAAATATCATTAAAATTAATATATGATTAAAAATCATAATCTAAAAAATTAGTAAATCTAAAAAGAGTGGATGGGCTTTCCTTGTAGTTTTTTTTCTGGCTTAAAGAACTGGCAAAGTTTTTTGTGTATTTAATTTTAGCTTTATAACTATTTTTCTTTTAACAATGTGAAATCACTTAAGAATGTGGCTTTTCTTTTTTTTTTTTCTTTCTTTTTTTTTTTTTACATCTAATAGAAATGACTTTAGCTTTGCAGACACCATTTTTTTATTATTTTTCTTCATCAATTCCTCTCTACAGTAAACAAAAAAGTAGTTGCTTTTTTCAGTGAATGGCTTTGTCTACGGAATTGGAATAGCTGAAGGCTTCGTATGGAATGTCTGAAGCCCGAGACATGTTTATCACTCTTGTTAAATCAACACAAAGTAGGTGATACAGAAGAGGTTTTAAATACATGTGAATGAATGATTCTCCAAAACTGAGGAAATTAAGGCGGGTTTCGGGAGACCAAAAAAAGCATTGAGAAATTGGTAATGGAAATTTTTTCTTTTTATTTTCTCAGAAATAAAGATTGGAAAAATTGGCTCATTCAAAACTTCTTCAGCTTCTTCAGGGAAGAATTATTTCCACTAATGTAGATTTAATAATGAGAAAAACTTTGCACACAACTTCCACTTCTTAGAACCAACATGGGTTGCTACCGGATAAAGTTACTGACATTGTTTGTCAAAAAGAAAAAAAAATTATATATATATATATATATATATATATATATATATATATATATATATATATATATAATGAAATTTGCTTAACATTTCTAGGGGCATGTTTCATGATTCACTCAGTGACTCTTAGCACTCAGGAATTCATGCATTGTAAACAGAACTATTATAAGTTTAATAAAAATGTATTGTTATTGATTTTTATGATAGTAAAAAATTTTATAGAAAAAGATCAGGAATTAGACAAGTATTAGTGATAGATTAAGTCTATTGTATGTATAATTATAGAACGTCCTGACTAAGATGATAAACTACGTCCAACAGCAAGACCTCAGATCAGGAGGTTTTGAGGAGCATGGAACCACCTCTTAATTGCTGGTGTTCCCAGGTCCACCTTGACCCGGAGTGGTAGCACCTGTTAGGGTCCCAGCTATGGGTAAATAGTTAACCCCCAAACTAGGGTCAAAACACTATGAAAGTGTAAAAATGGGTCTTAATACCAACAATACTTTGTAAAAATTACCAGAAATAAATCTTTGAAGAAAAATTATTAACAGCAATACATTTTTTGAAAAAAAAAAGAAAAAATATTACCAGCAATAAAAATCTTGTCAGCATTTAATAACCCATTGAGGTTGATATGCTGTAAAAGAAAACAAGCCAATCCAATATATTATAGAGCAAATGTTTTCGGACACCCTCTAGATTTTGAGAAATTGCCTAAAAATTAAAGGGTGCATTCCTTTTTCAAAACTAATTTACTAGCTTGCCTTGGGCCAGAGGGACTTTTTCTTCCTGAAGTGTTTTATCATATATATTTAATAATGATAAAAGCTAGAAAGACATGTGAAAACTTCACAGTTTTCCTATTTGAATTTTCTGATAAATCATAATTCTAAAATTAATGATTGAATAAGCTCATGGCAAGTTCTACGACAATAAAATATCTGTAGAAATTCCCCTATCACATCCTTAAATATTTAAGGTAAACAACTTTAACAAAATATTTCAATGACAATCATGACTATGAATACTGATTGTGATTTTAAGAAGGAAGGGGGTACAAATGAAAAGATTTGATATTGACAACTCTTTCCATTTCACTGAAACAGCTGTCAAGTACTTCTATCGTCCCTTTCTTTCTTTCTTTCATTTTCTGACTGAAACCAAGTAGTGTCCCTGTTGTGTGTTTTGTTTATCAAAACAAAATAGCCCATTATTTATGACATTGGAAGGAGACATTAAACACTTCTATCTTTCTTTCTATCCTTCGTTCTTGTCTTTCTTTCTCTGAAACCAAGTAATGATTCTCCATCCCATTTTCTATGCAATCAAAAGAGAATAGTCCATTATTTATGTGGAATTGGCAGGGCATAGCAGTCGTGCAAATTAACTAGGAGAGGGACAAGCATAAGTGTTATAGGGAAATAACAAAAGTAACCAATTACTAAATAAAATTTCTTTGAAATTTTGACTTCCTTTTGCCTGATCTCCCTTGCTGTTTAATAGTAATCATAAGGCTGGTGGATTTTTTTTATAGGTAATTGTTGTGTTGGAAACCTACCACCCCTCTTGAAGATGAACTTGTCTGCGTCTGTGAACAAAGACTTTAAATAGTGGCATGTCAGTTGACATGGGGGAGACAGGGAGACAGAGAAGTTCTTGGCTGAGCGAGTTATTGACTACTCAGGCGATTTCTGTACCTTTTTACCAACCTAATAAAACCCTTTTTATTGTTACGTGTTATTTGGCGTTTGTCTCTACAAACCCCAAACCAACATCATAACAGTAATAAAAATAAAAATTGGATACCATGCACAAATAGGTTAAATAGTTTCAGCATCCAAGCCAGGTAGAAATTAATTAAGCCAATAAAAGTATGAAACTTGCTAATTATTAAATACACAGGGCGGCTCCATATTTTTAGCTTATTTTGTCAGTGGTTGATTATGTATTGTTCATGTTTTACTTTAGGAAAACATTGAAAATCAGGTTTATTGTCACTTGTCGGTAATTTTTGCAAGTATTACTCTTTTGTCCCAAATGCAACTGCTATATGGAATAGTCATGTTGATGAAAATTTTTCTACTGATAAAATTAATATTCCAATACAAATAAACTTTCTGCTGATAATTTTTATATAAGTTTGATGAATATGGAACAAAATAATCATGCTGCAGGGAAATTTATTTGAAAAGTAATAATTGTACCAGACAAAATAAGTACCTTGCTTGAGGAAATGATTGCGCCAACACTTGTATTTGGGACACAAGTGTACTTATTTAACAGGACATGTATAATGTAAATGTATTGTCAGTGATTTTATTAGAGAAAGCAATGCAAATTATAAAGAAAGGGTGTTACTACTCAGGAATTTATTTTGGTATTATTGATTTAATGATGTTATTGTGTGCGTGTGTATATATATATATATATATATATATATATATAAGCAAATATGTGGCTATAAATCTGACAGTATGAGCAAAAATATGGAAAAACAAAAAATCTGAATATGCAAGTTTACTGTTTTTAATTTTGTTTCAATGTCAATGTCAGACGTTTCGGTCTAATAGACCTTCTTCAGGACATAGTTATTAAAACATAATTAAAATTAGACAATATTCAAGTCAACATGAAAAGACGATAAACATAAGAATAATCAAAACAAAATGACTGAATTTTAAGATCAGTGTTCAGTTTTGAAATGCAATCACGTTGGCGTCACGATATATATATACACACAAAGAGCCAAGTTCGAATTCCATTTGAATCCATTACATTCACTTATGTGCTAATACCCTTGGGAAAGGTATGAATCCTCTTCTTCTCCCACCAGCTATGGGTAATTAGCAGGACAGACTGGGGTTTATAGCCTTGGATGGCAACTGGTCTAGGAGAAGGACAACTCTGAATTCAAAACCTGTGGAAGGTTGTTTAGGGACCTTGTGGCATGTAGTTCACCAGGTCTCTGTATTTGGCCCCTCAAAAAGTGTGGTTGGTCCTGCACAAAGCTTTCACCACTATAATCAAATCATTTGTGCTGTTGTCTGGCTGTCGGTTCCTAGCAACTGAGCTGCTTAGTCCTCATGCACTGAATACAATGGGAGAGTCCACCATATATATGATAAAATAAAGAACAACTAGGAAACGTACATCATTCTAATATGCTTCACTTTTATTAAAGCTTCATCAGAGATTGATAGAAAACAGACTGTTTTCTATCAATCTCTGACAAACAAAGCTTTAACAAAAGTGAAACATGTTAGCTGGATATCTGTTTCCAATTTGTTCTTAATTTTATCATCCTGTCGGATTCCAATCAATATTTGATCTGCATTTGATCTTTAACACACACACACACACACACACATATGTATAGGTTCTTATTATTTGATCATCACTTTGTGTAAAACACAGTCGCTTTGTGATGTTTTGTTGGATAGTATTACTGTTTTATCTTGGTGTATTTGCTTGAGGCATTGAGCTCTTAAGTCCTGCTGAATTTCTACATGTTGCATATATGTGGAACAAGGCCAAAAGCATAGGGCACCTAGTGAGGATCAAACTCACGACTCAGTTGTAATTGTTTTAGCAAGATAAGCTTGCTAACCATTACACGATGTCGAGGTGCCCTAAATGATTTTCTAAGGAAATCTTAGATGTGACACAAAACTGAAAGTATGGAGCACACAGTGAGGCTCGACCTCACTATTCAGTCATAATTGATCTAGTCAGATAAGCTTGCTAACCACATCAAAGTACTCAAAATTCTGGGTATGATAAATTACATCCAGCAGCAAGGCCTCTAACCAGGATATTGGAGGTTTTGAGGAGCATGGAATCATCTTAATTGCTGTTGTTCCCATGTTACCCTTGTTACCTGGGGTGTTAGTACTTTTTGGATCCCAGGTATGGGGAAATTGTGAACCCCCAAACAAAACACTATGAAAGTATAAAAATACCAGCAATACATATTTATATAAACAATGACCAACAGTACATATTAATAGTAAAATGATTGGTTGGTTGATTTTGTTTAGCGACACAGCAACCTCTATGGGTTATTTAATGCTGAAATCTAAATATTTTGAACCCAGTTTTATGGCTTTAACTACAGATAAAATTTATTGTCGGACACTTTGCTATAAAATGTATTGTTAATAATTTTACTATACACATGCATTGTCGGTAATTTTTTTATATAAAAATGCATCACTGGCATCTTCATCATAAAGATGTATTTTTATACTTTCATAGTGTTTGGTTTTGTTTGGGGATCCCTATTTGCCCATAGTTGGGACCCTAACAGGTGCTACTACCCTGAGTCAGGGTGAGACTGTGAACAACAGCAATTAAGAGGTAGTTCCACACTCCTCAAAACTTCCAATCTCCCAATCAGAGACCTTGCTGCCAGATGTAGTTTATCATCATACCCAGGACTATAGTAAAAAGACCAACAATACATTTTAAAGTAAAATAACTAGCAATACATTTTATTTGTGGTTGAAAGCATAAAATTACATGCAAAATATTTAGATTTTGACTTTAAATAACCCACAGAGGTTGATATGCTGCTAAACAAAATCAACCAACCAGCCATTGAGCACTTCTGGTTATTGCCTCGGTAGGTGTTTGGCTTTTCTCTTTTGTCATTTCTCTTTTCTTTTTTCATGTTTTCTTTTGCTTTGTTCATTGTTTTTGGTTGTTCTTGGTTTCTTTTTCTTTTGTTGTTTCAAGGTTTTTTTGTCAGGTATGCTAAATGTTTGGTAGATTGTGTTTATATTTAAGAATGTGTGGGTCATGTAATGGATAGCAACACAGTGCCAAAAATAGAGAGCAGTGTTTGAATTCCAGACAACTTTGTTATATTCACTTATGCCCAAATAGCCTTGGGAAAGGTATAAATTTGTCTTCACCCTCAAGCAGTGGGTTAAATAGTAGGGCTTGTATCTAGGGGGGGGGGAACAAAAAAATGTTTCAGTAACACAAAGTGTTGATAAGCCATATATATATTGTAAATATTAATGATTTTACTATAGTAAAGCATTGAAAAAAAATGATCAGTTTTCATAAATTAGTATAAGCATTACAGACTTAATGGATATTTATATGAGTAATATAAATGTATTAGAAAGGATTTTACCATAAAAATACAGTTAAAATCAGGAAGAAAGGAATTACTCTTAGCCAAATGGCAAGAATTTTCTCAAAGATTTACTTTATCAAATATTACTGTAAGCATTATATATATATATATATATATATATATATATATATATATAACGATATCTACAAGATATGTCTGTCTAAATTTTTACAGAGTTCTTTTCTAACTTCTGACTAATTTCTTTTATGTCAGAATTAACTTTCCAAAGTTCTTTTATTGTATCCATCTTTAATGTATCCATCAGAGTACTTTGAGCTGTTGCTAAAGTCATTATCAAGGTCACTAGTTTTGCTTGTTATCAGAATTGTATGTTTATAACATTCCAGCATTTCTAAGCTTGCTGTAATCGAAATTAAAGCTGACATCAATTACAACTGAATTTATGTATGCATTTCTTTTTTTTTATTTATACACACTTCCATATAGATGAAATAAAAACTTTGGAAAGTTAATTCTGACAATAAAACAACTTAGTCAAAAGTTAGAAAAAGTCAATAAAAAGTTGGATAGACATACCTTGTCAGCATTGTTTAATAAAACTTGTTTCAAAGAATTGTTGCCAAAATACACATTTTTTATACTGTGGGCCATAAGTTTCCATACATAGAAAAATTAACATTTTATGTTGAAAAACCGTTTTTATTTATATAATGTGCTCTATATGATTACCATTGTTTTGAAAGCACATATTAACATGTGTTTCCCCCTGTTGATGAACACGTATTAGCACAGTTGGTGTTATATTTGCAATGGCGTTGGTGATCCGTTCCTTAAGGTGATTTATGTTTCATATCTTTACCTGATACACCATAACCTTCAAGTGTCCCCAAAGACAGAAATCAAGTGGGGAGAGATCTGGGGAACTTAGAAGCAAATTCATAGGACCACACCGACCAGTTCAATCATCTGGAAACTGCTGATCCAAATAATAAGTCACTTGCATTTTCCTATGTATGGAAACTTATGGCCCAGCTTGTATGTATTTATATATATATATATATATATATATATATATGCAAGTTTTGTTAAAAACATCTGAGAAGGTGCTGTGGTTGAGTTTTTTTATATGGATTGTTTTATGCATGTATCTAGAGTTATAGGAATGATTTATTTTAAAAACATGGTCAGCACATTGTGGCCATGATCATAGTTGATGTTATTGAGTGTTAGCTTTTTCTTTTTATTAATAATGCTTCCATTATTTTTTTTTTTTTTTTTTTTTTGTACATGTGGAAAGTGCTTGGAAAACATTTGGATAATTTTTATATAATTTGTCCTGAAAAGAAAAATATTATATTAACACATGAGAAATTATATAAAAAACTCAACCACAGCATCTTGTCATTTTCAATGAAACCTGCATAAAAGAGGGATTGCTGCCCAAATACATAATTATATATATATATATATATATAATGATTTTACAACAGAAAAGCATTGAAAAAGCAAGGGTTTTCATTGCTCAGAAAGAAATACAAGCATTACTGGTTTAATGTCTTTTATATGTATAATATAAATACTAATAATATTAGTTATGTGCCATGTGTGATACACACTTAGGCAATCATGTCTCTTTTGATACATGACTGACGAGGCAGATTTTTTCCTGTAGTCAGTTGCCAATTCTTTCTGCTTTAGACCAGTTGCCATCCAAAGCTAGAGAACCCAATCTGTCCTGCTATTTACCCATAGCTGGGGGAGAAGAAAAGGATTCATACCTTTCCCAAGGGTATTAGCACGTAAATGAATGTAATGGATTCAACTGGATTTTGAACTCGACAATCCGATTCCTCAATCTGAGCCGCTATCCATTATTCCACCATGCCTCCTAACGATATACATATATAAAATTAGGATGAAAAATATTGTCACATATTAGAAATTGGCACAAAAATTATTGATAAAATAGGATTATTTATATGTATAATGTAAAGCCATATTAATTTTATTTTTAGAAAAAGCATTGCAAATACTTTTAAAGGTTTTTGTCAGTAATTACAATAAAAATTACTGAGAGAATTGGATTTCAATATTCATGATATTAAAAAACAAATTTACTTTAAAAGATAGAAGAGCAATAATTCTTTTTGTGTGGCAAGGAAAAAAAAACAAATACTATGTCAACTTGTTCTAAATAAAGTTTTGAACAACCATAAATAAGTTTGTTTTGTCTTGTTCATTTAACCATTTTTGTTATTCTGTGACCCTCAAATTTCAAAGCATTTCAAATGTAGGACTCCCACCTCCAAAAATATAGCATCTGGTATTTTTGTAATTTTATAAGGCAACTTAAATTGGGATATATGAATCATATAGAAAACAAGGAATTGGCCAGGCAAATTGAAATGCACCTTCTTCATGCATTTTCTTAGTGTAGAATGTGACTCACATCAGATGGTCTTTTGGCCACATCCCATTGAAACATGGGTTCTTGAATGATCACCAAAGTTAAGCAACATTGAACCTGGCCAGTACCAGGATAGGTGACCATTTTGGAATACCAGGTGGTGTAATTGGAGAGCTGAGCTGGGTTTGTTATATTCTTATGCACAAATACCCTTGGGAAAGTATTAATCCTCCTCTTTCTTCATCTTTAAGTTAATTAGTAAGACTTGTATCACAAAATCAATCTTATTCCTCCCCCCAAATTCTTGGAATTTAAACAAATACTTTCACGGTAATTGCTCCGATGAGCTGCTTTCGCTCGTTCCCAGGCCTCATGAATTCAAGCGTCCTACGAGGCTGGCATCCTGTTCCCACCCCTTCACCATTGAAACTGTTAGATGTAGACGTCTCTTCTACTGCAATAGCTTCATGTCTCACACCTCTCGCCTGTGGAACTCCCTTCCTTATTCCTGTTTCCCTGACAAATATAATCTCCAACTATTTAAGTGTAACGTCAATCGCCATCTCCAGTTGCCTTGATCTATCCACATCCCTTCTCCTTTCATTCTTATCTGCTCTCACTCCAAATCTTCTGTAACCCCCTTGCCTTGATCAATCCACTATCTTTCTCCACATCCTTTCCTCTACCACTCCTATCTGCTCTTCCTCCAAACCTTCTGCAACCCCTTGCATGCTAGTGGCTTCCAGCCTTGCTTGGGGTGAAAAGCTTAAAAAACCCCAAAAAAAACAATTTTCTGGCTTTAAATAACTCGAAAAGGGTTGATAAACCATAGAAAACAAATCAATCAATCACATCATATGATACCAGAATATTTTTTGCACTGAGTGTGATGTCAGAGAAGCCAAGTTCATCAATAGTTGACTTGGATAATGACCTCCTAGCCACCAAGTGCAAATCCATGCATCACAGACTGGGAAAAACCTTATGACTCCTAAATATATGAACTTCGACCCAAATGACAGGAGGGCAGAGTCTCTTACATCCTTGTGAAAAGAAGAATACTTGTTTGGAGAAAACCCCAAAGATATATCCACTTGCTGATGTTAAGTTTTGGTCTTGTGTTTTCATTACTCTGTAGGGTCACGTCATATGTTGAAACACCGGTTCTCAGACAATCATCAAAGTTAAGCAATATTGAACCTGGTCTGTATCACTTGGGAATACCAGATGCTGTAATAATGGGTCAGAAATCGGAGAGCCGAGTTCCAATTCCAGTTGGGTCCATTATATTAATTTACACTCAGATACCCCTAGGAAAGTTATAAATCCACTTCTTTTTGCTCCTAGCTATGGGTTAATTAGTAGGACTTTATCTGTAGATCATTTTTATCTCCATAAAATTCTTACAATCTAAAAATATTTTCTGTCTTTAAATAACCTGTGAAAGGTTGATAAGTTGTAAAAAACAAATCAATCAGTCAATCCATTAGTCTACACAACAAATAACATTACATGAGTTTCCTACAGTTGAAGCCAAAAAACGTATTTGATGGTCTATTAGAGCATCCCATCCACTTAAATGCCTCAAAGGCTCTTACTTATAAAGCTGAGGTGTCTGATTGACTAATGTTTACTCAGACGCAGTAGACAACCTGTACTTGTATCTTACCAAACTCCATTATACTATAGCGTTAAATATAAATGGTGAGGATCTTATATAGTACTTTCTGTTTTTGCGCGTTGATTTTTGGAAATCTTGTTTGGTACCGTTGGCTTCTAAAACGAATAAGGCAATTGTGTTACCATTTTTGTCAAGCTGATTTATTTTTCTTCCAAACTCTTACCGGTGATTCTATTTTTGCCAATTCCATTTCTCCTTTGTTTATAAGTTACCAGACAGTTTCTTTCATTATGAATTTTCCCAAAGATTTTCTTTATCAAATATCGAGAACTATTACAAAAAAAAAAAAAAAAAAGACCCTAAAATATTTGAAGAAAATCTAAACATAAAGCTGTCTCTATATATAAAACAGAGGATGTCTATGAGTCTATCTAATACCTTTTCACTCTATGTCCATCCAACTGATTTTGACCAAACTTGGCACATACATTGTACAAGTAAGAGATAGGATCTTAGCGTAAAAAATCAATAATCAATAAAACCAATCATAAATCAATAAATTCAACTTTTTTCCTCTGATTTTGTTCAAATTCAGTATGTAGGTTACTTACATTGTGACAAGCTCAAAATTACCTCATTTTTATCAATTTTTTTATTTTAGCAAAAAAATGTGAGAAATGAAAAATTGATTTCAACATAAATTTTAAACTAAAATCTCCTTAAATTTTCAAGCAATCTAATACAAACTTCATTCAATTGTAGCCAACAATAAGTTGATTGTTTAACAATCATTTAACTTGATAACTGAGTCCCACCCATATAGTGAAAAACCGTGTAAATAGCGAAAAATGGCGATATTTACTGGTTTCTTTCTTATTTTTCTTTGTTATTTCAACCAATTTTCATCAAACTTAATAATTGCTTTGTAAATGTAATTTCTTTTACATCCTTGATAGCACATTGACAAATTGAATTTCAAAAACTCCAAAATAATTGTGGTTTGAAGTGGGTTCTTCAAAGTTAGCTGAAGGCATAAACCCATTCATGTCCTCGGCTAACTTTGCTTAGATAAATACAGACTAATTCTGTTATATCAGTGACTGAATTAATTCAAAATGTTTTTTTAATGAAAGTAATTTAAAGTAATTGAAGGAGATAGACTAATACATCTAAACATGATGTTGTTTTTGATCCATTCAAATTGAAGCTGGTATGGCTACTAGTATGAAATGAATCTGTTTTGAAGCTTTCTGAACTTGACACTCATATTCAACAAAATTAATTTATAGGTGGTTTCAGGAGTTTTGAACTGGATTCTGTATAGATTTCTTACTGAACAGTACAAAACTTCCTTTAATATTCACAAATTGTCCTATTTTGTGTGTTTTTTTTTATTATCTAGTAAGTTAGAAAATAATAACTAGTCTGAAAAATATTTTGGGTTAACGTTTCCTGCTGACATAAAGTGGGAAGATTATATTGAATCAATTGCTAAGTCTCCTGCTAAAAAAGTTGGTTCACTTCCGTGCCAGACAATTATTCCTGCCAGGAACTATCTTCTACATTTTTAAGTTGACTGCGTAGCTTCCCTGTGCCATTTCTATAAATACAAGAATGGTATTTATTCTGATGAACTTTCCTATATAGTCCCTAGACTTTATAAATCTAAGCACATTACTAGATTGGTGACAAGGTCTTGTCATTTCATAGTTGAGATGGCAAGATGGAACTGTAAGTTCTATGCTTATAGTTCCTTTGATCACACTTCTCACTTCTCTCTTCTAGCTTCTTAACTAACTTTGATCTTCAAAACTTTAAATGTAATGTTAATCATTATCTTTTGTCTTCTTAATTATGGTTCTTTTATTGTTCTCTCCTATATAATGTTTTCCTTTTCTAGTATTATCTTACACTCAGTAACCCCTTGCATTTTAGTGGCTTTATTACCTTGCTTGGAGTGAAATAATTTTTCCCAAAGATTTTTCATTAACAATTGAAAAGCATTACAACCTCCTCCTCTAAAAACGAGACCTGAAATATCTAAAAAAAAAAAAAAATGAAAAAACATAAAACTATATCAAATAAATTAATATCCATGTTTTCTGAACTCAGTACTCATATTAATCAAAATTGAGTTATACATGGTTTGAGGAGGATTGTGTAGGTTTCTAACGGAAAAGTACAAAACTTAATTTACATAAATTAACCTGCTTTGTGTATGTGCCATTTTTTTTTAAAAATCACCTGGCAAGTTAGAAAATAATAATGAGCCAGAAAAATATGTTTATTACATTTAAAATATATATGCTATGTGTTATTTATTTGTCTCAATATAAGAGGAGGTGCTGAAAAGTTCTCAATACTCAAAAAGTCTCTTTTTTTTTTCTTTTTACTCTATCTTACCAGAAATACTTCCTGAAGTTTTACAGAAAATGTTTGAACAAGCTCTATTCTTTAGTCCCATCAGTTTTAGCCCTTTACAGCTAAGAAAACCGTGCTACATCCACAGTGTGAATCTGCCATTATTGAATCTATATTCCAATTGTGAGGAAGAAGTTCTACTCGGACATCTTTTCTCCAAAAACTGCTGGTTTGTGGAACAGACTGCCTGCGTAGTTGATTTCCCTGAATACTACAACCTTAAGCTCTTTTTTTTATAACCTAATAATCACTTCCTACATTCATATCACATGCTTCATTCAGTAACCTCCTACCTTGAGTGGCTCTTGAGCCTTCTAATGGTGTGAATATTAGTTAAAAAAGAAAAAGAAATTCTGCCTTTGCTTTTTAGTCTTTGGTATATTGTCTCTTGATATTCAAGCAGCAAACCTGTTTTCTAGATCTTTCTTTATCTCCTAAAATCTACTTTGTATATACAAAAAAGCAATTAATATCCATGTTAATTCCAGAACAAAATACATCTTACCTGTGTTTTAATAACTATCATCACACCTGTCAAAATTGAGATGGTTATTTACATACATATTGCCATTTTTACCTAAGATCTGTGTACCTGTACACTCTGCCTTGAATCAAATTCTATGCTTTTAAAAGTCATATATATATATATATATATATATATATATATATATATATATGCAAACTGTTACAATCAGCAGAAAGCCTGGCCTGCCAGGTAAACAAAAGAAAACGAAAATCTGCTAATGACAGGAATCAAGAAAACCTTTACAAGAATGGTAAAATAAACAAAGAAACAAAAGGGAGACATCTATCTTAACAATAACCAACAGTGCTCTCTGCCTAGGATATTAGGATAGAGAAAAAATGCTTCACACTATCATGTCTCAAAAGAGACAAAGTTTGGATTGCTACTTCAGTTTCACACTCCTGTGATCATCAGGTGACCAGAATGTTCAGATTATTTTGTGGACTTGATCTTTTATTTATTTATTTGTAATTGTCTTCAATACTCAATGATTTGTTCTTCTGGGTGAGGTGGCCAAAGTTTGCGATGAACCTTATTTTCTTTCTACCCCATTTTGACAATGTCACTCCTCAACTATTTATTGTTCAAAATATGAAAGAATGTTTTTAATTTTTTTTATGATTTTAGTTATTTGCAATGTTTTAATTTGAATGTAACATTTTCTTCCAATATTTCTGTTGTTAAAATTTTATATTGATTCTTTTTCTCATATTGTTTTTGCCACAATGTTTTCACTGCCATATTCTTTGGTCTTCTTCAAAAAGCATTCAGTGATGTTCCAATATTTTTGACATTCACTAATACCTGTGGAAGGCTGTAGAGTATAGTGGCTGAAATTCTGTAATAAAGAATCATTTTTTTTTTACACATCTTTGTTTTTGAAAATTGCCTTATCTAATTTCTGTAATTTTGAAATGAGTTAATATCTTTCCAAGAATCATTTGGTCTATTGAACTTTCATATAATGTTATTTCCTGATAGATGATTGTTTTTTTTTATAGCTTATCAACCCTTTGTGGGTTATTTAAAGCTAAAACATTTAATATTTAAGCTTTGATTGTAAAAAAAATAATTCATTTTGTGAATGAAATTTTTTTATTTTTTGGTGGGAGATAAAAATTATTTGTCCAGATATAAGTGCAACTATTTAACCCATAGCTGGAAGTGGAAGAGATGGATTCATACTTTTCCCATGGATATTTTTCTGTGCAAGTGAAAGTAATTGACTTAACCAGAATTCGAACTCAGCTTTCTGATTTCTCATTCTAAGTTACTATCCATTACGCCACTTGCACATCCACCTCATGTGAGAATTCAGTGACAAAAGAATATGACATCTTATGTAAATAGTGAAAAAAGCATAAAGAAAAACCCACATCATCAATGACGATTAGACTTCAGCAACATCGGTAACCCATATCCAGAGAGGAAGTGGAAAAATTTAGTTCAGGAAAACATCTGCAGTTAGAGAATTAATTAATTAATTAATTAATCCTAATCTCTCACCCTTTTAGGATGAGGTCTAAACTATTTTTTTTAATCATTTCACCCCAAGCAAGGCAGGAATGCCACTAATATGTAGGGGGTTACAGAGAGTGAAAGTGAGAGACAAGATATATAGGGGAATTTGAGGAAAGGACAAAAGATGACTGGGATTCAAGAAGATAGAAGATGGGGAATGATGTTGCATTGAAATTTTTGAAGATTGTACTTTTCAGAGAAGCAAGTAAGTGGAAGGGAGTTGCACAGGCAGGAAGCACGAGAAAAGAAACTGTTAGAGTAGAATGATGGTTACATTTAACGGTTTCAACTGTAAAAAAAAAAAGTGGGACCTAAATGCCAATGAAGTAGCACAATAGTAGGTTGGGGACAATACTGGGGAGAAAAATATTAATGTGAAAAACACAGTATATGTTATCCTGACAGATGTCGTATTGCACTTTGGCTCAGAACCAGAATTTGGTTTTAGATGCCACAAATTGGGTGATTATTGTGACTGGATGCAAAAAATAGACATGATAAAAAATTGATTGCAGTTGAAGAAGTCCTTTTGGTTTATTCATATGAGAGAAGGATTCAATGAGTGGAGGATGGCTGCTACTAGACTTTGGAAATGGGGAAATTGAAGAGCGCCCAGTAAGTTTCCTTCCTCGTAGCACTTGCTTGCTGGGATGGGCTCTAGCTGGTTTTTCTATTATAGACGTTGAATTCATCTCTCATGCCAACTTAATTAGAAAAAGTCATAAAGTGAAGCTCCCAGACCACACTTATCCCAGACCAACATATTTTGGTCTGGACTGATTGGTGATAGACAAGAGTGTGCTGTCATGGGGGCATTCTTCCATTCTTAGCTCATTTAATAAGTATCATCATATATCTCTCAGACAAATGCGTATGTCTGACCAGTTAAAATTTCAATACTATACAGATTTCTTTGCTTCACAAGGAAAGAGATGGAAAATGAACTTGTCCTTTAAAAAAATATGGAATGCTGGGAACAGTTTGCTTTGATGAATATGGAATTGCCTTGCGTTAGATATGTTGTGAATGGCTTGCTTTCATCAGTGTATTTATTACCTTTTTCTTATTTGCACTAAAAGAAAAATAGGCCCTTCACTCTTTGCCTATGATGATTTTTTAAGTGTAGCTTAGATGTGGCACAAGGTCGATAGTATGGGGCACCCAGTGAGGATCACACTCCCTACTCAATCATAATTACTCTGTCTTGGTGTATTTGCTTGAGGCATTGAGCATTTAAGTCCTGGTGATTTTCTACACATGGCATAGATGTGGCAGACAGGCAGAAAGCATAGGGCACCTAGTGAGGCTCAAACTCACTACTCAATTGTTATTTTTTTATCAAGACAAGCTTGCTAACCATTGCACCATGTCGAGGTGCCCATGGTGGTTTCCTAAGCATAACTTATATGTGGCACAATGTCGAAAGTATGGGGCACCCAGTGAGAATTGAACATGCTACTCAGTCGTAATTCATCTAGCAAGATACACTCGTTAACCATTACACCACATTGAAGTACCTCTGCATTCTTTGCATATGCATCATACATTAGAAGGTCATGTAATAGAATGACCAAAACATTGTAGTAATAATAAAACCTGCCAAAAGAATAAGTTCAATAGTCTTTGAGCAATTCTTGGAAGTAACTAGAATCTGCTGGTCTTTCTTGTGATATATTAAATATATTTTGTTTTTTGTTTTTCTTTCCAGGTAAGTTATTGATCTGAAATCCTGCTTTTGGTAAGCAATATTTTTTTTTTATGTTAAATATTGTCTTTTGAAGATTAATGAAAGCCGAGTACAACAAAAACACTTCAGGTTTTTTTCCTATTTTCCTTTCATTCAGCTTTGTATTTGATTGTATGAACTATGGTTTCCTATGAAATCATAAATTATTGCACCCTTCAATCCGAATAATATATATATATATATATATATATATATATATATATAATTCTCAAAATGTGTGTGTGTGTATGTGATCGGATGTTGTTTATGCATTTCCACAGTGTTCATCTGAATTAATTTTTTTTGTTTGATAGATAATTCTTCAGTATCAGTTTTGAGTCCAAATTGTTGGCAACAATGCCTCTCCACTACTTCCTGTCCATTATAATACTCAGTAACGTTTTACTATTTACTATCTGTTCTTGGATATATATCTTTCATAAAAGCTTTAATAAAAATAGTTTAAACTATTATAATATTATTATTTATTATTATACTCTTCCCTTTTCAGGGCCACCCCCTATTCAAATTGTTACCCCCCACCTTCCCATTTGGGGATGTGCCTCAGTTGCAGCCAAATGTTGTTACTGATATTGATTTTTGGGGGTGGGATAACTTGAAACTTAAACTGCTCCAATTGAATGGCAAAAATTCCCAGCAATGAAAGACCCGGCTAAAGACTGGTTATACTGCTAGTATATATATATATATATGTATGTATGTATGTATTTCTGCTTCTTGTGTTCATTTCTCTTCCCAAAATAACTTGATGAAGAAAGAGAAAAGCTTTTAAAATTAAAAAAAATATGGAAGCAAAAGAAATGTTGTTCTACAGAAAGATGCTGAGGATACCATAGACCAAACAGGTGAGCAGCAGCACTGTTTTGGTGAAAAGGAAAACAAAAAGAAAACTTATATTTAACATCAGGAAGAAGCAGATGAAATTTTTGGGCCAAGTAATAAAGAAGGAGAGCTTGGAAAATCTGATACTCATAAGACAGATTGAGGAGCCGAGGAAAGCAGTACATAACATACTTGGTGGGCTTCAGTAAGTCTGGGAGAAATAGCAAAAAGACAAAACTTATTAAGAGTTACAAGGGACAGGAAAATGTGGAGGGCCATGTTTGCTTATGTCCTGAATGGACGCTACATATAAAAGAAAGATTCTCTTAATCAAAACTAGCAGTACTAGTATAAAGTTCATGGTTTTGCTATTTTAATTTTTTGATGAATCATTATTTTTAAGTTAATGATTGAAGAAGCTCCTGGTATACTTCACAACTATAAAATGCCTGCGGAAATCTGTTGTCTTGTGAAATGTTTGAGCTTAACAACTTCAACAAAATATTACAATAGCAACCATCAATATGAATGCAGGTCATTATTTAAAGAACTAAGAGAACTGAAAAGATCTGATATTGATAAGTTTTCCATTTCACTGAAGCATTCGTTAAACACATGAGAGCGTTATCATTGCCTTTATCTTCTCTTGCTCTCTCTTTCTCACTGAAACCAAAACAGCATCTCTGATGTCTTTTCCACCTTTCCTTGTGATTTAAATGGAATAGTCTATTACTTATGAAGTAATAGCAGGGTATTTCTTTTTTTTTCCTTTACTGAAACCTGTGTTTCTGGTATGTCTTTTTCATCTTTCCCTGTGATCAAAACAGAATAGTCTATTATTTATGAGGTAATGGCACAGTGTAACATACAGCTTAACTAAAAAAAACATGATTATAATATATTTAAATTCACTTATAATTATTTCGTGATGTATGTTGGCCATTAATAATTAAGTATGACTCAAGACTTCAATGTTAAATAAAACAGTATTTAATTACAACTGCAAATATATACTTAACAAGAACAAAGTAAAAGTCAACTAAAGATTAACCATTTCAGTGAATACCTTGTTCGTAGCATGGCTTGGCTTAGTCTGGTAAATCCTAAATCAAAACCCAAATTATCGACGCACAATAACTCACACTAATTTGGCTCGATAGTTCTTCTTAATAGTCATTCAAAAATCACTGCAGTCAGTAGCCTGACACCGCTATTTATACATCTGGCAGAAAACATATATTCATAAGTCCAGAGTGTTATGCTCGAACCTTGCTGTCGGTAGTTACTCATTTTCTTCCTATATGACAAATTATGATAAATTTAATATTTTTTCGTGTTGAAATCATTCTTTTGTTTTTATGAGGATTATGCCACTCACAGTATGTGAGTGGCATAATCCTCAATCATATTGACTTGTTTATTATGATCTCATATTACTTTCTATGAATAACGTCTTCTTTTTCACCATTTCACTTCCAAGCAAGGTGATAATGCCATTAAGATGCCAGGAGTGACCGAGAGTGAAAGAGAACGAGGAGGAAAACAACAAAAGAACAGGATTCAGGAAACCAAAAGACGATGATTGACATTAGATTTAAATTCTTGATGATTTTAGGTGGCAGGGTAGCAAGAACCTGAAAGAGTTCAAGAAGTGCTAGAAAAGAAACTGTTAGCATAGAACTTATGATTTACATCTAGTAATTTCAACAGGAAAACACTGACACCTGTTTGCCAATACGGTATTATGCTTAAATTCATGCAGTTGATGTAACAAGAATGAGAGCTCATTAAAAACAATTGCCATGAAAGTATTTATAGAAAAGGCAGCGGGAAATCACATTATGGTGTTGGTAAAATAACTGGAGCTGAGATGCCAGGTCAAGATCGATTGTATTACAGTCCCTTCTTTGGATTTTGTCAAGAATCTTGAGATATATAGCAGGAGCACCAGGCCAGATATGGTAGCAATATTTGATGCACAGATGAATGGTAGATTTAGAATGTCCAAGATGGATTATGTCAAGAAAAATTGTCTGGTATATATTTTTTGTTTTATGTGCATTTCTTTCCTGTTTCCTTTTCTCATCTGAAAGAGTTATCATTCTTTTGACAGTTCTTTGTGTTTGTTTTTGTCAAAAGAAAGTAAAAGAAAAATTGTTCTTTTTCAAAAAAATTTTCACTTGTCATCTCTTTCAGTTCTGGCTTGATATCCAGGATGATTTTATTTGTAACACAAGTTGATTTTACTTGGCTCTCCACTAAATCCCATACTTGAAGAAAATGTGGCATCATTTTGAAATATATGCACTTCATCGAAGCTGGATGTGCTCGTGTGGTTGTTTTTTTTTTTTTTTTTTTTTTTTTTTACAGCCAATACCTTTTGCGGGTTATTTAAAGCCAAAACATATTTTAAATTGCAAAATAATTTTCTTTTTGAGAGTGGACGTTACATTGACAAATTTTTTGATAATAACAATTATTTTTCTAGATACAATCCTAGTATTTTAATATGGGTGGGAGATATATTCATACCTCTCCCAAGAATATTTGCAATTATCAAGCTTTTGGGGGTTATTTAAAGCTGAAATATTTTAGATTGTAAGATTAATTCTATTTTTTGTTTTGTTTTTGGAGAGTGTATATTGCATTAACAATTTATTTTGAGAATAATAATGATTTTTTTCAGATGCAAGTCTTATTTAACCCATAGCTGGGGTTAGAACAGGGGTGGGCAAACTTTTTAATACAAGGGCCGCATTCTAAAAATTTATAGTTTTACTGGGCCGCATAGTATATATAAACCAAAATAATTGATATTTAAAATTGTCAAAATAAAGGGCTTTTAAAGGAAAAATATAGTTTTAATAAATAGCATTTTAAAGGGGGCCGCACGAAATCGTTTGGTGGGCCGCATGTGGCCTGCAGGCCGTAGTTTGCCCACCCCTGGGTTAGAAGGTAGTTAGCATCTCTAAAAAAAATCCACAAGCTGAGTTTGAATTCCAGTTGTTCATTACATTCATCTGTTTTTCTCCCAGCTATGGGTTAAACAGTAGGGCAGACTAGAGTCTTCAGCTTTGGTAGTCGACCAGTCTAAGAGAAAGACAACTCTGAATTCTAAGCTGGTTTGACATGCAGCTAGAAACTCCATCCTTCAAAAAATAACATTGCTGCAGAAAGCACAGCAGCAATGCATAGCATGTTGAAAGCTATGTCCCCATACTCTTCAGTGGAGTTTATGGGACTTGAGTGAATGAGTCATTCTAGGTGCATGGGTATATATGTGAATGCATAAACAGGCATATGCTTAAGTGTATGATCGACTTGTTTTTTATGGCTTACCAACCATTTGAAGGTTATTTAAAGCCAGAAAATACTTTTAGATTGTAAGCATTTTCTGGGAGATCAACTGATACAAGTCCTACTAATTAACCCATAGCTGGGGGAAGGTGGATTCATACATTTCCCAAGGGTAATTGCATGTAAATGAATATAATGACCCAAATGGGAATTGGAATTAAGCTCTCCAATTAACAGTTCAGTGCCACTTTCCATTACACCACCTGCACATCCAAGTTTAAAGCGCCTCATATTCTCAAGTGGTCACCCATCTAGGTACTGACAAGGCCTGATGTTGCTTAACTTTGATGATTGTATGATAAGAAAAAAATGATGAAAACTTGGTGTAAAGAATGGACAGCTCCGTTATGCATTGAATACTTCAAGGAGAATGTGGCTGTTAAAAAATATTCAACTTTGTAAGCTGGCATTCATTTTATTCTCCCTATTATGTTATAATAGTTAAAATATCCTTTTTATAGTTTTACATCACCTGCACATCCAAGCTTACAGCACCTGGTGTTCCCAAGCAATCACCCATCTATGTACTGACCAGGCTCAATGTTGCTTAACTTCAGTGATTGGAGGAGACAACTAAATGATTGGTGGCAAGGTCTCATCCTTTTACAGTTGAAATGGCTAGATGTAACTGTAAGTTCTATGCTAACAGCTTCTTCTCTCACACTTCTCACTTGTGGAACACTCTTCTAACTTATTAATTCTTATTCTTTTATTGTCCTCTCTCCTTAATAGTAGTTATTCTCATATTCTCTAACACTCAGTAAAGCTCTTGCATCCTAGTGGCTTTATTACCTTGTTTGGGGTGAAATGGTTAAAAAAAAGAAGGTTAGTGGAAAGAATACACAGTTCCATTGTTCATGGAATGCTTCATGGAGTTAAAAAATATTAATTTTAGTAACCAGATATTTGTCTTAATTCCTTTTATTCATGATTTTATAATTTAAAATAGATAAAATATCCTTTTTATAGTTTTATATATTTCCGCTAATCACCCCTCCAAGCTTATAGCACTTGGTATTCCCAAGCGGTTACCCATCTAGGTACTGACCAGGCTTGATCTTGCTTAACTTTGGAGAAGTGGTATTTTGAGCAAGATATAGCCATAACTGTATGTGTGCTGGCATTGATGAGTTGGTGTATATTCTAGCCGTATGTATGCATGTGTTCACATGAATGTATGCATGTGTATGAATGCATTTGTGTTCATTCCTGTGTATGTATATATGCAGCTGTGGATGTGAATATATGTTAATCAAATGTAAGATGAATTTTCTTCCAAGAAAAAATAGCTTAAGTGCTGTGTTCAAGGTTTGTTTTGATAAAATTAATTAACAGATTTTAATAATGGCTTTAGAAGCCATTCTTTGAGATTAATTGATGCTATTTATAAATGAGTAAATTTCACATAAGAAAAAATAGCAGCTTAAAACCTTAGCCTTGATATATTATAGCAGTTGGGATTAAAAATATCCTACAATGTCTTTGTTTTGAAGTAGTGTTGGTTTGAGAGCCACCTGCTTTACTGTTCAAACATATATTCAGAAATAATGCACCAAAGCTCTTCATGATAAATAATTAGTAAAGAGTTATATTTAATCTCAAATGCGCGTATTTGCAATTAAATATACAGGAAATGCATGTGCTTCTGAAAATGGGATTGGCATGTTGAGTTCAAATTCTGTGTGGCCCTGGAAAAGGAATGGATCCAGTTTACCCCAGTTATAGAGTTATACAGGGCTCTTTATCCTTGGTAGAGCAACCAGTCTAAGAGAAGGAAAACTGTGAATTCAAAAAACCCTACCAATAATAGGACAGACTGGGCTCTTCATCCTTCTGTAGAGCAACCAATCTAGGAAACCCTCAGAAATATGAAAGAAGACTGGACATTTTTATCTTTGGTAGGACAACCAGTTTTGGAAAAGGAAAACTGTAAATTTAAAAACCCCTTCAAACAACAGGACAGACTGTGCTCTATCTTCCTCTAGAATAACTAGTCTAGAAGACGGAAAACTGTGAATTTAAAAACACACACAAACAATAGGACAGACTGTGCTACTTATCTTTGCTAGGGCAACCAGTGCAGAAGGGAAAACTGAATTCAAAAACACCCATAAATAATAGGGCAGACTGTGCTCTTATCATTGGTAGGGTAACCAGTTTAGAAGGAAAACTGTGGATTAAAAAAAGAAAACAAGAAGATATAGGACAGACTATGCTCTTTATCATTGGTAGGGCAACCAATCTAGGAGAATGAAAACTAAATTCTAAAACCCCTACAAATAATAGGACAGACCTTTTTTTTATCTTTGGTAAGGCAACCAGTCTGGGAGAAGGACAACTCTGAATTCAAAGCCAGCTTGAAGAGGGATAAGCTCTGTTATGATAACTTACCTACTTCTGCTATAGCTGCAGGTACACATAGTACTCCTACAATGGCAATAAGTTTTGGGAATCATGATTGTGAGAACTATTCAGTGACAATACAGCAAAGCTCTTATTGATAAATAATTCATAAAGAGTTATTATTTGAAAATACAGGTGTTTGCAATTAAATATGTAGAATGTGAAGGTGTCATAATTGTTACTGCTATTGAAAATAGAATTGGTGTGAACATTTCAAGTTTTGAGTGAGTCTGTTTTTTCATTTGGAAAAGGTATGAATCCATCACTCCCTAGCTAAGGGTTAAGTAGCAGGACAGACATGGCTCTTATCTTTGGTAGGGCAAACATTCAAGGAGGAGGATAACTGTGAATTGGAAACCTTCATAAATAATAGGACAGTCTGGGCTCTTTATCTTTGATAGGGCAGATACAGGTATTTGCAATTAAATAATATGCAAGATGTGAGGGCAACAGTGTCTTTCATTTTGCATTAATGCTTTTCAAAATCATTTTCCAACTATGGGTTAAATTGCAGGGCAGACAGGGATCTCTTGTCTTGGCTAGTAGCCAGTCTAAGGAAAACACCCTAATAAATAATAAGGTAGACTTTATCCTTGTCTGGGTGACCAGTTGAAGGCAAGAAGGCAGAAAGAAAGCATCCTGAAAAGGAATGGTGTGTCATTCTGCTTGAGACGCACCTCCTGCTGCTATGGCTACAGTATGTCTGGTGCTGCTGGGACTCAAATAGGTTATAGGATTTGTTTGTAACAGATATTTAGAATGTCTTCAAAAAACTAAGCAAAGTATTAAGAAATGGAAAAATTTTGTTAGAAATAAAAGAAAAAGGAGTGCTTAGCTGTTATGAAATATCAGTTCGCCTGTATGGCAGTGACAGAGACTTGAAGCAACAGTAATGTCGTACTACAGAAAAATGCTGAGAATATCATGAACTGAACATATGAGTAACAACAAAGTTTTAGAGAAAATGGAAAAAAAAAAGAAGACATTTATACTTACTATCAGAAAAAACAGTTGCAATTTCTAGAGCACATAATGAGGAAAGAGGATTTGGAGAGTTTGATACTCACAGGACAGATTGAAAATAATAGGAAGAGAAGAAAGCAATGCATAACCTACATGTCAAGATTGATTAAATGGATGAGGCACAAAGTTTAGGAGAGTAACAAAAAGACAAAATTTATTCAGAGCTACAAAGAAGAAGAAATTGTGGAGAGCCATAATTGCAATTGGGACATGGCACATAAAAGAAGTGAAGCTTTTAATGATAATGATTACTAAAGAATGATATTTAATTACTGTTGTAATGGAATGTCCCACCCTCCCTATCGTCTATGTGGACTGACTATATGTGGCAGACATGATGAGGCAGAACCTGGGACGAGCACAACTGGTTCCGACTTGCCTTTTCCCCGCCAAAAAAGAGCCCGTATTTGCTTAGCATGTAGGGCTACTGCAGTTGAAATGAAGGAAAAAAAAGGAAGCACTTACTGCTCTGCCGTAATCCGTCCTCGGCCAGATAACGTAAAAAAATAAGGGGAGACTTGCATTGCATTTTTATGCAATGAATATGCAATGCATTATGAGACAGAGACGGAATGAACTATGTGATCGCATGAAGACGCAAGGGATTATGGGTATATGGACAAATATAAAAGCACCTAGTTTTTCCCAGTTCAAAAGAAGCTTGGAGTGACATTCCCGGTTGGCGGCTGGAAAAGTCTGTTTGTGCGATTTTGAGACGGAACGACTAGAGGTTGGATTACCAGTTGGCAGAGCTCGAATTTACTCGCTGGTGGCCGTTTTCTTTTTATTTCACCACACTATATCAGTAGCTATAGATATATATATATATATATAGTGAGCATAGGATATACCTGGGGGCTTGCTTCAGGAATTACTAGCTTACCACCTAATTCCCTGTCTTTCAGTAGTGTATTCTCTTTTGCAATAAACCTCTCTTTCATCTACGTGTGTGTTGCTGTTCCTTCACTCAAGTACCACCTTCGTCTGTTTGTAACCTCTTTAAGAATATAACAATTACAAATGCAGGTATTTGCAATGAGATGTACAGGATGTGAGGGTAGTGGAAACCATTATTCGCACTGCAAGTGGAATTGATGCGGGGAGTTCCAATTCTTACTGAGTGTGTTTTGTTCATTTTGCATTAATTCCTTTGGAAAAGCATGAATTCACCTTCCTTCAGTTATGGGTTAAATAGCAGGATACTAAGTTTTCTTTAGCATTAGTAGGAAAGGTGTGAAATCAAAAATAATTAATAGGGCAGACTAGTCTTCTTAGAATTAGTTGTGCAACCAGTCTAAGAGAAAGAGAACTTGTATTCAAAAGCAGCCTGAAGAGGGATAGGCTCTGTCAGGCTATTTTACCCTCGACACACCTACTGCTGTTGTAGCTGCAGTAGATGTGGTGACTCTATAGTCTAAAATGTTTATGGGAATTATGATTCTGACAGGTATTTAGAGGTAATGCAGTCAAGTTCAAAATGGTAAATAATTTGTGAAAGAAATGTTTTATTGTAAATGCAATTATTTCTTAATTGCTTGATGCAAAAATCTACATTAGTATGAGTTGCTTATATTCCCTTCTCTGAAATGTCATAAAATCAAGAGTTTATGTGGGGAAAACTTTATAGCATGCCAAGACCCCAAAATAACACCTGTTTATTTGCTTCAGTGTCAAAGGTGAAGGTTCATCATTTGCTGTAGTTAAAACCATTTGTTTTATGTTTTTTTTTAACTTAATGTTCATCCAATGCAGGGCCCAAAAGCCACTCAAGGTAGAGGATTACTAAATGTGCTTTTTTTTGTTTTTGTATGGATGTAGGTTAGTGAATGGAGTAATAAGTGCGTAAGTGATACATAAAAAGGTAATGGTTGACCCTAGAATTGAAGAGGTTAAGATTGTAATATTTTGGGAAGCATCCTATTGGGAATATGTCAACAAATAAGTAGCAGCTTTTCAGAAGAAGCTGTCCAAATGGAACTTCTTTCTTACCAATGGAGGCTGACGGCCATATCACATTGAAACACTGGTTCCCATATAATCACCGAAGTGAAGCAACATCTAGCCTGGTGAGTACCTAGATTGGTGACCACTTGGGACAACCAAATGCTGTAAGCTTGGATGTGCAGGTGGGGCAATGGATAACAGCTCAGAATTTGAAATCGGAGAGCTGAGTTCAAATTACAGCCAGGTTTGTTATATTCATTTACTTGCAAATACTCTTGGGAACAGTATGAATTCAGCTATTCTCCCAATATCTATGGGTTAATTAATAAGACTTGTATCATTAAATCATTATTACCTTTAAAAACAAAACATTCTTACAATCTTTTATGGCTTTATATAATCTGAAAAGGGTTGATAAACCGTAAAAATGAGTCAATCAATCTTACCAATGGAACGAAGATGGTCTGCCTCTGTCTATATAGCATGGTGGGTTTTAATTCATGCACACCACCTATAACAGTCTTGCATCAGATTTGGGGGGGGGGGGTCATCCAAGATGCATCCAGCATCTGAGCACAGTCAACATATTGTTGCTGATTAACCAATCTGTGAAACCCTGAATGTACAGAGTTTTAGGTTTCTTACTAGTTTGTGTTTGATATGTCATCAAGATCCAGCAAAGTGTTTCTGATATGACAGGATTGTTTGTTGTATAATTTGTTGTTTGTAGGATGCTTTTTTTCATGAGGTGTTAAGCATATCTCTAAGGTGTATGTTCCATCACAATCCATGCTATTGCACTATACAAAATACTGATTCCATAGGGGTGTTTTATATATATATATATATATATATATATATATATATATATATCCAGGTATGGTGAAGTAATGGTTAGCAGCTCGGATTGAGGAATCGGAGAGCCGAGTTTGAATTTCAGGTGAATCCATTATATTCACTTACCTGCTAATAGCTTTGGGAAAGGTATGAATCCTCTTCTTCTCCTTCCAGCTCTGGGTAAATAGCAGGACAGACTGGGTTCTATAGCCTTGGATGGCAACTGGTCTAGGAGAAGGATAACTCTGAATTCATAACCTGCGGTGGGTCAATTGGGGACCTTGTGGCCCGTAGTGCACCAGGTCTCTGTATTTGGCCCTTCAAAAAGTGTTGATGGTTCTGCACAAAACCTTCACCACTATAATCAAATCTCATGTGATGGTATTGGGCTTTCGGTTCCTAAGCACTGAGCTGCTTGACCCTCATACGTCAAATTAGACAGGATAGTTGAGTATATATATATATATATATATATATATATATATATACAAAACACACACACACACACACATATATATATACAAAACACACACACACACACATATATATATACATATACAAAACACACACACATATATATATATATACACACAAAACACACACACATATATATATATATATATATATATATATATATATATATATATACACACAAAACACACGCACACATATATATATATATATATATATACGCAAAACACATATATATATATATATATATATATATATATAAACACACGCACACAGTGTCTTTCGTAATTTTTAAAAAACAATGAAGCAAAGACCACAAATAATAGAGTAATGGAAATTACAGTTATTGAAAGATAAAAGGATAACATTTTAGGATCAGCGACCATTTAGTTTCAAACACGAACCAAAAATGTCAAGAGGAACCCGAGAGTAAAAGCTTCAGATGTCATTTGGCGTTCATCAATCAAGCAGCCAGTACTGTTTTTGCTTTGAATTTATAAAATCTTTCTCTTAAAACAGTTTTTCAGGAAAATAGATTTCTCAAATCCAGTAGCTGTTATTGCTCTTCTCAATATTAATGGGGGTTTCCTTCCTAACCTTTTATTTGAAGTCGTGTGGAACGTCAACATCTTGATTATGTCATTATTTTCTCCTTTAGTTACATGTGCTATCCATTTTAGATGTTGCTGCAGTTGAATGTCCTCAAGTGATGTTTCTATTATCTGGTACATTTATTTCTTTGATTCTGTAGTGCCAATTTACAAAGTTCAAAGAAGGACTGTCTTTGCCAAAATCCACGAGCTAAATTGATTTCAGGAGTTGAGGATTATATTTTATATATAATAATAAATGGTTCTTGATTATTTTGAATACAATCTAAGGTGTGTAATTTCACCTTAAGGCTAAATTGGGACCAGGTGCAGAGGAGGATATTTCATATATAGTGATAAACAGTTCTTGATTATTTTGAATCAAATTTCAGGCATGTAATTTCAGCTTAAGGCTAAATTGGTACCATGAGTTGGGGATGATATTTTTTATCTAATTATAAATGGTTCTAAATTAGATTGAATAAAACCTAAGGCATGTAATTTCAGCTTAAGGCTAAATTGGTATGAATTCAAGATGATATGGTTGTTTTGAACATCCAAAGAACAAGATGTCTCATGTTATGTGAAAGGATCATAAAGATTTGTGTCAGTTTAGAAATAGAGATTAAAACATTTTGTTTTCCCTTTTTTTTTCTCATAATATCAAAAGATGAAACCCATTTCTTCTAGCAAATCCATCTGAATAAATCAAAAGCCATTATTTTGTCCACATTCACTTAACCTTGACATTCTTCCCTCAACATTTCTCTTTCAATTTCATTTGTTTCTCTTTCCCTTTCACTCTTCTCCATCCATTGGTCTCCCTCTTTCTGTTCTCCACCACGGGTCCTTCATTATCTTTCACTTTCTCCTCTAACTCCATTCTCTTTCACTTTCTCCTCCTCCTCCATACTCTTTCACTTTCTCCTCCTCCTCCATACTCTTTCTCTCTCTCCTCCTCCTCCTCCATATTCTTTCTCTCTCTCCTCCTCCTCCTCCATATTCTTTCTCTCCCTCCTCTTTCTCCATTCTCTTTCACTCCCCTCCTCCTCCTCCTCCTCCTCCATTCTCTTTCTCTCCCTCCTCCTCCATTCTCTTTCTCTCTCTCTCCTCCTCCATTCTCTTTCTCTCTCTCTACTCCTCCATTCTCTTTCTCTCTCTCTCCTCGTCCATTCTGTTTCTCTCTCTCCTCGTCCATTCTGTTTCTCTCTCCTTGTCCATTCTGTCTCTCTCTCTCCTCGTCCATTCTCTTTCTCTCCTCATCCATTCTGTCTCTCTCTCTCCTCGTCCATTCTGTCTCTCTCTCTCCTCGTCCATTCTGTCTCTCTCTCTCCTCGTCCATTCTGTTTCTCTCTCTCCTCGTCCATTCTGTTTCTCTCTCTCCTCGTCCATTCTGTTTCTCTCTCTCCTCGTCCATTCTGTCTCTCTCTCTCCTCGTCCATTCTGTCTCTCTCTCTCCTCGTCCATTCTGTCTCTCTCTCCTCGTCCATTCTGTCTCTCTCTCTCCTCGTCCATTCTGTCTCTCTCTCTCCTCGTCCATTCTGTTTCTCTCTCTCCTCGTCCATTCTGTCTCTCTCTCTCCTCGTCCATTCTGTTTCTCTCTCCTTGTCCATTCTGTCTCTCTCTCTCCTCGTCCATTCTGTCTCTCTCTCTCCTCGTCCATTCTGTTTCTCTCTCTCCTCGTCCATTCTGTTTCTCTCTCTCCTCGTCCATTCTCTTTCTCTCTCTCCTCGTCCATTCTCTTTCTCTCTCTCCTCGTCCATTCTCTTTCTCTCTCTCCTCGTCCATTCTGTCTCTCTCTCCTTGTCCATTCTGTCTGTCTCTCTCTCCTTGTCCATTCTGTCTGTCTCTCTCTCCTCGTCCATTCTGTTTCTCTCTCTCCTCCTCCATTCTCTTTCTCTCTCTCTCCTCGTCCATTCTGTTTCTCTCTCTCCTCGGCCATTCTGTCTCTCTCTCTCCTCGTCCATTCTCTCTCTCTCTCTTTCTCTCCTCGTCCATTCTCTCTCTCTCTCTTTCTCTCCTCGTCCATTCTCTCTCTCTCTCCTCGTCCATTCTCTCTCTCTCTCTTTCTCTCCTCGTCCATTCTCTCTCTCTCTCTCCTCGTCCATTCTCTCTCTCTCTCTTTCTCTCCTCGTCCATTCTCTCTCTCTCTCTTTCTCTCCTTGTCCATTCTCTCTCTCTTTCTTTCTCTCCTCGTCCATTCTCTCTCTTTCTTTCTCTCCTCGTCCATTCTCTCTCTATCTTTCTCTCCTCGTCCATTCTCTCTCTCTCTCTTTCTCTCCTCGTCCATTCTCTCTCTCTCTCTTTCTCTCCTCGTCCATTCTCTCTCTCTCTCTTTCTCTCCTCGTCCATTCTCTCTCTCTTTTTTTCTCTCCTCGTCCATTCTCTCTCTTTCTTTCTCTCCTCGTCCATTCTCTCTCTCTCTCTCTTTCTCTCCTCGTCCATTCTCTCTCTCTCTTTCTCTCCTCGTCCATTCTCTCTCTCTCTTTCTCTCCTCGTCCATTCTCTCTCTCTCTCTCCTCGTCCATTCTCTCTCTCTCTCTTTCTCTCCTCGTCCATTCTCTCTCTCTCTCTTTCTCTCCTCGTCCATTCTCTCTCTCTCTCTCCTCGTCCATTCTCTCTCTCTCTTTCTCTCCTCGTCCATTCTCTCTCTCTCTCTTTCTCTCCTCGTCCATTCTCTCTCTTTCTTTCTCTCCTCGTCCATTCTCTCTCTATCTTTCTCTCCTCGTCCATTCTCTCTCTCTCTCTTTCTCTCCTCGTCCATTCTCTCTCTCTCTCTTTCTCTCCTCGTCCATTCTCTCTCTCTCTCTTTCTCTCCTCGTCCATTCTCTCTCTCTTTTTTTCTCTCCTCGTCCATTCTCTCTCTTTCTTTCTCTCCTCGTCCATTCTCTCTCTCTCTCTCTTTCTCTCCTCGTCCATTCTCTCTCTCTCTTTCTCTCCTCGTCCATTCTCTCTCTCTCTTTCTCTCCTCGTCCATTCTCTCTCTCTCTCTCCTCGTCCATCCTCTCTCTCTCTCTTTCTCTCCTCGTCCATTCTCTCTCTCTCTCTTTCTCTCCTCGTCCATTCTCTCTCTCTCTCTCCTCGTCCATTCTCTCTCTCTCTTTCTCTCCTCGTCCATTCTCTCTCTCTCTCTTTCTCTCCTCGTCCATTCTCTCTCTCTCTCTTTCTCTCCTCGTCCATTCTCTCTCTCTTTCTCTCCTCTCCATTCTCTCTCTCTCCCTTTCCTTTTTTTTTAATATACAATATTTTTTAAAATCGTCTTCTCTTTTCTTATTTCTTCAGAAAGCACTTAAATTTTTCCTTCTTTATCCTAATAGTCTCTCAACTTTCTCTGTTTTAATTTGTGCATTTTATCTAATTTCATTCTTTATTAATTTTTTTGTCACCATTCATTGACAAAAGGTTTTACAATCCATTAATAATATTTCAATGTTATTAATTAAAAAATCAAGTTTTCCATTTGTACAAACAATGTTGCTAACTTCTTATGCTCACTTTTCCTTCATTCTCACTTTCCTGTAAAGAGAATAAAAGTGAAAATGATAAATGAATGTAAAGTTTCATTGAGTAATAACAGGTGAGAACATCGTAAGGTATGTGAGAGAGTCTTTTTCTTGGCTTTATTTGTTCAGTGTCTTTTTCCCTTCTTTTTTGTCTCTTTCCTCCTTCATTTACTCATCTCCTTTGTTCTCTAACCTTTCATCTTTCTGCCCCTGTTCCTCTCACTGATCTCTTTTTGTTCTCCAGGAATCCTTCATTATGTTTCTCTCTCTCCTTTTTTCATGCTCTCTCTCTCTTCATTCTGTATCCTTTTTTCTCACTCTCCTTTTATTCTGTATCCTTTTTCCTCTCTCTCTCTTTATTCTGTATCCTTTCTTCTCTCTCTCTTCATCTGTGTCCTTTTCTCTCTAGAAGAAAGAGAGAGAAAAGGACACATTCTGTATTCTCTTCTCTCTCTTTCTTCATTTTGTATCCATTTTCTCTCTCTCTCTTCCTTCATTCTGTATCCATTTTCTCTCTCTCTCTCTTCCTTCATTCTGTATCCTTTCTCTCTCTTCCTTCATTCTGTATCCTTTCTCTCTCTTCCTTCATTCTGTATCCTTTCTCTCTCTCTCTCTCTTCCTTCATTCTGTATCCTTTCTCTCTCTCTCTTCCTTCATTCTGTATCCTTTCTCTCTCTCTCTTCCTTCATTCTGTATCCTTTCTCTCTCTCTCTCTTCCTTCATTCTGTATCCTTTCTCTCTCTCTCTTCCTTCATTCTGTATCCTTTCTCTCTCTCTCTCTTCCTTCATTCTGTATCCTTTCTCTCTCTCTCTTCCTTCATTCTGTATCCTTTCTCTCTCTCTCTTCCTTCATTCTGTATCCTTTCTCTCTCTCTCTCTTCCTTCATTCTGTATCCTTTCTCTCTCTCTCTCTCTTCCTTCATTCTGTATCCTTTCTCTCTCTCTCTTCCTTCATTCTGTATCCTTACTCTCTCTCTCTCTCTCTCTCTTCATTCTGTATCCTTTTTCTCTCTCTTCTTTCATTTTGTATCCATTTTTTCTCTCTCTCTCTCTCTATTCCATATCCTTTCTTTCTCTCTCTCTCTGACTTCATTCTGTATCCTTTTTTCTGACTCTCCTCTTTTAATTTGTATCCTTTATTCTCTTTCTCGCTCTCTCTCTTTCAGTCTGTGTCTTTTTCTCTCTCACTTGATCCTCCCTGTGTCATTGTTTTCTCTTTCCTTTTTCTGTGTCAACATTTTTTCCTCACATCTTTTATTCATTCTTTCATCTTGCAAGTTTCACTTTTTATTTTAATATTTTTTTTTTACTTCTTTCCCTGCATTGAAACTTTCCTTATTGTCTTTCCTTTCTTTCCATTTATCTACATTATCCCAACATCTTCTCGTCAACCATATCTGCTTGAAAGCAAACCAGAAATGGTGGCCTATAAAAATGGACCATATTTTCTCCATGGACAAAATCCAGACAATCCCAAGGAAAGGAAAAATCAATGCAAATGATGAAATGAAGATGTCTGACCAAGCATCAATATCAATTTGATCAGAAAATGAAAGTGCAGAATCAGAATTGGTTTTGAAGGTGAAAATAAAGAAAGCAGCCTTCACTCAATTGAATCAAAAATAAGGAACAGCAATTATAAAAGACTTAAAGTTGTTGTCAAAGTTGTCAGAAACTTGCTTGAAACCATGAAATGTTTACAAGCTGTGTATTGTGTTTGACACATTAGGAATTTAATGTTAACATTAATTGCTATGTCCCCTTGGCAATGTGAACAGTCAGTACTTTGTTTAAGAGTAAGAGATGACCAATGTTAGACATTCTGTTAGTTGGCAACCACCATTATTGGCTTCATTTAATGTCACTGGGAAAAGAGAAAAGGCGAGGCTAGAAAAAACAAAGTGGAAAGAAAATGAAGCCTTGTCATTTGTCCCTTTTAGGCTTGAGAGGAGAGGATTAAGTTTGATTTCATTTTTTATAGTCTGTCAAAAGCAGTTATGAAATTTAAAAGGCACTTCTATGGCCAGTCTAAAGAAAGATATGTTGGCAGATGATTATGGGTGAGGATGAAAAGGAGAAGAATACGGAGAGAAGGAAAAGACAGATAGATACTTTTGGGGTTGATGGTAGCAAAGAGGTAAAATGCAGAGAGATGGAAATAAAAAGATTCTGAGAGTTGATGGTTACTAAAAGGAAAAGTGCAGTGAGAAGGAAAAGCAGGATTCTGAGAAGTGATGATGACAGAAAGAAATGCCGAGAAGATGAAAAGAAAGAAATTCCTGAAGATGATAATAGCAAAGATGAAAAATGAAGAGAAAGGCAAAGAAAAGAATGAGAAGTTAGGGGTTGAAAACTCTCAACAAAGAAAAACAAAGAACAATGTTATAGACTGAAAACTAAGTTAAGAGAATGTTGGAAAAACCAGATAGGAAAGAGAGAAGGAAAAATGAAAGAGAATCAGATGGGAGGAAGAGAGAGGGAAAATGGGAGAGAATCAGTTGGGGATGAAGGGAGAGAAAATGGGAGAGAATCAGGTTGGGAGGAAGAAAGAGAGAGAAAAATGGAAGAGAATCAGATGGGAAGAAGGAAGAGAAATATGGGAGAGAATCAGATGGGAAGAAGGTAGAGAAATATGGGAGAGAATCAGATGGGAGGAAGAGAGAGGGAAAATGGGAGAGAATCAGTTGGGGATGAAGGGAGAGAAAATGGGAGAGAATCAGGTTGGGAGGAAGAAAGAGAGATAAAAATGGAAGAGAATCAGATGGGAAGAAGGAAGAGAAATATGGGAGAGAATCAGATGGGAAGAAGGAAGAGAAATATGGGAGAGAATCAGATGTGAGGAAGGGGGAGAAAAATGGGAGAGAATCAGATGGGAGGAAGGAAGAGAGAGAAATATGGGAGAGAATCAGATGGGAGGAAGGAAGAGAGAGAAATATGGGAGAGAATCAGATGGGAAGAAGGAAGAGAAAAATGGGTGAGAATCAGATGGGAAGAAGGTAGAGAAATATGGGAGAGAATCAGATGGGAGGAAGAGAGAGGGAAAATGGGAGAGAATCAGTTGGGGATGAAGGGAGAGAAAATGGGAGAGAATCAGGTTGGGAGGAAGGAAGAGAGAGAAAAATGGAAGAGAATCAGATGGGAAGAAGGAAGAGAAATATGGGAGAGAATCAGATGGGAAGAAGGAAGAGAAATATGGGAGAGAATCAGATGGGAAGAAGGAAGAGAAATATGGGAGAGAATCAGATGTGAGGAAGGGGGAGAAAAATGGGAGAGAATCAGATGGGAGGAAGGAAGAGAGAGAAATATGGGAGAGAATCAGATGGGAGGAAGGAAGAGAGAGAAATATGGGAGAGAATCAGATGGGAAGAAGGAAGAGAAAAATGGGTGAGAATCAGATGGGAAGAAGGTAGAGAAATATGGGAGAGAATCAGATGGGAGGAAGAGAGAGGGAAAATGGGAGAGAATCAGTTGGGGATGAAGGGAGAGAAAATGGGAGAGAATCAGGTTGGGAGGAAGGAAGAGAGAGAAAAATGGAAGAGAATCAGATGGGAAGAAGGAAGAGAAATATGGGAGAGAATCAGATGGGAAGAAGGAAGAGAATGGGTGAGAATCAGATGGGAAGAAGGAAGAGAAATATGGGAGAGAATCAGATGTGAGGAAGGGGGAGAAAAATGGGAGAGAATCAGATGGGAGGAAGGAAGAGAGAGAAATATGGGAGAGAATCAGATGGGAAGAAGGAAGAGAAAAATGGGAGAGAATCAGTTGGGGAGAAAGAGAGAGGAAAAGAGAGAATGAGTTGTGGATGAAGGGAGAGAACAAGTGGAAGAAGGATGAAAAAATGGGAGAGAATCTGATGGGAGGTATAAATATAAAAGTGGTTGTTGACGTCAACCATGCACAGATAGTGTTGAATGGATAAAATGTCAAACAAAGTGCCGAATGGACAAAATGTCAAACAAATAATGTGTCAAATTGACAAAGTGCCAAATGGGGGAAAAAAAGAGTCAAACTGATTAAATGATGAAAGGACAGAAATGTGCTTCCAATAGAATATCTTTTAGTTAGCATGCAAGTATCCTGCTGGTAAATAATTATTTTAAAATTTTAAACAAATAAACTGTCAATGAAAAAAAAAAACTATATAGATCTGAATTATGACATTTAAAACTTGAAGGAATAATTGGCTTTTAGTAAATAAACTGAATTGTGAGGTAGGCATTTATTTATAGTCCCTATGAAAAAATATATATTCACTTGGTTTCACGCTTTTGTGATCATCAGACAAAAATTATTTATATTTGCTGACAAAACAACAAACATATACACTATGTTACCTTACGACTAACAACATAGCACAATTATACAAAAAGACAACTGAAAGTGCAAGAAACGGCATGAATCAGGAAGCCAAATATATAGCAGCTAAACTGAAAATAGACGAAAAGATAAATCCTGTAGCTTAACAACAGGCATTCATTACAGCAATGGAACATGAACCGAACTTTGAGGCAAAACCCACATTCCGTCTAATCAAACTTGCAAAAAATGAAATAATAGAGTTTGTCTGATGATTGCAAAAAACGTGAAACCCAGGGTTTCAAACTAATGTCCATACAACTGAAGATGTTAACTATCACAGATATTGAACAATTTCCACTAAGTACCATGCATATAATAATGATAATAATATATTCGCTTGACGAGGAAATGGAACTAATGTCTTTGGTTTAATAACAAAATTAAATTCAGGGGCTTTAGCTTCCATTTCTGAAACATGGTTATCACTGTGTCGTGAAAAAAAACTTATTTTAATTCAATTAATTTATAATATTAATGCTCTGTAAATTTACATTGAGCACTATTGTGTAAAAATAAAAATATCTATAAGAACACCGGATTTTATATCTTACTGTTCTTTCTTTTTATATATATATATATATATATATATATATATATATACTCTTAGTTCAATTTGGTTAAAAATAGAGCTGTGGACAACTATCAAGACAGCATAGCTCAGCATCTGTAGAAATTCCACTTGTTGAATCAATGCCATGTTGAATTGCTGCACTTCCCCAGCTTGGGTAGCATCCAACATAATATTAGGTATATTTCCCATAACTTTTGGTATGTTAGTGTATAATAATAAAATATATCTCGGACGTGTTGGATATGATGTTTGTTATCCTTCAGAATAGAACTGATTTATATACAAGAAATAGAAGAAAACATCATTGCTGAAGACTGAAAGAGATTCAAGTAAAATGAAATGAAAACAGAAAAGGACAAACATAAACTCTCATAGACAGACAAGCAAGATTAAACCTTCCTGATTAATTGTATTGATTCTCTTATTATTTTGTGAAAGAAATTTGCATTGAAATCAACAAAAGATGAGCAGAGTTAAAAAAAAAAAAAATATCCAGAAAACCAAAGTAGACAGACACTTCAGTTTCCTGTTTTCTGATTGGATGTTTATATTACCAATTATTTCTGGCTAAAAATCCTATATCATTGATGCAAAATAATATTCTTCAAGTGGTATGTTGGTTTGTTTTTTTATTTAATTGCAAATTCTGTTTTTTTTTTTTTTATAAACAATAGGTAGGTCAGTGTAGGTCTTGATGTACAAGAGTCAAAAAGGTAGACATAAGTCCAGTTTGTGTTAGAATCAAAAAGGTCTGCTTTGTACAAGTCATAAACGTAGCCATGAATCTGGTTTATACTCAACTTAAAATAATGTTGCCATAGGTCTGGTTTACATTCTAGCTATAAAAGTTGTTGTAGAGTTACTTTTCACAGTGGAAACTGTATTTGGACTAAATTCGGTCCTAAATAGGTTCAACGTACAAAATGTTAAGAACTTGTTATAATAAGTATTACGCAGAGTAATCTAGTTGTGGTAGCTGACTACTACTTATATTAGGTGGGAGAGTCTATTATCTATAGACTAGGTGTGTTTCACCATAACAAAAGTAAACATCAGTTTGTTTTGCATGAGTATAAAAATGGTAACCATAGGTCTGTTTCACATGAGAGTCAAAAAGTTGACTATTGTTTTGGCTTACAGTAAAGTCAAAAGAGGTAGAAACAAGTTTGGTTTTACATGAGGGTGAAAAAAGTTACGCACAGTTCGAATTTGAATGAAAAGGGTAGACAGGTTTGGTTTGCTTCAGAGTTAAAAATGAAACCGGTATAGTAAACTGGTGACCCCTTTTTGGTGGTGGCTACCTCCCTGCACTGGTAGCCTAACTGACAAGGTGAAGGTTGAACCATGTTTGTAGGAGCTTTACCTTTCTGCATGGGGATGCAGTTGGCATAAATTTGAAAGGCTGTTTCAGTGTTATCCATTCTTGATAGAATAAACAATTGCTGCAACAATTAACTTGAAGCCCAAAATGTTTGTAAATTACTTTTCCTTTTTGTTTCTCATTCTCCTGCTGCAGCTTGTCATTTTTCTTTCTTAATTATTGTTTTCTGCGAAGTTGGCAGAATGGATTATCCCAAGTACTGTTTTTTTTTTCTGAACATCATAACTTGTTTACAAAATAAGACGGAAGTAATTAGTGATTCCTGTCAAAGAACTAAAGAAATGGTATAATATGGAAAGAACATATAATAATCTATCCAGCCTAATGGAGAAAATGGCATCAAATATTTTTTCTAATTCCCTGATTGAAATTTCTGTCTAATGTTGCTACTCATGTCCAATGTATATCCATTTTCCTACCCTAATGTATTTCAAGAATATAAATGTCTTCTCTCTGTAACTTAATAAATTACCATACTTTCCTTCATTTTAAGCATATATTTTTTCTCCCAAAAATGACTCCTCCAAAAATCTTGAGGATTCTTATTGTTGGGTTTGTGGTTACTGGTATTAGACTAATTCTTAAACACCTTTATTTAGCAGATGATGATGATTATCCTATATTGAAACATGTTTTATTAAAATGGGAGGGGACAACTCAACACTGTGACAACTCAGGACCGAGGCAACTCAGCACCAGAAAAACTTAACTTTTTTTTATAATTGAATAAAAGTAATTTATTAAGGATTAAAACCTTAATTAGTGAATATTTTTATTCTAATAAGGCATTTGAAAAGACATTATGTAAAATATGATCCAGTTTTTTGTTTTTAATTATTTTTAATAATGTAAATTATAAAGAAATTTATCTTTATTACAGTAAATTAACATAAAAATAATTTGATAAAACACACTTGTTTTTAATTACTAGGCCTACTAAGGAGATTCTCATAGCCTAACATATGTACTGATTCTTAGAATTAGACAGTTGGTTTTTTAGGTCATATAAGGAGGAGAGAGAGCTTAGGAAAATTGATACTCACAGGACAGGTTGAAGGTAAGAAGGAGAAAGGAAAACAATGCATAACTATCCTAGTGAGCTTGAGTAAATGGATGGTGGAACAAGGTTTAGGAGAGGTAACAAAAAGACAAAATTTATTAAGAGTTACAAAGATGAGAAATTGTGGAGAGCCATGACTGCCAACATCCTGAAGGGACACGGCCAATAGCAGAAGATAACTGACAAGGGTGTTAACTGTCCAATGAAGAGGAATGTTGCATGAAATCTAAATTCAGTGCTTGTGGCTTCTCCCTCAGGATAAAAAACAAATGTAAAGGTCAATTTTTTTTTCTATTCTTTTCCTCAGTTTGTAAGTTTTGTTGAACAGAAATGATTTTTGTTGCTGTGGGTCAGCCTTCTGTCATACATGTGAAAATTATTTTAGAGATTTTTTTCCCAAACAGTTTTTTTTTATTTCTCTTAAATACCCCCCCCCCCCAAAAAAAAAAACTGCCATTCAAGTCTCTCCATGTAATCTTAATCATTAAAATAATCCTCTTCATCACTGTTAGACACTCTTTGGAGTATAGGACCACAGTCTCCTCACTCTAGATATTACTGATGTGGTTTGCATAAGAAGAAGGTTTTTGTGGGGGTAGAATTGCCAGCTCCACACTCAACTAATTTCAACTTTAGAATTGTCATTCTCCTAGATTGGTTGCCAACCAACACCAGGAAGCTCAGTCTTCCCTGCTACTTAGCCTTTACAACTCTGCAGGTATACGTGTCTGTCGGCAATACCCTTTCTCGATATTCTCCGGGCAGATATGATCCCCAAGTGACAGTGCTTTGTTTCAAAGAGAAAGCACATTTCTAAAACTAACCTATTGCTACAGAAAGTACATCATTAAGCTTGTGATATAAACTGGGAATGCCTGGATGTAAAATCATTTTGCCCAAATTGAAACAGTTGTTTTATCAGTAGATTTTAATAAAGTGTTTTAAAATTGTTCATTTATAGATCACAATGGCGACCCTCCGCCCCCAGGGGTGAGATGTAGAATGTTACATTGACAGAGGACCTTTTTATAGACAGTGAGGGTGACAAAGAAGAATTTCTCAGATTTACCCATGCATATAGTGGTGATGTGCATGACAGTGAGACTGAAAGTGATTGACCAAGAAGGAGGAATTTTTGAACTGTCACAAGCATACGATCTCCCATGGCTACCAGAAGTTTTCCTATACTTCTAGACATACAAATGTTGATGAAGAAGCTAGTGAGGTAGATGTTTTTTGTCATTTTTTTATGACAAAGTTATTCAATTCATGGTAGTGGAAACGAAATGGTATGCAATCAATGTGAAAACAATAAATGAGAGCTTGAAAAAGTGTTTGCTTTGAAGAAATGAAAGCATTTTTGACCTTGTTTTTGTTGATAGGTTTGACAAAGTGACCTTTGTATTTGTCTTACTGGACAACAGGACCCCCTTTTATATATGCAAGGATTTCACAATGTGATGAGTAGGAATTATTTTTCATCAATTCTCTCGTATTTTCATCTTGATATTTCAACGGAAGTACCCAGATACAAAAAAAGACTTCAATGGTACTACATCTCCGCTAAAGAAATAAGCTTGGATGAAAATATGATTGCTGTTGAAGGGAGGATGGATCTAATGCAGTACATGCCCAAGAAATTGTCAAAATGGGAAATGAAAGCCTGGGCACTTGTGGAAGCAAAGGCTGGCTACCTTTATAGTTGCAAACTGTACTTAGGAAAAGAAACGCATACTAGAAACACACCAAGTGTTTTTAAGCATATCACCCCAAGCAAGGCTGGAGGCCACTATCACGCATGGGGTTACAGAAGGGTTGGAGGAAGAGCAGATAGGAGTGGTAAAGGAGAGGATGTAGAGAAAGAGAAAGACGGAGGGTCGATCAAGGCAAGGGGGTTACAGAAGATTTGGAGCGAGAAAAGATAGGGATGAAAGATGAAAGGATGTGGAGAAGGGAAGTGGATAGATCAAGGCAACTGAAGATGTTGATTGACGCTACACTTAAACCGTTGGAGATTGTATTTGTCAGGGAAACGGTAATAGGGAAGGGAGTTCCATAGGCGAGATGTGTGAGACATGAAGCTATTGGAGTAGAAGAGACGTCTACATCTAACAGTTTCAACGGTGAAGGGGTGGGAACGGGATGCCAGCCTCGTAGGACGTTTAAATTCATGAGGCCTAGGGACAAGCGAAAGCAACTCCTCGGAGCACATCATTGTGTTGTCTACTTTACAACTGTGGTCATGTTATTTATATGGACAATTTCTTTACTTCAACGGAGTCATTTGCTGGATTAGCTGCGAATGACATCGGTGTGTGTGGTACCCTTCAGACAAATCACTGGGGGTTCTTGCTGAAATCAAGAATGTGAAGCCAAATAATCCCCACCCTTATTACCAAGTGCAATGGCAACAGTCACTTTTTTTCCTGGTGTGACAAGTGGCTGTTCAACCTGCTTACTACCTGCCACTCCGATCAGACAATTTAGGAAGGAAGTTAAGTTGAAACATAACCAGGACCTTGGACAAGGCTTGCGCCATTGAGAAACATGGGAAGAGTTGACCGCTTTGATAAACAGCTTATGGTTTTATTGCTGAGCACAAGTTGCTGAAGTGGTGGAAGAAAGCTTTTTTTTAACTTATTTAATGGCTGCTTTTGTAATCCTTGGGTGGTTTGGAAGGCATGACACCTCCGTCGAACAAGGGCTGAGAAATTCTGCCTGAAGATAGTGCACAGACTTCTTGAAGGGTTCAGCTGAATGTTAGATCTCGCTGAGGAAGGTGCTCCAATAACACTTCAGACAAGCTAGTTATGGGTGAGCATTACGTCATGATAAATCCCAAGTATGTCAGCACTCTGCAACCGACTGTGTAGTGTACTCCAGCAGGGACAAAAAGAAGCACCAAACTACCTATATGTGCTGACACTGTCAGGTTCCTGTGTTTTCCTACCCCTGCTTTGAATGCTATCATACTTTGGTCAACTACAAGGTGGATTGCGGGCCCAGATCACACAATTAACAAGTAAGCTTCTTAATAAAATACAACTTTTTTTTTTAGTTTTCATGTTTTTTCATTTTTTTCTCAAAATTTATTATATGTACAGTTAAAACAAAATATGCCTACAGTTTCTATATTTTTTTATGCAAATACCCTGAAAATTTTTATAACAATATCTCTAAAATCCTAAAATTTACACTGCTATATATATATATAGCTATATATATATATATATATATATATATATATATATATATATATATATATATATATATATATATATATATATATATATAGCCATAGCTATATATATATATATATATATATATATATATATATATATATAGCCACCATTCAAAAACTTACCACATCCAAAATTAATGTAGATCAAGGGGAAACAACTCTAAAAGTTAGTGTTGATTTGTAAATGTTAACTAATAGCTAGCTGAAAAATAGATGGATTCCTAAATTTCCTGAGGGTATATGTGCAAAAATGAATGCAAATGACTTGACTGGGATTTGAACTCTGCATGCTGATTCCACTTTCCATTCTGATAACCATTATGCTATATGCATATCCGTAATAAAACTATAAAAATAAAATCAAAACGTTCATATCCTCCCCCCTTTGTTCTTTTCAAATTGTTTTCTAATTTACAAAAGAAAAGTTTTCGTATTGCAAATGTTTCTGGTTCTTTGCAGCTTTATATCAAGACCTGAAGCATAAATTTTATGCTAGCTACGACTTAATTGTTGTTAATTCCTCCTCGTTAGTTTGCTTTGTAGATAGCAAATATTAAATTAATTGTGTTGATGAAGTTTTCCTTTTTGTTATGCATGCTCATTAATGAAAAGACTACTCTTAAATAATTACAAGAATTAATTACTGATTAGTTTTGCATAGACCATTTGGTGTTCTCCTTTAAGCATAGTTCACACTTCATTATATCACCACCATTTATAAAATTCATACTTAAAGAATATAAGACCTGTCTCCCTTTAACCATAACTGGTGTAACCTAAATTCTTTCACTCCCATACAAAACATTTCTCAATCAACATACGGACAATACCATAAAAATGCCCATTAGACGCAGAAATGTGTGCACACATTGTCAACTAAGTCCCACATAAACCAAGTAGAATTATAAAAAACATAAACAGAAGAATTATACACATGAACATTCTATGATAAGATAAATATGTGTGAGGTTTACTTAACCAATGAAAAACAACAAGCACAAAAATAAAAAATACTTTTTCTCCCAGTCCTGGGTATGATGATAAATTGCATCTGTGTAAGACGATAAACTACGTCCAACAGCAAGGCATCTGATCAGGAGGTTTTGAGGAGCATGGAACCACCTCTTAATTGCTGGTGTTCCCAGGTCCACCCTGACCTGGGGTGGTAGCACCTGTTAGGGTCCCAGCTATGGGCAAATAGTTAACACTCAGACTATATCCGCGTCTTGGGAATGACGATAAACTATATCTGTGTCCTAGGTATGACGATTAACTATGTCCAACAGCAAAACCTCTGATAATGTTTTTGAAAAAAATAATGTTGCCAGCTATACGTTTCTGAAAAAATATTACCAGCTATATGTTTCTGAAAAAATATTACCAGCTATACATTTTTGAGGAAAAAATATTAACAGAAATGGATTTTTGACACAGCAAAAATATTACTGCGGGAGAAAAAAAAAAGTTGTTGGCATTAAATGACCCATTGAGGTTTTGATATGCTGTAAAACAAAACAAACCAAACTTTTTCTCCTCCATATTTAATTTAAGCTTAAATAGAAGCAAAACATTAAATTTATAAACGTTTCTTATTTGTTCCTTATCCTATTATTATATCAGATTCACATTCATATTTTAGTCCTGGGTATGGTGGAAAACTACATCCAGTAGCAAGATCTCTGATCGAAAAATTGGAGATTTTGAGGAGTGTGGAATCACCTCTTGTTTTCAGGTCCACCCAAATCTGGCCATCCTGGGTTTGATGATAAACTACATCTGTGTCCTGGGTCAGACGATAAACTACATCTGACAGAAAGGCCTCTGATCAGGAGGTTTTGAAAAGCAGGGTAGCACCTGTTAGGGCCCCAGCTATGGGCAAATAGTTAGCCTTAAAACTGGTTTCAAAACACTATGAAAGTGTAAAAATAGGTTTTAAAACCAGCAGTATGAATTTATAAAAACTTATTACTAGCAATAAATTTTTGAAGAAAAAATTATTACCAGCAATATATTTAAAAAAAAAAAAATTACCAGTAATATATTTTTTTGGGGAAAAAAAAAATATTACCAGCAATAAAAATCTTGTTGGCATTAAATAACCCATTGAGGTTGATATGCCATAAAACAAACCAAACCACTCTAACCCATGGTGGCAGCACCTATTAGGGTCTCAGCTATGGGTAAATAGTGAACCCTCAAACACTACGAAAGTATAAAAATACATTTTTATAGTAGAATCACCAGTAATACATTATTATATAAAAAATAATTACCAACGATAAATATTAATAGTAAAATTACCAACATTTTTAAAGCAGAATTACCAACAATAAATTTTATAGGAAAATGACCAACAATACATTTTATCTGTAGTTGAAGCCATAAAACTGTGTTCAAAATATTTAGATACCAGCATTAAATAACCTATAGAGGTTGATATGCCACTAAACAAAATCAACTGACCAACATCAGAATATAGGTTAGACCAGCAGGCATCCCTTGCAGAGTGATTAGGCCCCTACAACCAAAAGAGTCCATCTCCAAAGTAGATGCTTACAAGCTCAGGTACAGACAAACCAATCAAAATCCAGGCAATATTTACTTCCTATCCATAGTTCCCAATCTAATGAAGGAAATCTCTTTGTGAGGCATCCCTTGCTGAGTGATTAGGCCCCTACGACCAAAAGAGTCCATCTCTAAAGTAGATGCTTACAAGCTCAGGTACAGACAAACCAATCAAAATTCAGTCAATATTAACTTCCTATCCATAGTTCCTAATCTAATGAAGGAAATCTCTTTGTGAAGAAAAGATATTTTATGACAAATCTGACCTGGAAAATAACAAGTGAGTTCTAAATATTATTAAGTATTCTGTAGCCGTTTTTTTTTATTGTGTCTGTAGTTGTTAACTCTCATAGCTGGAGGTTGATATGGTTTACTATTGATTATACTGGCAATGGAGAGGAAGTTTCAATCAAAATTTTAATTAATCCTTCTTGCCGTAAGCTCTAAACTAGGCAAAGAATTTATTTCCTTTCTGAGATGAGTAATTGTAAATATTTTTGTATTATTTTGAACTATTGTTCTCATCTTAGTTGATATGTTATTATAGACAGAACATTTTGATAGTCCTGGGTATGACAAACTGCATCTGGCAGCAAAGCCTCTTATCAGGAGATTGGAGGTTTTGATAAGTGTGGAACCACCTCTTAATTGCTGCTGTTCCCAAGTCCACTGTGATCCAGAGTAGTAGAGTAGGGTCCCAAATAGTGCTTCCCCCCAAATTGAAACACTAGGAAAGTATAAAAATACATGTTTATAGTAAAAATACCAGCAATACATTTTTATAGTAAAATTACCAATGATACATCTTTATAGCAATACATTTTATAGTAGAATTATCAAAATTACATTTTATTATAAAATGACTAATAATACATTTAAAATATGTAAAATGACAATATAAACAAAACTAAAAAAGTATAAAACTACATTTTATAGTAAAATTACCAACAATGCATTTATTAAAAAAAAATTACCAACAATACATTTTATGTTTGGTTTGATTTGTTTTACAGATTATCAACCTCAATGGGTTATTTAATGCCAACAATTTTTATTGCTGGTAATATTTTGTTTTGTCAAAAGTCTATTTCTGGTAATATTTTTCCTTCAAAAATGTGTTTCTGGTAATAATTTTTTCCAAAAACCTATTTGCTAGTAATACTTCTCTCCTGTATAGCTGGTAATATATTTTTTTTTTTAAACATATATTGCTTGTAATATTTTTTTTTTTTTCAAAAATATATTGCTGGTAATATATTTTTCTTCAAAAATTTATTGCTGGAAATAATTTTTTTACAACGTATTTCTGGTATTAAAACCTATTTTTATACTTTCATAGTATTTTTACCCCAGTTTTGAGGTTAACTATTTCCCCATAGCTGGGACCCTAACAGGTGCTACCACCCCGCGTCAGGGCGGACCTGGGAACACTAGTAATTAAGAGGTGGTTCCACGCTCCTCAAAACCTCCTGATCAGAGGCCTTGCTGTTAGATGTAGTTTATCGTCTTACCCAGGATAGCAATACATTTTATGATGTACAAACTTTACATCTAAAAATCATATGTTTTCCCTGAAAGTATAAAAATATGGACAAAATATCTGTAGTTCAAGCCATAAAATTGCATAAAAATATATAGATTTTGGCATTAAATAATCCATAGAGGTGTTAATATGTCGCTAAACAAAATCAACCATTAAAACATTTACGCTCACCATCTGGCGTCCATTGATTGGCTGATGTAGGATATCTGTTGATTGTGATATTTTGTTCCTGTGATGTCAGTTATTGTTAATTCCTATTAAATTGGTACTTCTCTACTTGATCCTAGGATTGAACTCAATACCACTAGATGACCAAAAAACATGTACAGTGTAACCCGGATATAAGAGAAACCCTGATATAAGAGAGATATTCTCTGGTCCCAAATTAGAGCCTGTGTTAATGTATATATAATAGACCAAACCCGGATATAAGATAAACCCGGATATAAGAGACTTCGACCCCGGTCCCGACATCTCTCTTATATCCGGGTTACACTGTATAACCAACTCCTATATCCACTATGCCACCATCTTGAAAGATATCAGTTACATGTTTTTGGGAGAATTCAATGTTAGATGGTTTTGATGTCAGACTAAGGCAAGAGAACCCAATCTGTCCTGCTATTTAACCCACAGGTAGGGAGAGAAAACCTGAATTCCTACCTTTCACAAGGGTATTTGCACTAAAGTAAATGTAATGAACTTGGCTGGAATTTGAACTTGGCTCACATCGCTATCTCCTTCTGAGCCACTAACCATTTCACTACCCATGCATCCACACACACACACACACACACACACACACTATATATATATATATATATATATATATACACACACACACACACACACATATATATATATATATATATATATATATATATATATATACACACACACACACACATATATATATATATATATACACACACACACACACACACATATATGTGTGTGTATATATATATATATATATATGATAGAAGAATTATTAATAAGAAAGAAAAATCCAACACTCAATAATATCAACTATGAACACGGCCACATTATGCTGACTGTGTTTGGAAAATAAAACATTCTTAAACAACATACCTATAACTTTAAAAGAATCTGTACATTCAGTTAAAAGTAAAAATAAAATCATCCTTGACAATGGCTAAAAGTATAGCTGAAAGCATTTGAACATACAAAACATTTGGTCAATTTCTACGTAATTTGTGTCCTGAAAAGAAGGCAATTATAAGAACACAAAGAAAACCTTTGGCTATCATGGTGAGGAGGAGAAAAGGAGTAAATGCTAATACTGTCTCCAAGAAAGCCCGTATTCTAACAATGGTGTTGACAATATCAGAAATGGTATTAAACCATCTGGACAATGTTGAAGTATGATGTTAAGACATTTTGTTGCCACTCCTAGGATAAGAAAACTGTGTGATTGAGTAAAGAACCTGGAGGCCTGAAAGACATAATAGATTTATTTGAATCAAAAGCTGGATGTGATGCAATACTGAGGATGTTCATAATGACTAACCCAAAATGCTTGGAGGAATTGGATTTTAATGAAATAACTGAAATGATTATGATGAGACCCCAAAAGAAATTGATATTATAGCTGAATCTACAAAATTCTTCTTTATCCGAGGAATCCACTGAAAATGTTAAGCTTTCACATTGTCTTCTTAACAATTTAAATATTATTAATTCGATAATCTGGGCAAAAGAGATGAGAGTATAAAAAATTTGAAATGATACAAATGTGACTTGTCAGCTGAAGTCATTTTTTGCACTGCTGAATGTAGCTTTATTTTCTATAAATATTTTCATGTTAACTGTTCTGATGAGCTTTCATCTTTGGTAACTCGACTTTATGAATTTAAGTTCAGTATGAAATTGGCAGCTAGGTCTCCAGCATTTAACAGTTGAAATTACTAGATGTTCAATGCTAAGAGTTACTTCTCTTGCACTTCTTGCATGTGGAATGCTCTTCTGGCATCTTACATTCCAGTTAACTTTGATCTTCAAAAATTTAAATGCAGTGTCAATCATTGTCTTCCATCTTCTTGTTCTTTTATTTTTCTCTCTCCTTAATGTTGTTGTTGTTGTTTTTCCCCCCTCCTGTGTCTTAGAGGCTTTGTTGCTTTACTTGGGGTGAAATGGTTAAAAAAAAATATCTGTAATATTTCTCACAGATCAGAAATGTTAGAAGAATTACAAGTGGTAAATAAATCACCTGATACATATTAAAATTCTTTACAAAAAGAAAAATTGATACCATATTAATATATGGTAATTATCTGGATTAATTAATTGATATGGATGTTAATTAATATGAATATTTCTAATGGAATAGAAGCAAAAGATGCTAATACTCATTACCTGAACAAAATAAAAGATAATATATTCCTAAATGGAAATTCTGTTCATATGAATGCATGTTTATTAATGGAAAATATTTGAAGGAGAATGCCGAAAATGCCACAAAAAAAAAAAACAAAAACAAAAAAAACTCCTTCAATCAGTTTGCAAAGTAAAATAAATTTGAAATGCTTTCAGCAACAAACTGATGATAAGTTCTAATATGGAAACAAATATATTTACAGTGTAAGTCAAAAGAAGAAAAAAAAAAACACCTTATCTAGAATTAAATTCAATTAAATATACAAATAGATACTGGTAGTGATGTCACATTACTACATATTTGAAAACCTGAACTTTTCAAAAGCAAGACAATATTATTATTTCGCTATTTGGACCAACATTCTTATCCTGGTTGGTCAAGACAAGCATGTCAGTCTGAATTTAATATAATGACAAGTTTACCTTAAGTCAAGGGCTTATTAGAAAAGATTTAGAAGATTTCTGTCACTTTTCTACCACCATAAAATTGCCTCTCTGTGCCTTTTCTATAAATACTTTCTGGTAATTGTTCAGATGAGCTCTTTGCTATGGTACCTAGACTTTTTGAATTTAAGTGCAGTACTAGACTGGTGTCAAGATCTCATCGATTTACAGTTAAGCTGGCTAGATGTAACCATAAATTTGATGGTAGCAGTTTCTTTTCTTGCATTCTTGCTTGTGAAATTCCTTTCTGGCCCCATGATTTCCAGTCAACTTTAATCTCCAAAAATTTAAACGCAATGTCAATCACTATCGACTCTCCTCTTGATTATTCTTTTCTCTTCCCACTCATTATTTATGTCTCTGTTCCTAATTCTTCCACAACCAGTAACCTCTTGTGTCTTAGTGGCCTTACTGTCTTGCATGGGGTGATACTAATTAAAAAAAAAAGAATTTAATCATAAAATGTTTTTTTTCTTTTTGTCATAATAAAATGTCTAATAAAAAATCATGTCTCATTTTTTTAACCATGCATAATAATTTTCTCTTATTTAAAGTACAAAGCAACTACTGTTGGGGCCAATTTATAAATTATCAAGGGTAGCCTGAAACTTTTGAACTAGAGTGTATATCCTTTTATTAATTTATACCAATGTCTGTCGTTTAACTGAATATGTATATATCTGTTTGCTCTTTCTTTAAATGAAATGTTTTTTGTAAAAAAAAGTTTATTTTTGTATGCAAAAAAGCTAAGTCCAAATAAGTCTGTAAAGCATCAGAGATCAATTTTATACTAAATTTATATTATGAACAGAACCCCCACTTTAAAGTGCTTTAAAAAAAGAAGATTTTGCTTCTGACAAATGCCATACCTTGAGGAAAGTCTAAGGAATGCTAATTTGCAAAGGTTATTTCCAAATATAAATTTCCTTATTTTTACAATTTACTTTTTTACTTTTATGACATGGTGTATTAAATATTTATAGTGCAAAATTAATTCTATTGTAGCTGTGTTATATAGGACATAAATGTTTGGAATTGTCCATTTATGTAAATAAGCAGGGTCGAGGAGAGTTAGCATTAGGTCAATTGCTAAGTGTACCTTCGCATGGTAAACCTTCTATTCATTACTTACCTATGATTTTGTCTTCCCTCTTTTATCTCGAAAACACGGCATACAACAAGTTGATATTGCAGATGCAGATTTACTTAAAAAATAAAAGTTATAAAGCTACGATAAAACTGAATTACTGTATTTTCCATATATCCAGACATATTTTTTTCCTAAAAATGCTTTAAAAATCACTCTGTATCTTAGCACTGAAAGGTCAAGTTGTAGAGAGTTCACCAACCCTCATAAACAACTGTCATGAGAAACAAACAATCACAAACGCCAGTCAGATCATATAAGACTACAATTATTATTCATATGTAATAAATACTGTATATACCATTAGTATCACACCATATATATTGTTTTTTTTTTCTTTTTTAGTATTGATGATAACCAGTAGGCATCTTCTTACTGGTACTGTAAGTCTTTTGTTCATTTAGGCATACCATACGGTATCTTCACAAACCTCAATTCCAGCCACATAAAACAGGTTGAGACTTATTTTTTATGTACACCAAGAATATGAAGTTTATTACCACACTTTATATACTAATGAAACAAAACTGGCGTCTTGGCTTCAGTCACTTTCTCACTGCCATAAAGTTGCTTCCCTGTGCCTTTTCTATAAATATTTTCATGGCAATTGTTCAGAGGAGCTCTTCACTAGGGTACCTAGACATTATGAATTTAAGTGCAGTACTAGATTGGCAACAAGGTCTCATCAATTTACAGTTGAATTGGCTAGATTTAACTGTAAGTTCTATGCTAACAGTTTCTTTTTCTCACACTTCTCACTTGTGGAACACTCTTCCGGCCTCATGCTTTCTGGCCAACTTTGATCTTATAAAATTATATGTCAGTCGTTATCTACTGTCTTCCTGATTACTCTTCTATTGTTCTCACTCCTTAATAAGGTTTTCCTTTTTTCTAATTCTTTCACATAGAGTAACCCCTTGTGTCTTGGTGTCTTTACTGCCTTGCTTGGGGTAAATTTGATTTTTTAAAAAAAAGAAGCTATTGAAGAAGGTTGACTTGTTTTTTATGTGAACAAATGTTCATCAGGTAGCATTTAATAATTTAAAAGTACACTTACTAAATATTCCTTTTTTGAAGGTTTTTGATACTAATAATGAAGTTAGATTGATAAACGATGCTAGTGAGTAGTTTTTATATATAATCAAGTCACCTCAAGCAAGACAATAATGCCACTAAGACGCAAGGAGCTACTGGAAGTGAAAGAGAAGGAACATACAGATTGATTGATTTATTTTTTACAGCTTATTTAAAGTCAGAAAATATTTTTAGATTGTAAGAATTTTTTTTTGGATATGATAATGATTTACTGATACAAGTTCTACTAATTAACCCATAGATGGGGGCGAGAAGAGGTGGATTCATAGCTTTCCCAAGGGTATTCGCCTATAAGTGAATATAACAAATCTACTTGAAATTGGAATTTGTTTCTCTGATTTCCAATTCTGAGCTGTTATCCATTACACTACCTGCATGTGCAACACCTGGTATTCCCAAGCAGTCACCCATCTAGGTACTGACCAGGCTCGACATTGCTTAACTTTGGTGATTGTACAAGAACTAGTTTTTCAATATGATACTGAATATATAGAAGGGTTTATATTGTATAGCAATTCAGTAATGTTTAGAAGGAACTGGAGACCCAATCCTTTAGAGGAAACAAGGGATAGTCCTCTATTCCTATTCAAAAGACAGGAGAGGGGTGTGAACTGAAAGATAGGTGAACCTCACTCATGGAATAATGGCAAATGTTTCACCTGAGAATTTCATAGAACACAAGAAACTATTTTTAGTTGAAGTATATTGATAAAAATGAGGCTACTCATGTGAATGTATTCTGGAACTGAGAATTTCCAATAATGTTTACAAACTTTTCTTAATTTCAGTAGGAATCGCATTTTATTACATAGTCCAACCAGTTTTTGCATTGGTGTACTCTTCTATCTCCACCTTCAATGGTGTCTTGCATGATGGTCTTGATGTAGCAACTTGAAACAAATTCAAATCTAATAAACAATTATTTTTGAGCCAATAAGAAGAACTTCTTTCAAACTTCAAAGTATTCAGTTGACAACATCCAGATAATTTGCTATTGTTTGAAAAGAAATACTATTCTTAGACTTAGAGATCAGTCAAAAAACAGCTCATCTGATAGAACTAACCTTTATTTCAAGAACATTGTTCACCAGTAGGGCCAGAGTCAAGTCTGTTCATTTTCCTCTCTGATTTGTATACATGCATATACACTCACACACTTATATCCACTGTTACTAATTACACAGGTGGTCCACTCAGAGAGAGTCAAATATCCACTACCCACACACACATACATACATCTATATGACTTCCTTTCTCCATTGACTGGCAGTAATTTCCTTTTCCAATAAGAAACATCTATTTTATTTCATACTGTCTTCAAAAAACAAGATGTATAATTTGTTATTGAAAAACTACATTCTTTTTTGTTATTTTTATCACACATTGAATTTAATATCACCCTTTGTTTTCACTCAGTTATCACAAGACTATATTTTTGTTGGTGGAAGAAAATTTATCTGGAGTTAAAATTAAGTGCTTGTCACTCAGCCATGAGTCTTTATTTATCTTTTTTTTGTCTTCTATTTATTTTATTTAAAGATTTTGAATATGGGTAGCAAATCAGCAAATAGAACAGGAAAGAATTGTTGAAAGTATTGATTCCATATGTAAAGGAAAACTTTGCATGAAACAAAAAACATGAATAAAAACATTCTATAAACAACTTTGTTTGATGGTCAGAATTGTATTCAATTTGATTCATCTTAAACATTTACCTTCGACTTTATTGAGAGTGAAATTAATTGTACTTATTCTTCTGAGGATGCAGCTTGAAGATACCGTTGTCTTTCTTTTTTAAAGGCAACACTGTTTTGATTAAGTTCGGCTGATTTTTTTTTTTTTTGTTTTACTGGAATCAAAAAGATTTCTTTTCAAAAGAATAATTATAGAAACAGTCTTTAATGCTCCTTGGACAGATTGGCCAGTGAGAATTTGATTTTCAATAGCTTTAACAATCAGAATCAGACATTTGATAATCGCCAAACATAGGCTCTTGCTGCTTTTTTGTCATTTTGGGCTGTTTCCGCCATTGGATGGCTTTTGTTTTATTTTGTATAGTAATGAAGATTTGAATGAGATGCGAGCCAGTAATCAAAACATTTTTTTTTATCCATTTATCATTGAAAACTGCTTTCAGATTGCATGTAATTCATCTTAGCCATTGGGGAGATGAGAAACAATTCTATTTTTTTTTTTTTATTTATTAAAGAAAAATAATATCCACAGAAATCTTCTTTTGTGTTTGTTAAATTTGTTGCCATCTGTTTTCATGTGATGCTCTTTGGGAATATTATGTTTATTTTCCCAGAACTGGTGCTTTTGAGGTAGTAATCTAAGTCTTACGGTATGCAGGAAGCATGCAATTATTGGTGTAGAAAGTGGAATTGGTTCAAGTTCAAATTCTGTGTTAGTCAGCTACATCAATTCTTATGCAATTGCCCTTCTTCTTGCAACTATCAGTTAAATAACAGAGTTGGCTGGGCTCTTTAGCCTTAGGTGACAACCAGTCTAAGAGAAGGACAACACTGAACGCAAAAACCATAGAAGAGAAAACACGATATGACTCCACTTTATTTCTCAAGAAAATCATGCCAATTCATAAATAATAAAAGAAAAGGAATCTGTGGAGATTCATGATCTTCTGGGTTCTGAATGAGGATGGCAAAAGGAAATATTTTGGCATAATTAGTTGTTAAATAAGGAATTGAGTTCATGCCTCCCTGTTAATTAGAAAAAAAAATTCAGATCAGAGATGTATCTAAACATTCATGTCCTAAATTAGTTATGAAGGGGTGCTGAAAAGTTCTTTGTTTCCTCACTTCTGACAAAAATAAGCAAACATCAAAATTTACTCATGGATACTTTTTTGGTTAGGCTGAGAACTTATTGAGGATGTGCCTGGTAATTAAGAACAAATTATCCTATTATAAATTGTACTTGCCCTTCCCTTATTAGTTTGCACAATTGTTACACCCTGCCAATCTCTCATAAATAATGGTCTATTCTGTTTTGATTGTATGGAAAGTGGGGAGGGGAACAAAAAAAAACACTTGCTTTCGGTGAGAAAATGAAAGAAGAGAGGATAGAAGTAGAGAGAGAGAGAGAGAAAATGAATTAGAGAATTAGATTAAGCTAATAACAACAGATACTACACATTGATCTTAGCTATGGAAGCCATAATAAAAATGCCAATTTTCAGAATAAATGTCAGAAACCAAATTAGGCAATCACCAAAAATCCAGTTACCATAAATAGAATAACATCGTCTGATGAATTATTTTAAAGTTAAGAGAAATGCTTGTAAGATGGCAATTTGGCTAGAAAGTGTTTAATGTCTTCTGCCAATACCTCATAAATAATGGTCCATTCTGTTTTGATTGCTTAGAAAAACAACAGATATGCTACTTGGTTTCAGTGAGAAAATGAATGAATGAGAGAAAGATGCTAATGTTTAACAGCTGTTTCTGAGAAATGGAAGCAGTTGCCACTTTCAAATCTTTTCGTTTGTACCCACTTCTTAAAATAACAACCAGCATTCATATTTATGATTTGTTATTGCGATATTTTGTTAAAGTTGTTAAGCTCAAATATTTTAGTGATGTGATACGGGTATTTTTATAGTATTTTATTATGATTGTAGAACTTGCTACAAACTTTAACTAATGCTTTAATCTTATTTTTAATATGTATGCTTTATGATACACATGTGTGCATCTATGTATAAATATATCTAGTAACAAATAAAATTAAATGTTTACATCTCTGTCCCTACTCTGTATTACATGGGGATTACATTGACCTCCAAAATTACTCTGGTTGACCCTTTTTTATTTTATCATTTTTGTGAAACACTATCTCTGCTATTGTCATAGGTTGTATATTTGTGTACATATTATATATCCTCATGGGAACATGGTCAAGTTCACCTTCTGACCTTGTGACCTGGGTTCGAACCATACCATGGTCAACTTGTCAGGAAGGTGACCATAATGTTATTGGTCTGAGGAGGTGATCACAGACCTTTGGAAAGTGCCTGAAAGCCAAACCACAGATTGACTCAAGCCTTGGGAGTGAAATTTGGTAGATAGAACACTTGTGAGCCATTGATGTTTGTGCTAGCATGAAGTCACAAGTCATCGTGACCGAGGGTTTGAGTGTGCTGGCCTTGTTCAGACTGTTGATCCCACTAGATAACATGCACTCTACAAGAAACTTTAACTAAGCTCTGCTCAGCATAGTTGCAGTATAGGCTCAGTTGGTGTTGAACAAACATGAATATGCCTGAGCAGTCTTCTGTAACAGGGATTACCCAGCCATGCTAGTAGGTGGGTATCCTCAGATATGAATGGCTGTGCTGTTTAGATTTATCCCATACGCAGCTTTAGCTGGCATGTTTTTGTGTGGGTATGTGTTTATATACACAAAAGGCGGGTGCTGAAAATGTTGAGGATTAAACAAGAAACTCATCCACCACAGAATCTAATGTTTGTTTAGATTTTAGGAATTGGCTGAGGCCAATAACTTTTCAGTTCTTTGTTTATATAAATTATATATCCCTTTATATTTGTATGGTAATGGCAATATTAGCTATTTCCTTGTAAGACATCTGTCACAACTTGGTAAGGGAGTCTGTAATAACGACGACAATGCACTTTAGTCTTGTGCCTTCTGTTTGCAAAAGTGATACTCCTGCTCTTTTATTCACACACAAACAATATGGCCGACACAGTACTTCTGTGTCTGAACAATGGCTGAAACGGTGCTTCTGTTTCCTTAGTTCCCAGCATCCATTGATCAAGTAGCTTGTACTACTGCCAGTTGAAATTTCTGAAATCCATCTTTTAAAACAATTTTTAGTGTCTATTATTTCGCTTTCCAATACTGATGGGGTTTCCTTCCTCTCATTTTGTTTAAAGTTGTGTGGAACATCAATATCTTGATTATGTCATTATGTTCTCTTTGAGTTAGCATTTAAACTGCTGTTGCTGTTGAAATTCAAGTGTTATGGTTTCTCTTATTTGGCAGAGGTCTTTGAGATTCTGTAGCGCCAGTTCACAAATCCTTATCTTAGAAATTCAGACTGAGAACATGCAGGTGAATGATAAAGAAGCCTTTGTTTTGGACAGTAAAATGTTTTCTCTTCAGTATAATCTCTTTCCCTAACCCAATCTTTTGCCATAGATCACATTGCTTAAGCCACATAGACTGAAAATTTTAGATAAAAATTAAAGTAATAACTGTTGTCAGCCGATTGATTTATTGATCTGCCATTTTACTTGCACTGATGCATGAGTGCATGCACACACACAAATGCGGCAATATATGAGGCCGGCAGTGTTGAAAATTTCTCAGCCTAACCCATTTCCAAAAATTTAACCACATAACAAAATATCAGAATTTCAGACAAGGAAGAACTTTACAGGTTTGAGAGATTTTTAGCATTCCTTTTTGTGTGTTTATGTGTGTGTGTGTATATATATATATATATATATACACACACACATATATATATATACTTTTTATATATATATATATACACACACACACACATATATATATATACTTTTTATATATATATATACACACACACATATATATATATACTTTTTATATATATATATACACACACACATATATATATACTTTATATATATATATATATATATATATATATACACACACACACACATATATATATATACCTTTTATATATATATATATATATATATATATATATATATACACTTTTTTCTGTTAATACGTTATTTTTATAGATCCAATTTATTTAAGTAAATGCCCTGATTAAACTGTATTAATTACATTTACTAGTCTGAATGTTTGAGAAATTTCATAGAAAATATGTTTTCTGAGAGGAATTGAACCTGTATTCCTATATGGAAACTGTCATTTGATCTGACATGCTATACCATTTAGCTACAGAGAATTGTCTGGTTAGCAAAGTCCAATTTACTGTTTATAAACACACAACATTTGACAATTTTTCTTGATCTATCCTATTTGCTCATGAAAGGTATCTTAACGTAAACAATGAAATGGATTAAGTTAAAAAATTATTTAATATATTTTCAGTTTATATGTTATTTTTATAAATACAATTTCTTTAAGTAAATGCTCTGTTTTGAATTAAACAATATGAATTGCATTTACCAGTCTGAATCTTCGAGACTTTGAGTAGAAACAAAAGCAAAATATATTAAATAATTGTTGGACTTAATCCATTTCATTATATGTTTTCATTGTTAAATAAAATTTAAGCAAATTTATATCTATCTATCTATCTATCTATCTATCTATCTATCTATCTATCTATCTATCTATCTATCTATCTATCTATCTATCTATATAGATATATATATATAATTGCTTTGAACATTATTTTTAGGGATACCCATATTTGAGTAGGCACATCATTTTATTTTAAACAGTATTTATTTTGTTTACTGGCCTGCACAATTGGAAAAAAATTTATTAAACAAAATGTACTCTAGCATGATTCAAACCCGCATCCCCTCTTACAAGAGAAACTACCATCTGATCCAGTGTGCTTTAACTGCTTGGTTATGAAGAGCTTCTGCAAGGTTCTATTTGCCTTTAAAGAACACTGGCTCATTCATTTGATTTTGAATGGCATATCTGTTCAGTTATGTATCTGAAATTTAGACAAAGCAATTTCTAATTGATTCTTTAGAAATATATATATATATATATATATATATATATATATATATATATATATATATATATATATATGCACACCCATAGGCACACAGATTAGTGCATCCATATAGAAATGTATCACTAAACAATCAAATTCAATAATGAAAGATTTTTCTGAAGAAAATGAAATTCGTTTAATGAGCTGAAATTTGAACAATGAATTCCAAGTAGATATGCATGCCTATAAATGACTGTGAGTATTCTTCATGCCAACTTGGGAGTTAGTAATATGTTTTACTAATTAACCCATAGCTAGGGAGAGGAGAGGTGGATTCATACCTTTCCCTAAGAGTATTTGTGCATAAGTGAATATAATAAACCCAACTGGAATTGGAACTCTGCTCTCTGACTAACAGTATTGAGCCATTATTCATTAAACTACCTGCACACTCAAGCTTACAGCACCTGATATTCCAAAACAGTCGCTCATCTCAATACTGACCGGGGTCCACGTTACTTGGACTCATTTTGTGCCTTATGCGGTAAACTGAGCTTGCAACTTTTCATGTTCATATTGAAAATATTTTTCTTAATATTTTTAACTGAAACATGATTGAATTAGAATATCAAATTAAAAGAATTAATTTCTGAACATGAAAGAAGAACAGTGAAATTAATTCAGAGGATGAAATAGTCAGATCAACAATCTGCACCATTTTCAAAAATAGGAAAGAATTAGCAAAATGTCTTCAGGTGGCTAAAGGAATAACCAAACTCAGTAACTGACATAGTAATTTTATGGAAGAGATGATAAATTTCCTTTTGATGTTGATTGAAGTAAAAGTAATTGCCACTGATAGCATACGTAAATTGATAACTTATGCAAAGGCCAGACAGTTGTCTGTTAATCTTGAAGTTAATACTCCCAGCTGAAGTCATACTACAGTGCCGGATTTTCTTGGTTTATTTCTGTATTTATTTATTTGTTCTTTACTTATGGATATATTTATTTAATTTTTGGATTTTCCATTTTTTGGAGGGTGATATATGTAGTTTGGAATAGATTGCCACTATTTATACATACTTTAAAGACTTGGGTAATGAACAAGTTAGGTTAGTAAACAAAACTCCAGAACAGAAAAAAAATCGATTTAAAAATTACTGTTGTTTATGTCTTGGGTATGAAATTGAAATTAGTAGGTATAGATTTATAAAAGTACCGCGAGACCTGAGTTCTTTAAATAAATAATTAAAACCTTGCTCTCTCAAGATGGTAACCTGTGGTCAAATTGTCAGTGGCACAAATTGGCTATAGGAGCAGTTTCCCTGATGGGAAAGTTTTGATTCATGTCAGCAGACACAATTTTTTCTTTGTCAAACTTCTTGAGCTAGGGTGTTTTTTTATTAATTTCACTGTTCATGAATATAAAAAATGTTCACTCTGTACAAGGCCTGGAAGCCACTCAAGGTAGAGGATTACATTAAGAGGCAGTTTATGTGGATATGAGGGGAACATAATACTTAACCCTAAACTTAAATCAGTCGAGATTGTAGTGATTGAGAAAAAAAAAACTCTTGGGGGTCAGTTCTACAGAGCAGTGGTTCATGAGAAGAAGCTGTTTGAGTGGGACTTACTTCTCACCGATAGAATATGGTGGGAGTGGGAGTGGATTGCTACAATGTAAGTAGCATGGTAGGTCCTAGCCATGAAGGTTAGACCTGACAAAACCAATGGATGTAGTTTGTCCGAACACTTTCCATGGGAGTAGTGATAGAGCAGTGAAAGTCTTGCCACATCTCACCAGTGAGAAAGAAATTTGGAGGATGGAATATATGGACTCTGGGACACTTTTGACCTCTTTTGAGACTGGAAAGTGAGAATTAGGCAGCTCCCACCCAAATATGACAGTAGTGCTCTGTTTCGGCCTGATCTGGCTTTTGTAAAGGTAGAGGATAGCACAAGGAGTCAGGTAGTTACTGCAGTGGTACAGCGAACTGACCCTTTTTTCCTGCATCTTTAGCAATGGGTCATATATGCAAGTTCCACTTGAGGATGTGAGTTTTAAGGCCCAAGAGTCTCTCAAGGCACGAGGCTCCCCCAAGGGGGCATCCATTCATTGTGTCTGGTGAAATAAAATGAAGAGGTCAAGCTTTTTAATGATGAAACATGCAGTTTTCTTCTTTCATTCTGCCGTGAAGACACCAACCTAACACAGGAAGGTGAAATGCATTGTCTTTAAGAAAACTTTCCCACTTTGTCTGATTTGAGTTGATTTATTTATTTAATGGCATATCAACTCCTTACAGATCATTTATCATCATGCCAAAATCTAATTTTCTTGGAAGCTTTGGAGTAATAAAAATATAATGTATGTTATTCTGTTTACACAATTGAATACATGGTAGATGATACTCAGTTTCTGTGCATATAACGTTTGTGTGGACATGATTACGAGAGGCAGCGATATGTGTGTTTTATGTTGTAGTTTTGTTGAAGGTGTATTTTTGAATACAATTTGATTTCGTAAATAAATTGTAGGATATTATATGGATGAAGATCATGAAAGAGTTCTTTCATGTTGGTTGATTTTGTTTAGTGGCATATCAACACCTCTATGGGTTATTTAATGCTGAAATCTAAGTATTTTCAACATAATTTTATGGCTTCAACTAAATATATTTTGAACTACAGATGAAATGTATTGTTGGTAATTCTACTATAAACTGTATTGCTGGTCATATTACTATAATTATGTATAGTTGGTAATTTTTTTCTATAAAAAATGTATTTTTATAATTTCATAGTGTTTTGCTTTTGTTTGGGGGTTAATTATTTGCCCATATCTGGGTCCCTAACAGGTGCTACCGATCTGGATCTGGGTGGACCTTGGAACAACGGCAATTAGGATATGGTTCCATGTTCCTTAAAATCCCCAATCTCCTGATCAGAGCCTTTTTTTGCTGGATGTAGTTTATCATCATACCCAGGACTCTACCAGGACTCAGAATATATATATATATATATATATACACACACACACACGTCCTGATTTCAATATTGCCCCTGTTAATGTGTACAAACACTTTATCCCCAACATATATTTAAAGAATATTTAAGTAGCAGGAATTCATTTAGAGCAGTTTTATTTAATTCACTCGACAGAGTCTGTCTGCAAAATTTTTAGAATTTTTGGATTTGTTGTTGACTATCAGTTGAAAATGTGAATAAGCCAGCCAAAGTTCATGTTTCTGTTTCAGTACTACACACATTAATCTATCTATATACAATTGCACACACACGGTTTCATATATATATATATATATATATATATATATATATATATATATATATATATATATATATATGTTTTCATAGAAGTATGAAAGTTTTATGCCTGTTGGCTATGTTTGAGAAGGATGCCCCTTAAATATTGACATTTACTACTGTGTCTTGCCAAAATGCCCTGAGCCAGGGATTTGATTAGAATTTCTAAGTCAGTATAAAGTAAGAGGAAATGTCGATCATCTTTTTCATTTTTCCCTGTGTTTTGCTTTGTGATCGTTGAGATGATTTTTGAGCCAAGCAGGAGTGCAAGATTGTCTGGAGATCTAAAAGACAACTTATGATTTGGGTCTTTCAATAAAATAAAAATTTTCATCCCATGCAAGGCGATAGTCGCTAAAATGCAAGGGGTTACTGAGGGTGAAAGAAAATGAGAAAAATTGCTGATGACAAGAAAGGACAATAAAAGAACTGAATTCAGGAAGACACAAGATAGCAACTGATGTTGCAGTTAAATTTTTAAAGATGATATATGATGGGAATTAAGAATCCAGAACATTGTTCCAGTGGCAAGAATTGTGAGAAAAGAAATTAGTAGAATAGGTCTTATGGTTGCAGTAAACTATTTCATTAATAAAAGCTAATTGCTAATCTAATATTACGCATAGATTCCTGCAGCTGAGGTACCAAAGAGTAAAGCTCATTAGAACAATTACCATTAAAATATTTATAGAAAGGCAGAGTGCAGCCATGTTATGGCATTGGGAAAATGACTGGAGCTGAGATGCCAGGTCATAACCGGCAACATTACAAACTATTTTATCAAGAATCTCACGATATATAGCAGGAGCAGCAGACCATATGTAGCAGCAATATTCAATACATAGATGAATGGTAGATTTATAAATGTACAAGATAGATTCTAGCAAGAGAAATTGTCTGGCATGACACGGCGAACCAATTTTTTTAGACCTAGCAATTGATTCTGTGTAATCATTTAACTTGACGTCAGTTGAAACGTGTGATTGAGAAGGTGTAATGAGTGTATTCTTGGAGGTTGGCACCAGTCATACTGATGGACGGCAAAAATTGGTTCTCTGAAGATGACTAAGCGATAGAAGTCATTTTGGCGGCATTAAAATTTAAAAAGCCATTTCTTGCTCCAGCTGATTGAATGTCATGCATGAGGTCAGCTGCCAGTTTTATTTTGGTCTACGAAAAGTATTTCTGTATTTTGAACAACTCATTTTTTTTCTCTTATATGCATTTTTTTTTTAATTTGATGTAATGCTCAACACATAATATTTGTATACACAGAAAGAAAGCTGCAGGTTCTTCTTGACAAGTTAGTAAATGAAAGTGAGACGAAAGAACTGTTAGTTATAAGAATGTATGGTCGTTAACAAAAGGGACAGCTCAAGATGTGAGTTACAAATTGGAGATGTCAAGTAGAGAATTGTGATTATTTGACAGCTGTTATAACAGATGATGGAAAATGTGGCACAGAAATCTCAAGATACATCAGAACTGTGAAAGATGCCTTCCAGAAGTGAAGCAAAATATTAAGAAACAAAGCTAACAAGTGCTCAATTGTTACATAATTATGTAATGCTGGATAATTTCCTCACAGATAAAGAAAACACTTGAGGCAACAGAGATTTGGTTCTACAGAAGGATGCTGAGAATGACATGAACTGAACATGTGTTATAGTGAAAGACACCTTGTCTATGTAATAGACTCTCCCACATATTATAAGTAGGAGTCAGGAGTAGTCGAGGGGAGGAGTAGTGTTCAGCGACCACAACTCGATTACTCTGCGTAACACTTTATTACAAGTTCCTAACGTTTCTGTACGTTTAACCTATTTAGGACGCATTTAGTCCGAATACAAGTTCTATTGTGGAAATAACTCCACAACAACACGTGAGCAACAATGACGTTTTAAGGAAAATATGAATCAAAAGGACACTTTTGCTTAGGATCAAAAAGAGACAGCTGAAATTTCTGGATGCATAATGAGAAAAGGGGGCTTGGAGAATCTGACACTCATAGGCAAGTGATACAGAGAAAAAGAAATAAATGGCATACCCTGAGAGTTGGTGTAAATAGGTAAATAGGGAGAGATAGGGGTTAGACATTGCTTAGTGCTACAAAGGATAGGAAGTTGTGAAGAGCCATGATTTCACATGTCCTGAAGAGATGGGACCCATAAAAGAAATATGTCCTTCATATGGTATCTTTTGCTAATCTTAACCCATGTGCCCAAGTTTTTGTATGTTTGGTGATAAGCTTGCACATTCAGGGCCAAATTAGTAGAGGCACACTTTGGCTCGAGAAGTGCTTTCCTTAATGGAATAAAGGGATGCAGGTTTCTGTGGCAAATTGTCACAAATTCACAGAAATATAACAACACCTTATAGCAATCTTCTTTGACCTGGAGAAGGCTTATGAAACCACCTGGAAGTTTGGAATAATGAAAGATCTCCATAGACTGCGAGGTAGATTGCTGAACTTCATTAAGAGTTTTCCGTCGAATAGGGAGTTCGGAGTCTGAATCGGATCCACACTTTCAAACCTACAAAAGCAAGAAGAGGGAGTCCCCCAAGGGAGCATTCTATCGGTGACACTTTTCAATATAAAAATTAACAGTATAACAATGTACCTTACTCCCATAATTGATGATTATCTTTACATTGACAGCTTCTGCATCACTTCCAGATCAAAATATATGAGGAGTGCAGAACACCAGCTGCAACAATGCATCAATAAAATAATATATTGGGTACATAGAAACAGATACAAGATATCTAAAAGCAAAATGAAACGTGTGCATTTTTGTCAATTGAGGAAAATGCATAATGACCCAGTCATAAAGCTAGAAGACATGGAAATACCGGTCATTAATGAGTACAAATTCTTGGGAATTATATTCAACAGGAAATTATCTTTCATCTCTCATATAAGATATTTAAAATCAAAAACTGCCTGTGCTCAACAACTCTTATGAATAGTCGCCCATACAAAATGGGGAGCTGATCATCAAGCACTTCTCAAGTTATACAGAGCTCTAATCCGATCCAAATTAGATTACGGTATATTTATTTACGGATCTGCCAGGAAATCTTACCTTAAAAAGCTTGACCCAATTCACCATGAAGGTTTAAGACAGGTCCTAGGAGCCTTCAGAACTTCTCCAGCTGAAAGTTTATATACTGAAACTCATGAGGCTCCCCTACAACTTAGATGCATAAAGTTCGCTCTCCAATACTCTTACATAAAATTGAAGTCGTGTCCAACCAACCAAGCTTATGATTGCACCTTCAATTCTGAACATAAACAGTTTCAACAAAAGGAAAATTCAGTCAAACCATTTGGCCTTCGGATGGAGACTATTCTCCGTGAATCTGAAATTCCTCTTAAAAGTATACATAAAAGCATTCTTACACAAGTTCCACCTTGGATCATCAAAAAAACTCAAGTAATCGTTCAATTAAACAAATTACTGAAAGCAAAAACACACCCCAGCAACTTTCTGGATAAATTTCATACTATCCTCTTAAACCACTCAGATCACCAATATATATTTACGAATGGATCCAAGGATGACAATAGAACAGCATGTGCTGCCGTCCTTAATAAAATCATATACCAAAAAGCCCTTCCTAAGGAAAGTTCCATTTTTACAGCAGAAACCTGTGCAATTGAACTTGCTCTCAACATCATTTCCAGCGACAAACACAACAAATTTATCATATTTTCAGATTCACTCTCTGTGCTAACATCAGTGAAAAACAAACAACTAGAAAACCCATTAATAGTTAAATTGCTGAGTAGACTGGACTCTATGACTAGTGACAAAGATATAATTATGTGCTGGATACCAAGCCACATTGGAGTGAATGAAAATGAAAGAGCTGATTTGGCAGCAAAATCGGCCTTAGATCTCAGCCTGGACAATATCAGTATTCCATATACTAACTTGAAACCCCAAATATATAAATTTTTTCTGACAAAATGGCAACAACGTTGGAATGGCAACACTAACAACAAACTCTTCCAAATAAAGCCTACTCTGGGAGAATGGAGACCAGCTTTCAGAAAATCAAGGAAAGAACAAGTCATTATATCACGATTAGGTATTGGCCACTCAAAACTCACTCATTCATTTATACTCACGCAGGAACAACCACCACAGTGTTTGACATGTCAAACACCTTATACAATCAAACATATTCTAATGGAATGTGGTGCGCTAGCTAGAACCAGAGAGCGGTATTTTAAAATAGATAATATGAGGAATATGTTTGAGAAGGTGGACATGGGTGATGTCCTCTCTTTCTTGAGAGAGACAGGGTTATATCCCAAAATATGATATCTCGTCATAACCCAGAATATTCAACCGATCATGGTTGATATACCATAAAAACCCAAACAATCAACCTACTGTTGGATAATACTACATTGGGCTTTTATTCACTGCAAATAAAACTGATAGTGAAAAATTACATCAATTGGCTATGCAAATAAATTAGTTTATTTAATATAACTAACTAACTCATGCCAGATAGAAACATCTGAAACCATTTATTTTAGTAAGAATAAACAAGCTGTGGTTTAAGAACGTTATCCTTAAATTACATTTACAAAGTATATATATTTAATAAATATGTGGAAACTGGATTTGGCATTAAATAACCCATAGTGGTTTATATGCCATAAAACCCCAAACAACCAAACCAACCAAACAACAGAAATATAAGTCCAAACAGCTGCTAATCCACTCTTCCACCATGTCAGATTCCTCTCCCGTTTTTTGCTGCCACTGACTTTATATGTATTTGAAGGTAAGTACACTAATCAGTAGCCAGAACATCCGGGTTATTCCATCAATCCCATAGGTAACACATCTGGGGTTATTCCATCAACTGTTTTCTGTTATAAATGACGGAATGAGTCTGCCCTGGTTTTTCTTTATATCATAGAGCCAATCACATTGACATGTACATGTTCTCAGCCTTTTTTAAGTTTAGTATATTTCTTCTGCACAATTCCTGTCAAAGGCACTATTTTTCCTTAGTGGGGGGGGCTTCTCATTTTAGGCTAGTTGTTATTAATTTCACTATTTAATAAAACAAAACACAGGGATAGCAACTCAAAAATTTATAGCCACTAAAAATAATATTTATAATAATAAGAATTAATGATGGATAAAAAATCCATTTTGCATTTTGGGTATGAAACAGAAGCCAGTAGATATAGTTTCATGGAAGCCCTAGTGAGAAAATATGCTTTCCTTAAATAGGTAATTCCAACTTTGCCCAGTCAGGTTGGTCTCCATGGCCAAATTGGTCGAGATACATTTTCGCTCAGAAATACAATTTTTCTTTAGTAACACGAGTTATTATTAATTTCACTGTTTATGTGATGAAATAAAAAGAAAAACGGCCACCAGCGAGTAAATCCGAGCTCTCTCAACTGGTAATCCAACCTCTAGTCGTTCCGTCTCAAAATCGCACAAACAGACTTTTCCAGTCGCCAACCTGGAACGTCACTCCAAGCTTGTCTCGAACTGGGAAAAACTAGGTGCTTTTATATTTGTCCATATACCCACAATCCCTTGCGTCTTCATGCGATCACATAGTTCATTCCATCTCTGTCCCATAATGCATTGCATATTCATTGCATAAAAAGGCAATGCAAGTCTCCCCTTATTCTTTTACGTTATCTGGCGGAGGACGGATTATGGCAGAGTGGTAAATGCTTTCATTTTTTCTCCTTCATTTCAACTGCAGTAGCCCTACATGCTAAGCAAATACGGGCTCTTTTTTGGCGGGGAAAAGGCAAGTCGGAACCAGTTGTGCTCATCCCAGGTTCTGCCTCATCATGTCTGCCACAGTTTAATAAAATAAAAAAGAGATAGGAACTTAAAAACATGGGTAATAACAATTTGGAGGTGTGAGAAGACTTATGAAAGCTTTATTAAGCTTGAATGGGGAGGGACACTTAGACTGCTTATTTATAGTATCTAAGTGAGGGAGAGTATTTCTTTCAAGGGAGACAGTTGTCATCAAGTGGGCTAACTCCTGTTGGTCTATGCCACAACATATACCCACTAAAAATAACATTTATAATAATAAAAAATGTCAAGTAAAGAATCCTTTCAAAAATTACTTCAGACTATATTTGGCAACTGGTGGTCATCCATTTTTGGGCTTTATTACAATAGACAGGTCAGTCAGTTATGTGCCTGGCGGGATACACGCTTAGGTGATCATGTATCTTTTGATACGTGAATGACAAGGCTTTTTTTTCTCCTGCAGTAGGTTACCATTTCTTTCTGCGGTAGACCAATTGTTGTCCAAGGCTATAGAACCAGGTCTGTCCTGCTATTTATCCATAGATGGGAGGGGAAGAGGAGGATTCATACCTTTCCCAAAGGTATCAGCATGTAAGTGAATGTAATGAATTCAAATGGAATTCGAAATCTACTCTCTGATCTCTCAATTTGAGTCGATATCCATTACTTCACCATGTCCCCTTTCTTAAAATGTTCAAACCAGTTTGGGGGAAGTACTGTCAAATATTTTCATTTCCTTTTATTTTCTTTAATCCTAAAAATAGTCTCTTTGATGCCAAGTTTAAAACAACACTTCAAAATTACCAGAAACTTGGTTACATTTATTATTATTATTATTATTATTGCATATCAAACAAAAGGTACAACTGAATAGTATTGTTAAAATGATTTTTTTTTATTGAAATTCACCCAATACAAGGCTCATATCACACTTCATCTAGCATTATCATTTTGTTCACTTTGCCTTGAGTGGCTCTTGAGCCATGTATCAAGTGAACTTTATTATAAAAGAATCTATCAATCGCTTTCTCACACTTTGTTTAATTCTCTCTTTCTTTCTCTGTCTGTTTTTATCTAGTTTAGACCTTTACAACTTCAAAGCATTGTTACATTTTTAAAAGAGAATTTCAGCAAGTGCTGTTTAGATATAAGAAAAAATGGGATTAAAAGAAATTGTTTAAAAAAAATGGATGACATCTGTCAGTTTTGCATTCATCATATTGCATTATAAATTGCCCTTTGTGAACTTTCACTGAAGATCAAATATGAGCCAGTAATCAAGTATAAATGAAACTCTTAAAATTTGGCAGTTATATGAAAGAAAATCAGTCTTTTTAAAAAAAAAAAAAAAAAAGGGAAATAATTGATCTATTTTTCATGAAAAGAAAAAGAAAAAAATGTTTTACTTTAATGAAAAGCTTTAATAAAATTTCTTGGAACTTTGCCAAAAGGTGTGCTTTTCCCCTGAAGTATATAAATTGCCTATCTGCTTACCCAAGGCAAATTGATTTATATGTGTAAGTATATATTAATATGTATACATAAAATTCTTCATAAAATGCTATAGATTTATTCAAGTAATTTTCTGATCATGATTTATTTCCCTCTACATAGTTTTTTTTTTTTTTAATCTTATGTGATTTGCAAATGTTGTTCCTGCATTAGTGTTTTGAGGCGACTCCACCAAAGAGTTCAAAAAGAGATTGAAACATTCATCATTTGTTTAAAATTAAATGAATTTCAACATATAATCATGAATTTTATGTTCACTTTATTCATGCCTACCTTAATCCTTTCCTTAAGAATTGTTTATTTTATTAGTTATACTGTTTACATTCAAACTGTTGCTCTCATCTTTGTTGTTGTTATTGCGGATATTATCCTCATTTTTGTTGTTACTATCCCATTGTTTCAGCCATTGTTGCTATCCCAATGTTTCAGCCATTGTTGCTATCCCAATGTTTCAGCCATTGTTGCTATCCCAATGTTTCAGCCATTGTTACTATCCCAATGTTTCAGCCATTGTTACTATCCCAATGTTTCAGCCATTGTTGCTATCCCAATGTTTCAGCCATTGTTACTATCCCAATGTTTCAGCCATTGTTACTATCCCAATGTTTCAGCCATTGTTACTATCCCAATGTTTCAGCCATTGTTACTATCCCAATGTTTCAGCCATTGTTGCTATCCCAATGTTTCAGCCATTGTTACTATCCCAATGTTTCAGCCATTGTTACTATCCCAATGTTTCAGCCATTGTTACTATCCCAATGTTTCAGCCATTGTTACTATCCCAATGTTTCAGCCATTGTTACTATCCCAATGTTTCAGCCATTGTTGCTATCCCAATGTTTCAGCCATTGTTGCTATCCCAATGTTTCAGCCATTGTTGCTATCCCAATGTTTCAGCCATTGTTATTATCCCAATGTTTCAGCCATTGTTATTATCCCAATGTTTCAGCCATTGTTACTATCCCAATGTTTCAGCCATTGTTACTATCCCAATGTTTCAGCCATTGTTACTATCCCAATGTTTCAGCTGTTTTTGTATCTATTGTGATTTGCAAACGTTGATGATCTGTTAACTTTGTGAGGTGACTCCACCAAAGAGTTCAAAGAAGACATTGAAACATTTATCATTTATTTAAAATATAATCATGAATTTTACATTCACCTTGTCTACCATAATACTTTCCATAAGAGTTGTTTATTTCATTATTTATATTATTTACATGCAGACTATTGTTCTTATCTTTGTTGTTATTGCAATGTTTTGGCTGTTTTGTAGTCTTTTGTGATTTACAAATGTTGTTCTCTTGCACTACTCGTTTGTGGAACTCTATAGCGGCTTTTTGCTTCCTAGTCATCTATAATCTTCAAAAATTTACATGAAATGTAAATCATCTTAATTCTTTTTCTTTTATTGTCCTCCTTAATATTGTTTTTTTTTCTCATATTCTCTAACACTCAGTAACCTCTTGCATCTTATTGGTTTTATTGCCTTGCTTGGGGTGAAATGATCTAATAAAAAGACTTTATGGGGTGACTCCACCAAAGAAAACAAAAAGGGTTTGAAACATTTATCATTCGTTTAAAATATAATCATGAATTTTATATTCACTTTGTTCATGTCTACCATAATTCTTTCCTTAAGAGTTGTTTATTTCATTATTTATACTATTAACATGCAAACTATTGTTGCCATGTCTGTTTTTGTTATCATAACGTTTCATCTGTCATGCTGTCCTGCCTTCATCAGGTGCATATATCAATCTGAGTAACCTGCAGGGAATTCCAAACCTAACTCTTTATTTAATCTACGGGGTTAGACTGTTCTTGTTCCACTGCCCATGGCTAGGAATATCGCACCAAGTTCTTATTTTTAGTACTGCCCAATTACTGCTCACCCTGTTTCCACTAAGTCCATGTGTTGTTCCTCCATTAGCAACTGAAAGGCTCCTTTTCAGAAGGGATGAAGAAGCTTTTATGATACAAGAACATCTCTGTGTGGGAGGGCTATGTCAAAAAGTGTTATATGCATTTGTTTTTCATCAGTAGAAAAATAAAAGGTTTTGTATGCAAATTGCCTTTGAAATTTGATTTACCCTCGTGTGTGTGTGTGTGTGTGTGTGTGTGTGTGTGTGTGTGCATATATATATATATATATATATATATATATATATAGCAAATGTTCTAACAACTTGACTATATATATATATATATATATATATATATATATATATATATGTACACACACACATGCATATACAGGGGTTGGACAAAATAATTGGAACAGGTGCAAATTCCACTCCTATATTTCAAAGACTTATTAAGAAATTTAACTAAAACTTCATAATTGCTGGTTATATCTATTGTAAATACATTTATTTATCTAATTTAATGTCTTTGTCTTATTTATTTTTAGAATTTAGTAAAATTTAAGCTAAATGCTTGACTTCTCTGAGTTCGAAAAAGGGCAAATTGTTGGAGCTCGCATGGCAGGAGCTTCGATCACTAAGGTTGCTGAACTGTTGGGTTTTTCAAGAGCTACCATATCAAGAACTATGACGCAATTCAAGAAACAGGGCAAATCCTCTAGCAACCGTAGCATTGAAATGCAATGTGGCAAAAAATCATCGGACTACTGCGGCCAAAGTGACTGCTGAGTTGAATAATCATCTGAATAGTCCAGTTTCTACTAAAACTGTTTGTTGTGAGCTGCATATCATGGAAGAGCCGCCGTAAGGAAACCTCTTCTCTCCACTCGCAACATTCAGAAGAGGTTGAAGTGGTGCAGAGATCACAATGCCTGGTCTGCAGACCAATGGAAGCAAGTCATATTCTCAGACGAGTCCAGTTTTTCTCTTTTCCCAACTTCAGGGCGAGTTTATGTGTAGAGGTAGCCCAAAGAAGTTTACAACCCTGACTGCCTTCTTCCAACAGTGAAGCATGATGGTGAATCAGTGATAGTTTGAGCTGCCATATCATGGAAATGCCTCAGTCCAATAGTTGCCCTGCATGGTAGAATCAACAGCAAAGATTATCTGAACATTTTGGGAAACGATATTCATCCAATGGCTCAGAATCTTCCAAGACGATAATGCTCCAATACATACCACTCGAGTGGTTAAGAATTGGTATGAAGAGCATGAAAGTGAGCAAGAACACATGGAGTAGCCTCCCCAATCTCCAGATATCAATATTATTGAACATTTGTGGTGCATTTTGGAGTGACAAGTTAGGAGCTGCTCTCCTCCACCGTTGTGTCTTAAAGAGCTGGAGCAGGTATTAATGGAAGAATGGCTGAAAATTCCTCTGGATGAAGTCAGGAAGCTGTATGATTCCATTCCTAGACGTATTAAAGCTGTATTTGAGGCTAAAGGAGGACCAACTCCATATTGATTAAATTTTCTTTGAATTTAACAAGTGTTTCAATTATTTTGTTCAACCCCTATATATATAAGTAGTTAGAAAATTTGTTTTACAAATTTTTATGGCTATGTATGCTGGCTTTGAAAAAGGAGATATTTTTTTAAAAAAAGTAAGTTAACATTTTGTCAAGAATTGATAATAGCACTCTCAACAACTTTTCTTCTAAGTAAGTCATTTTCTCTTTTAATATCATTATTATGATTGAAGTTATTTCTGTGTATAACTGGTGCATTGGATAAATTTTTATTTAAAAGGTTTAAAAAAAATAAATAAATTAATAATAATTACATTAATAAAAAAATCAATAACATTTACTCATTTTTATTTATTACACAATAAACTACATCACTTTACAGCTTCCATATTTTAGATTACCTTACACATCTAACTTAAAGAATATATTTAATGTGTTCTCAAATTTCCTCTACTTTATTTTTGTGTATAAATACAGGGTGCGATGGATAAAATGCCATTTAAATTATGCAAAAATGAAAATAACACTTAATCTCATTTTAAGAGATATATTTATGAAATTTTGCACAAAAATATCTTGAAATACTAAAGAGTAAATTTATTCAATAAAATTATGATTGGCTTCAACCACAGCCTCCAGACAACTTTGGCATCTCCTGCAACTCTTCTGAACAGTCTCTTTGTTGAAGTTGGTGACTGTTGCCATAATCCTTGCCTTCAGTTCATCTGTCGTATTACAAGGAGTTTTGTTGGTCTCTTGCTCAGCTCTGCCCCACACATAATAATCAAGGGGTTAGGTAGCCAGATGTAAGGGGTGATGTGGTCACAGAAATTGTCTGACAGGCATGACTGGGTTCTCCTGTTAGTGTGGCATGGTGCAGAGTCCTATACATGAGCCAGGGCAGCACTACCTCCTCAAGGCACTTGATGTAGGCCTCTGTGTTGAGTATGAGGCCCTGTGGGAAGATGACGGGAGGCATAACATTGCCATCACAAGAGATCACTTCAAACACCTACGTAATCACCATCCAACTCTTTCTGAATCCTCTGCACTGTCATCAGATTGAGACCCAGACACTCTGAAATGTTCATATCGGAGCTTCTGGCATGAATGCCAAGCAGTGCAGCATGCTGTTTCCAGATTTCTGGCAGAGTGAATTGTGTCATGGTGCTTTTTTTCTCACATATGGTGCCCAACTTATCCAACTTATGTTGTGCAGTCAACAAAATCAAAAACAAGCAACGTGTATGCACGAAATTAAAAATATAAAATGGCGACAATTAATCCAACGCAACCTGTACAAGTTACAAATTAAAATTTCTACATATTACTTGATAAGTTTCTGCAAGAATGAAATGCATTGGTGAAGAAAAGTTTTCCTTTCATCCTTTATTATATATATATATTGTTTTTCTTTCTTTTTTTAGAGAATATACAAATTATTCCTTTCGTTCTATTTTTCTGTTTGTCTGGTCATTGGTTTCTCTGGTCTGTATGCTTAATAGTGAATGAATTACTTTTTTTGGGAGAACTATGTTTGGGGCAGGGGTATAGAAATATTGGCTTAATGACTAATGCTTATCCTGTTTTAGTCAGATGTCGGGGTGTCATTCCCATTTCAGTCTCGATATATCTGATTGATTTCCGGTTGATATAAATGGAGATATGTTTCAAGATAGGGACAGAGAGTGCATTTGCTTTCATTTAGTATACCTACATTAGTACAGAGAACCAACATAACTTTACAGTTACATCATGTTGAAACACCAGTCCCTATAGGATCACTGAAGGTAATTGTTAATCAGAGAACTGAGTTCCAATTCATGTTAGGTTCATTATATTCACTTATGCACAAATACCCTTGGAAAATATATGAATCTGCCTATTCTCCCTCCAGCTATGGCTTAATTAGTAAGACTTGTATTGCTAAACAATTTTTATCTACATAAAAAAAATCCTTATAATCTAAAAAAATATTTTCTGGGTTTAAATAACCTGCAAAGCTTGATAAGCTATAGAAAATGAATTAATAAAAGAGCCAACAAAACTGTTTTCTACTGAATTTGTCTCTACACTACCCAGTGCAGGGATTGAACTCACATTTACTATATTACTGAATTCATGAGTCAATACTTTAATCTTAATTTCAATGGCTATGCTTTGTGATACGCATCAATGTTCATTTATGTCTAGATATTTGTAACATATAGGAAACAAATAAAATTAAGTGTTCACATATTTGTCCCTATTCTGTGTTACATGGAGATTACATCTACCTCCAGAATTACTCCGGTTCACTATTTTTAATTTTATAATTTTTTGCAAAAACACAAAATGGGTTTTCAGTTTATATATTGATTGTAATATAGAATTGATCTCCCACTTTATATCCGCATTATAATTTCTTGTTTATCAAATTCAGATTAGGTATGAATCCACCTCTTCTCCCCAGCTATGGGTTAATTAGTAAGACTTATATCACTAAATCATTATGTCAAAAAAAAAAAAAAAATCTCACAATCGATGTATATTTTTTGGGTTTAAGTAACATGCAAAGTGTTCATAAGCTGTAGAAAACAAATCAATTTGAGAACCAACACAACATGGTTCCGTTGAATCTATGACTACACTACCTTGTGCAGGGATTGAACTCACATTTATTATGTTGCCAAATTCATGAGTAGATGCTTTATTCCCCTTGTCTGAATATAAATAATGGTAATTTCTACTTCCAGAAATTTAGACGGACAGTTCTTTCAGTATTGAAAATAGCTGGATACTTTTCGGACGGACTTTATAAATTTTCTGTCAGTGAACAGTTGTGTTCACCGTCATGTTTTCTCCCTGCATTTGTCATATAGGAATTTAAACAGAAAGCGCTCTATTAAAATTTGGTGGCACAGAAATAGATTTATGGTTTTTTTTGTTTGTTTTCAAACTTTTCAGTGAAATTCATCTTTCTTGATTTTAAACTTGCTTCCAAGGCAAAAAAAAAAGAAAACAAAAAAAAAAAAAACAATTAGCAAACATTCCCTTAGCTCTTTTAAAATGAAACAGAATTATCTTGGTTTTAATCAAGAAAGGCCAGTTGTCATTTTGCTGCAAGACATCAACTCTTTGGAGAGTATCATTTCCGAAAAGGGAACTGGTTTGTGGTTGTACTTGTTTATTCAGATGTGGGCGGTGGAGTGGAGTGCTTTTATGAAAGAATCTGT
>OZ038513.1:31385573-31395573 GCA_964036315.1 Acanthosepion esculentum
GAACAGATCATAAGCCCCCACACATAAACACACAGCATACACACATAATGACCAAACACACTAGTTGGACCACACACACACAGGAATATCTATGGAGAATGAATATATATACACATACTGGCAAAAACAAACACACTAGATGAACTACACAGACACACACACATGCAATACACAAAAATGGAGACAGATTTAAAAAGATACAAGACCATAAAAAGATAGGAACAAAAACATTCTTCCTTCTCCCTTTCTCTGACCAATTCTAATTGTTTTATTACCCTTTAAGTAGAAGAATATTTTCTCCACAAGTCTAAAAAAATTTAGATTACTAGTACACTCAAAAGACAATGGTTAAACATTGGAAAACACAAGGAAAATTAATTCCTTCAAAAAATATGTGGAAATAACCGCTCTTCACTTGATGAAAGTTGCAAGACCTAAATATGGGAAATAAAGTATAATATATATTAAAAAAAAAACAAACACATTATAATCAAAAACGTTTGTGGCTACTCTCATCTCTTTAAAATATACACTTTCCTCTTGCTGGAACAACTATCATTATATATATATATATATATATATATATATAATATGTGTGTGTGTGTGTGTGGTGTGTATATATATATATATATTAAAAAAATTAATTCATATTATAAATTTATATAATTTTGATTAAAAATAATGTATAATTTACATTGAAAATTAATCTGGATCAACATATTTAAGCAGATATTTATTTTTATGCCTATGTGTAACCATCAATTCATTTCTCTTGTTTAATAAGCTCAGATTATTTAAGTTTTTTTTAAAATAACCAGTTTTTCAACAAGACATAAGTTACATTTATTTCTTTTTCCATTATAAGATTTGGCTCTTGCTATAATATCTCGGTTAATAGAATGGGAACTCCCATCTTTTTTCAATTGCCAGAAATATTTAGAATGTGCATTACTGTTTTTGTATTTTATATTACCTAAAGTCATTTGATGATAGTAGAAATGAAATTTCCAAGGATTTTTAGTGGAATCAAAATAAAATTTAACATCGTTACTGGAACATAGGCTCATTCATTATACAATGTAATCAGTCATACATTGACCATTTAAGGGGCAGACCATATTTTTTTTGGCAGTTGCATTTATTTTTAGAAGAATTCACTGTCTTTGTTGGAAATATATTTAATATAATGTTGTTATGATGGGAGATGGATCGAAGAAAACTTTGCGATCAGACCAATAAGTGCGACTTGCATGACTTTGCCTATTGGTGTCTCATATTAAAAGAAAGTTAGGAAAATTTTGTCTTTATCATATTTTTGTAATTTCTTGACATAGTGGCAGTGAGGAAATAGAAATAGAATGTAAGATGTCAAATCCTGAATCAAGTAAGACTGATCACTTGACCCTTTTAGAAAAAAAGCAAAACATTCATAAGAAAAATCAAGCAGAATACAGAAAGGCTGGTTTTTGCAACCTTTCTTTTCTTTGATGAATGCTATCCTATTCTTGATGGACCAGACAGAGTGAAGGCAGGGTGGCTACTGGTAAAAACCACCTTCACAGGTTGAGATGACAACAAAGAGGATATGGTGTGGTGTTTTTGGGGTTTAATTATAGGTGGTAAAGTGCTGGGCTCGTGGTGAGTTCTGGTAAGTGTTAAGATGACACGTCAGACATACATTGATTGTTTATTTTTTTTAAACATATTGAGCTATTAGGGAGAAGCAAACATCTTCAGAAAAAGATTTTGTAATCTTGTTTCTTTTCCCTATCAATCTCTTGGTTACTTTTTCCTATCATTCACCAAGTCTTGTTTCCATGTCAGTCTCTTGTGTTTTTTCCCTATCATTTTCTCAGTTTCTTTTCCCTGTAAGTCTCCCAGTTTCTTTTCCCTGTAAGTCTCTCAGTTTCTTTTCCCTATCAGTCTCTTAGTTTCTTTTCCGTATCATTCTCTCGGTTTCTTTTCCGTATCAGTCTCTGGGTTTCTCTTCCCCTATCAGTCTCTGGGTTTCTCTTCCCCTATCAGTCTCTGGGTTTCTCTTCCCCTATCAGTCTCCGGGTTTCTCTTCCCCTATCAGTCTCCGGGTGTCTCTTCTCCTATCATTCTCTCTGTTAGTTTTCCCTATCATTCTCAGAGTTAATTTTCCCTATGAGCCTCTCGGTTTCTTTTCCCTATCATTCTCTTTCCTTTGCCAGTCTCTCATATTTTTTCCTCTGTTGGTCTCTCTGTCTATTTTCCTTCACATGGCCATACTGTCCCTCCCATCTCATGTGACTAGTCTGTTGTTTTTCCTTGCTTGGCCATTCTGTCTCTTTCTGTTTTTTATTGTTTACTCATCTTGCTGTCTGCTTCTTTCTACAGACATTCCCTTCATGTTTGCCTTGTAAATTTTTTCACTATTTACCTGTCAATCTTTTTTAATTTCTTATGTATCTTTCAAATGAATGTTTTTCTTCTGCTTTCCCAATGTGTCTCTCCACCATACTTAGGCATTTATTTGTCAAGTATTGGAACTGAACGCAGAATGTATAAATTCTATTTTTTCTACATTGGACCATTTCCTTCATATATGATTAACAAAAATTGGATATGTTCTTCTCATCAAAAGTTTTTTTTTCGAAACCGACTCCATTGCTGTCTGCTCTCTTGAACCCTGCTGTTCTTTTGGACCTTGGAGAGAAAAAATCAGAAACGCTAGGGGAAAGTTTGGTCACAGTAGTATGTAGATTTGAGGGGCAGTCGGAGGGTGATGTGGAGAGAAAATGTTTTGGCTTTGTTTCAAGAAATGAGATACTTTTACAATAAAATGCACTTGGCGAACTCTTAAAGGGGTGAAAATCTGTTGGCTCTGTCGTCTATTCATTCACTCTCTTTGACTAAGCCACTCTGAATATGCGCACCTAGTTTTGTTTCCTCTCTTCCGAATATATTTTTTGGTTTGGGTTTTAAGTTTGCTTTTATTTCATTTGAAAGAAACTTTTTTTTTTCCTATCCTCTTTTGGGCCCTGAACTTTCGCTGCTTCTTTGCGTTCATAATTATTGATCAAATTTTATTGTTTGCTCCGGATATTCGCTTCAGTGCAGGTTGCTATAATTAAACATAAAAGAAAAACAAATATCTAAATATATATATATATAAATGACCTTTTTTGTTTTTACCAGTTCTCATATAGTAAATTATGCTCTTTATCAAACTCTCCACAGCCCACATTAAACAATATTGGTTCTAGTTTCGCCATCTTGATTAACCATGATTATTATCTTTGCATTCAGTCAATTAAATGCCATATGTGATACATTCTTAGGCAATCATGTGTCTTTCGATTAATGCTGAATAGGCAGAAGATTTTCCTGCAGGAGGTTGCCATTTCTTTCTGCAGTAAACTGGTTGCCACCAGTCTGTCTTGCTATTCAACCCATAGCTGGGGGGAGAAGAGATGGATTTGTACCTTTTCCCAAGGGTAATCGTGTGTAAGTGAATGTAACGAACATGGCTGTAATTCCAATTTGGCATTCCATACCAGTTTATACATACCATGAATAAATTACTGTAGTATATAAATACAATACAGTTAAGAAATTACTGTCCATTTATGAGCTATAATTTGGAAGGTTTTGAAAAATAAAAGTAATAAAAATATGTATCTTATCTTTTATATAAATATATAAATCTTTATATAAAATATATATCTTATCTTTTATATATATATATATATATATATATATATATATATATATAAATAAAATATATATCTTATATATATATATATATATATATATATATATATATATATAAATAAAATATATCTTATATATATATATAAATAAAATATATATCTTATATATATATATATATATATAAATAAAATATATCTTATATATATATATAGATAAAATATATATCTTATATATATATATATATATATAAATAAAATATATATCTTATATATATATATATATATAAAATTTGTCACTTAAGATGGAATAGTGGAGCAGTCCATTTTATTTACATAAATTTAAATATTTAAATAAAATGGACTACTCCATTATCATTGTAGTACAGTGTTATATATATATATATATATATATAAATTTTTTAAATTATGCAATGGTAAGTTTTCACTCTGCACCTGATGATTGTGTTGTGCATGAAACTCAGATTTGTGTTACCAGTGAGGAAAAAAATATAAATTATAGCACTGTTATTATATATTGGACCAGGTTATTCTCATCATTCTTCTACAGGATTTTCTGTGGCTTGAAGTCCCTTCCTCATCTTTTGAGGAGATTGTTCAGCATTCATTGTCAGATCAGAGAACTGATATTACATAACAAAGTACTCTTTTCTTTGTTTCTAATGAGGGTGGGCCTAAAATTTAAAATAACCATGCATTCTGTCTTCTTGTAGTTTATGTTTAGTCCTTTCTTCTCACTCTGCTACCTTCTGTAGGAGATTCCGTAATTTCTGAGATGACTGAAAATCCTTATATTTTACTGAATTCAGTCTATTGAAAAGCATACATCCTTGTCCAAGTAGTGTCCATAAAAACTTTGGATGTTTCGATTTAATTTACTCCGAAATTAACCTAATGATTTTAGATCAATTCACAAATCATGTGAACATTTGCTCAAGAAGAATTATGGAAAATGAAACTACTCTATCTGATGGCATTTTATATTGCTTAATTTTTTATCTCACCATCTTACATGCAATTTTGGGGGTGACTCTATTCACTCAGATGACATAGATTTCCGCATGTAGCCTAAATCTTTAACAGTGTATCATTAAATGTAAATCGTGTTATAATATACCATCGAATACAATCATTCAGCTTTAGTATTTTTTTATTCTTCTTAATTAAGACGGGTTTCTTTACTTCTGAAATTCTATTAAATGTGAACTTTTCATTTCTATATTAGCTTTCTTCGAGTTTGAAGAAAAGAAAATAATTAAAATGTTAAAACTACATCATTAATAAAACAAAAAATGTTTATAAGTAATTAAATAAATTAATTGGAGAAAAAAAAAATGATTTAAAATTAGATACTGGATAAAGCAAATTGGAAATGAGTTTCATTGTGGAAAAAGTTTGACGAGAAAACCAAAGACTAACATGAGGATATTAGTGTGAAGAAAACTGACGTCGTCATCTTTTATGTGCCATTTCCTTTCAGGACATAGTTGATCATGGCTCTCCACCTTCTCCTGACCCTTGTAACTCTCAATTAGTTTTGTCTTTTTTCTATTTCTCCCAGAACTTGTTCTGCCATACACTTGCTTAATCCTGTTAAGTATATCACACATTGCTTTCCCTTGTGCTTCTTTCCCTTGATCTACCCTGTGAGTATCAGATTTTCCAAGCTCTCCTTTTCCATTATGTGTCCCAGTAATTTCAGCTGCCTCTTCTTTATGTTAAGAAAAGTTTCCTCTTTGTTTGCATCTTCTCCAAAACCTCATCATTGCTCATATGTTCAGTCCATGGTATCCTTAGCATCCTTCTGTAGAACCACACCGCTGTTGCCTTGAATCTCTTCTTCATCCTTGAGGAGATTGTCCAACATTCGCTACTGTAAAGGAGGACAATTACCACATAGTTCAGAATTCTTTTCTTTGTTGCCAATGAGACTCTCCTGTCTTGTAATACTCTGCCTAGCTTTTGGAATGTGTCTCTGGCCATCCCAATGCGTCTTTGGATCTCAGTGTCACACTTTACATCTTCTGTCAGGACATTTCCCAGATATTGAAATTTTTGCACTTGCTTGATTATAATCTCTCCAACCTGTAAATTGCATTTAAGGGTCTTCTTTTTGCTGATGATCCTGCATATAAAGTTTAAAACATTTTGTCTGACAGAATTTGGACCAGATCTAGAGGAGAATTTTCTTTTTGTTTCCAGTATACCTCTGGAAAAGAATGCCTACAGATGAATGCAATTATTTATTTTTAGCTGAAAATCAAATATTACAAATCAAATCTATACATGTCATGTAAAATGTTTTACTGTTTTACTTTTATACTTAATGTTCACTCTTAAATAAAAGTTAAAAGGAAGGGGATTATATTCAAAATTAAAGTTTCTTTTGTAAATTTTTTTTTTCATGATTTGGCCTAACTGAATATTTGCATATTTTATTTTCTAAAGAAATGCGATTATTTGCAAGTACTTATTGAATTTACCATAAATAGATGATTCTGTATTTAGTTTTGAATAATTCATAAAAATTTTAGACATTTCAATCTATATTCATAGTTTTGGATTTTTCTAAAAGTTGGTGCTGTCTAAAATTACTGCCCACCACCTCTTTATAGAAATTATGAAATAATATTGCTTTATGGCAATTGTAATGTTTTTTTCTTAATTTAACATTTAATACAAACAGCTTTGAAAATGGATTAGTATTGACCTGATTCTATAACATTCTAAAAGGTAATGAAGAAGACAATATATGAGTGTCACATACCATGATAACTCATTCGTTCTGAAACCATGGCAAAGATGTCTGAACTTAACAAGATGCTCTGAATGTAGATAGATGATGCATTCAAAAAAGGTGATGGATATAGAACACTTTCCAAACATTTCAATGTTCCTAGATTGAAAATCTGCAGCATTATCAAGAAGTACGAAAAGAGATTATGTTGAGAATAAATTAAGGATTGGCAGAAAATGGATAATTTCTGAGAGACTGGAAAGGAAAATTGCTAGAGATGCTTTGGAGAATCCTCACTTAATGACAAAAGACATTGTTCAAGACATCAGGGTTAGATGTATCAATGAAGAAAGTCACTAGACGCTTTCATTGAGCAGGACTTTGAGCTTCTCACCCAGGGAAAACTCCCTTGCTTAAGACGAAACACTTAAAATGCAGGTTAGCTGATGCCAGAAGCCATCTTGAACATGGGAGTAAATATTGGAACTAACTTTTAAGGTCGGATGAAACCAAACTAGAATTATTTGGTCACATGAAATTCAGTTAAGTATGGGGGAAAGTGAATGAAGCTCACAAACCAAAAAATACCTTCCCTACAATTAAGCATTCTGCTCTGGGGATGTTTTGCTGCTTCTGGACCAGGGAATTAGTAAGAGTACAGGGTATCATAGATAAAGAGCAGTATGTGGCTATTCTTAAAAATAATATAAAACAAAGTGCATGAAAGTAGTCTTTGGGACATCACTGGATGTTTCAACATGACAGGACCTGAAACACGCAGCACAAATTGTTACAAAATACTTAAATGACAGCAAAATTTGTACCCAGCATGAAGTCCTGAGCTAAACTGGATTGAAAAATTATGAGCATATTTGAAGAAAAAAGTAAAATGAAAAAGTCCTTCATATTTGAAGGAACTAGAAGCTATTGCCAAGGAATAATGGAGTAAAACACCTATCAGTGTGTGTAGTGATTGTTTAGGGAACTATAGAAAATTATTAAAGGTGATAAGAATAAAGGTTAAAAAATCAATTATTGTGTCAAGAGGGCAAATAGTTTTGTCCTATCTTAAATGTTTTTTTGGTAATTTTGAACTTTGATAAAAAAAATGGATTCAACCATGAGTTTTTAATTTTCCTTCCACATACAAGTAAAACAACTTTGAGATATTACTTACAAAATATCAGGCAAAATGGTGAACATAAACTAGAGTTATAACAGAAAATAACATGTATCCAATACTTATGTGTGTCACTGTGTGTGTGTGTGTGTATATATATATATATATATATATATATATATATATATATCCAAATGAGAGAAGGCGATTTTGTAGTGATTTCAACATTTTTGTTTTAATATCTAAGATATAATAATAACAATATATATATATATATATATATATATATATATATATATATATATATATATATATATATGAGATAACGTTATATAATTTTTTATATATAAAGAGCAATATTGGTAGAAAAAATGTATGGCAAAATGGAAAAAGATTTTCTCGTGATATCTTTCAGCTTGTAGGACTTCATCAGACTAATTTTGTAACTTAATGAATTTAGAATTGTGATACACATACACACATAAATTATACATACAAACACTTCTTGATAAGAGATAGATACACATGAGGTCTGCTTAACCAATGAAAAACAAAGACAAAAATAAAAATTCAGAATTTTCTTTTCTCCTTCATATTTCATTTCTGATTGGGCTTAAATAAAAATAAAACACGTTAAATTCATAAATGTTTCCTATTTGTTCCTTATTAATATATATATATATATATATATATATATATATATATATATTATAAATTAATAGATTTAAAATATGGTTTTACCGCTACACAGTGATAACCATGTTTCAGAAATGGAAGCTAAAGCCCCTGAATTTAATTTTGTTATTAAACCAAAGACATTAGTTCCATTTCCTCATCAAGCAAATTTTGGAGTAACTTACTTTTTAAAATTTACTGGAACTAATGTCTTTGGTTTAATAACAAAATTAAATTCAGGGGCTTTAGCTTCCATTTCTGAAACATGGTTATCACTGTGTAGCGGTAAAACCATATTTTAAATCTATTAATTTATAATATTAATGCTCTGTAAATTTAAATTTACATAGAGCACTATTGTGTAAAAATAAAAATATCTATAAGAACACTGGATTTTATATCTTACTGTTCTTTCCTTTTTATTTATATATACATATCTATATATATATATATATATATATATATATAAAGCAATTTTAAGTATTCATTCTTTAGCTCTGTGAATTTTATGAACATCAGAGTTATTTTAGCAATTATACATATAGATAAATTAGTCAATAATACTTGCTGACTATTAACAATCACTCACTTTAACATTTACTGGATATGTGCAACATATTTTCCTGAATTGTTTCAATAGAAAGATTTTGTAAGTTTCAATCACAAGTAGCACTGGCTGTCCGGCCAATGAATACCACATGGTTCTTTGTAAGGAAATGGTGAGCATTACCATTAATTGCTTAAAAATTATTTGATGCTATTCGAATAATTGCTCTCATTATTTGGGGTTGTTTTAGAGTGACCACAATGATTTGACTAATGTATGAGGGGGTACAGAAAAGGTTTCAAAAGTCATCACCTGTCTGGAATCTGCGGTTTGGTCATGTTGTCAGATTTTGAGTTGGCCTGAGAAAGTTTCAACATCCCTGGAAATTTTCTGTCACTCCTGTGGTGTAAATTTTAAGTAATTTTTTATTTTTTTTTTTTTTAAATGAAAATAAATTCTTGTTCTCATTCCAGCAGTTGTTTATCCTATTGATCTCATGCCTTTTGTTGGTTTTATGGCTATAATACTCGTTTGGTTGATTCATTCATACAGCCTTCTTCAGGTTTAAAGTTCATATGAAAAGTTGTGTGATCTTCCAAGACTTACTTGTACTACTGACTCATTCTTTCGATTGATTTGATTTCCAGTTTTGTAATTGATTTATTCTTGAGTTACCCTCGGGTATGAAAAGATGCAGTGGGTCTCTCTCTTGTTCTTTTTGGCTGAGCAAAATCACAAAATTGAATGATAATGACTTTTAAATTTGAAACTGTTACAAATAATGTATTTTCAAAATGAATTCTAATTACATAATTCGTCTTAGATTTTTACATTTTCTCTTCTTTGAATGCAAAGAACTGTGTTGAACTTAAATGTCTGTTTCTTTAATTAAGTTGTCAAGAATCAATTTTTTTGTTAACCAAATTAAAAAGAACCAATTCTTTTTTTCTTCACCCTGTATATTCAGAATGGTAAGATATAAAAACAAATGTGCCATCATTCCGTTTATTTTCTTGATGAATTTCTCCTGGCCCTAATTGAATAATATTTGCCGATTTGCTATATAATATACAGAAAACACTGCCAGTTTCCTTTCTTTCACAAAGGAAACAAAATCTAAAATATTCCAGTAAAATAAAGGTAATAGTCGAATGATAAGCTGCATTTGCACTACTAAACTGTTTCTCTAATATAAATCAATACATGATAAAACACCAGTTAGAAAA
>OZ038513.1:31400573-31415573 GCA_964036315.1 Acanthosepion esculentum
TTTTACCGCATTGAGTTGTTTGTGCAAGATTGGAAGAGAGAGATCAAGTGTGTGTGTGTATATACCTACATTCATATACATCATAAGAGATTGCTCTGTCTTGGTATTTTAGATATAGATTATTGTATATTACTGTTTAAGTAGATTGCCTTTTTTTCTTATTAGTTCATGTTCCTATTTCCTTTTTTCTTCTATTAGGTCTTCTATTGCTCATTAGTTTATCGGTTTTTCTCTTTATTATTTTTTTCTATTTGTCACTTGTCAGAATTTCTGTTCATTCTATCAAGATGTTCATGTTTTATGGTGTTATATATATATATATAAACACGCGCAAACCACAAGATAGCTTATTCCCAAATTCTCGCTTGACGAGGAAGCGAGACAAGACACCTTAATTCAACTTAATTTAAAAAATTATATTAAGGGTCTCAGCTCTCGCTTTTGAAACATGAGAACTCTTATGTAGCGAAGGAATAATATTTTTAAAAAAATATAATATATATATATATATATATATATATATATATATATATGATTAATACAGATATAAAATTTTCACTTAACAGATTGATGTTACCTTCAGCATCCTGACTCCAGAGTTTCGTAGGTATCTGATGAGTGGTTGGAGCAATTGCTCGAGAGTCCATCTATGAAACTCTAGAGTCAGGATGCTGAAGGCAACATCAATCAACTATGTATATATATATGTATATATTTTTTCATATGATGGCTATTGTGATAATGGCGGTGGTGCCACCAGCATGACTTTCATCAGATTATGATTAAAAGCATGGTTTGAGGGCCACAGGATTTTTGCCACTAGTCCAGGGTACCCAGCTGTACCTTGTGATGCAAGTAGTCTTTATTTTCTCTCTCTCACATAGCAAGAGTACTAATCTCTGTCCCAGTCTTGAAGTTTCTCTCAAACAAACTCTACCTAGCAAAACTCTATCAAAATAAAAGAAATAAAATGTTCCAGTCATAAAGCTCAGAAATGCTAATGACACGGCAAACAGGAAAAATTGAATTGAACAAATAATTCATATAATTAATAAAAAAAGGTGAAGAACACAAACCTGATGAATAATCAAAATGTAGTGCAATGACTGGACTCAGCTTCCAATGTCCCTTTGATAAATGTTTAACAATATATATATGTATGTCTATATTTCCGTGACAACAGATTGTAATTATTTACATTGGCCCATTGCATAAAAGTGTTGGCTGAATCCAGTGACTTGACGTAAAGAGTTGTGAGTTCAATACCTGGTTACAGCTAAGGTGGACAAAATTTAGGAGAGTTAAAAGGACATGACACTGGGACATCCGGAAGAATCATGACACATGGAACTAGAACAATATACCCTGGTGGACAAAGTCAAGGGTTCAGTTTGAAATTCCAATCACCTGAATGTATGCTGGAATGTACGATGGTTGAAACGTTGCGAATATTGAAACAAATATGGGGACAACAGTCCGAATAATGTAAATATGTATGTATGGACAGAAACACATATTAGAATTTTATATATGTGGACAATAAAAAATATATATATATGGCATATATTTTATCTCTGCTGAGCAAAAAGCAAAAATTTTATGAAATTTCTATTTTTATTTTAAATATTTTTGTACCTATTTTCACTTCACCGTGTTTACAAACTCAAAAGATAAAGAAATCAATAAATCATAATATATTTTAGTTATTTTTATGTTTTCTGTAAAATGTGCATGTATATTTGTATGATTAAGTTTGTGCAAAGACACGCACACACACATACATATATGCATGTGTGTGTGTGTATATATATATATATATATATATATATATATATATATATATGTAGAGGGAGAGAGAGAGCGACATGCACACAATACACAAATGATATATAATTTGTATGTCTATACATATATATATATTTATTCTCATGCACATATATACAAGCATATATATATATGCATACACACACATGTGTATACATTATATATATATATATGTATATATATATATATACAGACACAGACATATCTTTATACATATTTATGTACACTAACTCATATATATAGACATATATATATGCATACACACACACACACACACACACACACACATATATATATATATATATATATATATATATATATATATATATATATATATACATACATACATACATATATATATATATATATATATATATATATATATATAATGCAGAGTGAGGTGAATATGCAACCACCTTTTTCTGCAAAGATTATGGGTTGGGTCACTTAAAGTCTAGATTTGATGGAATAACTCTTCGGTTTGTGATTTGCATTCTCACCTTGAGCAAACTTTTCTGCAAAACGTATTGATTTTCTTGCTGTGTATATTGGGGTTGGTGGTTAAAGAGAAGCTTTCCTGGCTTCTAACTTTCTTGTAAATTTCTCCACCACATTATATCACTTGTCCCCCCCACCCCCCTCCACTCTGCTTCCTCTACCAGCATTTGCTCAAAGCTGAAGAAACTTGTTTATGGATCATTTAATAATATCAGTTGAAGATTCAGCATGCAAACATGAGACACACCAACTACTGTTGCCTAATTCAGACACACACGAGCAATATTGAACAGTGTTATTGGTTGGTTATTGTTACTCTAATAACTACAATGATTGGCTAGCTACAAGGTATGGTTTCACTGCTGTGGGTGCACTATTGCACTATTTCTATCTCTTGTAACACTTACTAGAATATATATATATATATATATATAATATTATAAATTAATAGATTTAAAATATGGTTTTACCACTACACAGTGATAACCATGTTTCAGAAATGGAAGCTAAAGCCCCTGAATTTAATTTTGTTATTAAACCAAAGACATTAGTTCCATTTCCTCATCAAGCGAATTTTGGAACTAATTTCCTCATCAAGCGAAAAAGGTGGTTGCATATTCACCTCACTCTGCATTATATGTATGTGTATAATTCGCTTGATGAGGAAATGGAACTAATGTCTTTGGTTTAATAACAAAATTAAATTCAGGGGCTTTAGCTTCCATTTCTGAAACATGGTTATCACTGTGTAGCGGTAAAACCATATTTTAAATCTATTAATTTATAATATTAATGCTCTGTAAATTTAAATTTACATAGAGCACTATTGTATAAATATATATATATATATATATATATGTATATATATATATATATATATGTGTGTGTGTGTGCGTGTGTGTAGCATATCTTCATTCAAACATGTTTCATTATATAATATAGTCATATTATGTCAGTTTATTTTTATAATAATCCTTTATAATTCTCTAATTATCTTGATGTTAAGTTGAAATTCATCAAGGAAGGCGCTGTATGTTTTGTTAACCAAAGTTATTTTGATCTCCTCTGAGATCATCCTTGTGTGAATCGTGAAGACAAACGTAATGTAACTCTTTCAAAAGCAGGCAAGCAACCGACCAAAACTGAACAAAATTTATTATGATTATAGCAAGAATGTTTTAAAATGCAGCTGAGCTGACTAATGTTTAACAGCATTTTGCAATTTACCATCCTCCGGTTATCACCCTTGGACTGGAATGCATGTTTGCAAAACATTGTAACCACAACGGTTAATTTTAAAATCATTATAGCAGAGTGCATTCACACGTGTTTGGAAAATTACGATCACAATGATTACAGTTATACATTAAATTAACACATTAAGGTAAGCACACTCATCACCTGAAGATTGTGTTTGACGTGATAGTCTGAGTTGTGTGAACGGTGTGGGATAATATGTATATTTATTAATATATATATATATATATATATATATATATATATATATATATATATATATATATATATATATATATACACGTTACAACTCTGTTATATAACAGTTATCACAGTTTCAATAACATCAGTTCTTTATGTGCAGTTCATATATTTATATATTTACATATATGTTTATCCTTAAATATAATGCTCCACACATGCACACACACACCCACACCTATATATAGTTTTTTTGTGTATGTAACAATTGAGGGGCTGTGTGCAAAAGACTCCATTCACGTCCACATGCAAAAAACAAACTACAAAGCAATCCCCTTCTTTCCCTCTCTCTTTGCATGAGTTGGCAAGGGAGGGTGCAGTGAAGTACAAAGAGAACTGCTTGCTCCCTAGGCCGACACAGTTCCCAGTAAGAACTAAATTGTATCGAATCTCGACAGTCAGAATTTTGACTTTTAACAAAAACCCAAGTAGAAGGATGGACAGCTTTATGTTATTGTTCTTTGGGAAATTTTGCAGTAAAAAAAAAACAACTTTTGGTTGTAAGTATGTAACATTGATGAGGATAAAATACAGATACCTTTCCTGAGTTGTTTATAAATTGTACACTGTTCAATTATTAACATTAACAATGAAATGTTTTAAATTACAAAATTGTACATGAATTAAATGAAAATTACTTACAATATAATACATATTACTTATAATACATTCTTTCTTGCCATCAATTTTGATGTCATGGGTACACTAGTGTGTGTGTGTGTGTGTGTGTGTGTGTGTGTGTGTGTATATATATATATATATATATATATATATATGAAGAAATATAGTCTTAAAGTGTGCTATATTTATGGGATAAAGTGCTCAATATCAGAGATAGTGTGTGTAAATATAAAAGTGGACATGGAAGTCAGCACTTAGAGGCGACAGTCTGTTTCATGCTGGTGCAATCATCAGGCAACTGTTGCCTGACGATTGCACTAGCATGAAACAGACTGTCGCCTCTAAGTGCTGACTTCCATGTCCACTTTTATATATATATATATATATATATATATATATATATATATATATAAGAGATGAATACACACACACACCAGTAGTGCTACTCAACATTCATAGAATTTTATTAGGAAAAAATGTTTTCCTTAACACCCAGTTTCCACTACTTTTGTGTATTTATACAATGAAATCATATAGTTTAATGTAATAATGAAATCACAGGTTGTAACAACAAAAACCTTGACTACACTCAGAGCATGCTTGCACTGCTTGAATTCTCACCTTTGTGCAGCACTTTGTGTGTGTGTATATATATATATATATATATATATATATTTTAATTTAAAGAAAAACAAACCACTTTAAGGCTCCATTTGTAATAATTTATTTCACCAGAGGATTTTATTTTTCTCTGGATCTTCAGACTTGAATTTAAAATTTACACTTTTGACAGGCAGTATTAAGCTTATATAAGTTGACATAGAAGGTGGTGAGGAATAGTGTGAGAGACATGGTTGAGTTTATAGATGGAAGGAGGAGTTTTAAAATTTATTTTTATATTGTTTTTTATTGTAATACTTAATATTGAGGAAGGAGTGGGTAAGGATCAGACATTGACCTATATATATATATACACACATGCACATTTCATTAAAAACGACTGACAAGGTGCTTTTATTTAGTTTTTTATATAATTTATCGTGCGATCTAATAAAGTTTTTCTTTTCAGATGATAAATTATACAAAAACTGTCCGAATGTTCTTTTTATCCGAGCGCTTTCGGCTATACATTTAGCCATTTTCAAGGATTATATTTCAACTGTTAGAATTAGAAATAGTTTAATTTCTCTAGCAAATGCCCTCTTAGATATAAAATAGGTGTTATTAAGAATTTCCTCATGCGAGCGCATAAGAACTCATCTTCTTGCACGCTTTTCTTTTATGAATTAAAAAATATAAAGCAAACGCTGATTAATAGCGGATTTCCTAATCAATTGTTGGATTTCCACATTAGGCGTACTAATGAACACTATATTATTATTTTCAAAATAAAATAATATAGCGTTCATTAGTTTTTTTTTTTTTAAATATGGCATTAAGGGGTTATTTGATAAAAATCGCCTGAGGATATTGTAATGTTGAAACCAAGGTAGTGGATTCAACTGAACTCCTGGCTTTTAAAATTAAAAGCTCTACATGTTATTTTTACTCTTGTTTTTTTAAACATGCTATTGAGCACTTTTTAATACTACTGTTTCCATGTCTGATTCAACTCTGTCCATTAACCTTTTATGTATTTTATATATATATATATATATATATATATCCTTGACTTCTGTTATTCTATTATTTATTGACTAAATCACAAAGATGTTAAAGTTTTTTTCCCTTACAATAAGAAAAATCCACAAGTTTCCATGTTTGATCTGCTGTTTCTCTTTGCACTTTCTCAACCTCTGAAGAGGCATTGGCATTTTCTTCTTGATCTGCTAATCCTCACAGATCATCAAAGACAATGATCTAATCTTACAATGGATTCTCAAGCAGCAAATCTGCAAAAGCAGTATCTTTATTTCTGTTTCTGTTGAGAAACTCTGTCAGTTTTCCAAACACTTTCGATTTGGGTAAGAAATTTAATAAAAATTAACATTTTCTTTACAAAAACAAAACAAAAAAAAAGAAGCAAATTTTAACATTTCAAGAACATTTCAGGCATGGATGTAAGAGTGAAAAAAATGAAATTGGTAAGCTGGGTTCAAATTTCAGCTGAGGTAGTTTGTGTTTACTTTGCAGTAATGCCCCATAGTCAAGGATGAATTCCAGCTCTTCTCCACTACTGGCTTTGGGTAAAATAGCAGGGCAGACTGTGCTCTCCATCCTTGGTTGAAAAAAGAATCACAATGTTCATTTTGAATTCAGAACTGTAGACAGTAATTAGAAATCACTACACTATCTTTCCCAAGAACAATCTGGGTTATGCACTGTTTAAAGAGAGATTAAAAAAGGAAGCCGTGGAGAGGTATGATTGCATGTATGGACATGGAACATGAGATCAAACCAACATAAAATTCACACACACATACATACACGTCTATATATACATACATTTATGTGTCTATATGTATGTGTATATGTGTCTCTCTCTCTCTCTCTCTCTGTATATATATATATATATATATATATAGTGTGTGTGTGGGGGTATATATATATATATATATAGTGTGTGGGTATATATATATATCGTGTGTGTGGATATATATATATATATATATATATATATATATATAGTGAGTGTGTATTTATATATATAGAGAGAGAGAGGGAGAGAAAGAGAGAGCATATCTGTAAAAGGATAATATGAAAAAAGACAAAAGGAAAAGAAAGATTCCTTTTGTTTTTTTTTTTCTTATATAAATATATATGTACATATATATATATATATATATAAGGCATATTTAGGCAGGATGTATTCATCTAGACATGTTTGATTAAAAAGATCTATGTCTTCCTGTTTAATTTTGTATTACATTTTTCCAATTTTCAAATAAGGTGTTTGGTATTTTACTCAAAGTTGTGGGCAAAGTGTCTGAAGTTCATATTTTGTTATTTTTATTCAAGTAAATTTGACTATCACAGTCATTATCAAGAACTAATATAATGTCTGTGTGGTAGTTATAATTCCTTCGTCTGCATCCTGCTATTCTTTGGGAAGCTGGAAATTTGAAATGATTTAGTGTGATGTAACGTCTAACAGCCATTGGGAATGAAGTTGCACAAAATGATTGCAATTTATTTCATTCCTTTATTTTTTAATACTGTTATATGTGAGCACATTAATTATATCATATGCACTTCAAGATACCATCTCCTGTGGTGAATAATATTCATATATACATACTGGCTTACAAAACTTTTACAACACATTAGTAAATTACTTAGTTTTGTTAATTTTATCACAACATTTACAGTGATTAGCAGTATGCTTTTCTCAAAACCTTTTATGATGTCTAAAGGATAAAAAAGAAATTACTGCATTTTTGTTAATGTTGTATAGCAGTTGATAGAACATTTTAAGCATAGTGATGCAAGAATACTGTGCCCCAGTAAAAACTTTACCTTTTAGTCCTTTTCTTAAGTTAAAAAGGAAAGATTTTTGCAAAATATTATCTTTATTATTACAGAGAGTACAAAATTTCATAGTATGGAGTTAGTAATTAGTGTTGTTGCCTTTGGTTTAAATAATTGTGTCAGTTGTATATGACATTGAATGTTGGAGCATGATCCAGATGTTCTGATGGTAATTTTTTCCCATTCTTCTTGGCAGTAAACCCAAGGCACTTGGGGATTGAGTGGATTTTGTTGGAGCATTTATTTCTTCAGTTCCCACCAACAGTTCAATTATATTTAGGTCAGGACTTTGTGCTGGCCAGTCTTTCAAAAGTTGAACATATTCGTCCACAAGAAACCTTTTTGTTGCACATGATGTGTGTCAAGGAACACCGTTATACTGAAAAATGTCTCTATCTTCATAGTTTGGCAGAAGATTAGACTGTAATAAGCAAATATAATTTTTGCTTTTTTGGTTACCATCAACATTTACAAATTTTCTTTTCCCATCACTTTCATGTAGAGCTAAGTTCCAATTCTATTATTACTTAAATGACCATCACCAAATGTTACTGTCTTTGTCGTATATCTGGCATTGTTTCTTTTTTCCAACTGGTCTTCTTACATAGTCTCCTATTTTAGAATGTAACTCTATTTTGTATACTTCATTAAAAATTACTTGTTGCCATTTTCCTGAATCTCAGGTTAGATGTTGTTTTGACCACTTCAATCTTCTATTCCAATGTTTTTTGGTTAATGATGTTTTTTTTTGTTTTGTTTTGCTGCAATATGCCCATTCAATTTGTGTTTATATAATACTCAGTATACTGAATTAACTGATATCTCCTGTTCTGGGTAAGACGATAAACTACGTCCAACAGCAAGGCCTCCGACTGAGTTTTGAGGAGTGTGCAACCACCTATTAATTGCTGGTGTTCCCAGGTCCACCTTGACCCAGGGTGGTAGCACCTATTAGGGTCCTAGCTATGGGCAAACAGTTACCCCCCCCCCCCAAACGGGAGCCAAAACACCATGAAAGTGTAAAAATAGGTTTTAATACCAGAAATAGATTTTTGAAGGAAAAAATATTACCAGAAATAGATTTTTGAAAAAAAAATATTGCCAAAAATGAAAATTGAGTCAGTATTAAATAACCCGTTGAGGTTGATATGCCATAAAACAAAACAAACCAAACCATTATATACTGAGATAGATAGATAGATAAAACATATTACCAGCAATAAAAATGTAGTTGGCCTTAAATAACCCATTGAGGCTGACATGCTGTAAAACAAACCAAACCAATATATACTGAGATAGATAAAAAATATTCCAGCAATAAAAATGTAGTTGGCATTAAATAACCCATTGAGGTTGATATGCCATAAACCAAACAAAACCAATTGATAACTTACTGGTAAGACTGCATTCACTTGTCTGGCTGTTAATTTTGGATTGCCTATTGTGACTCTTACAATCTTTTTTTCATCTCCTTTTTCTAACTTTTGTGGTCTTCTGGTTTTCTTGGCACTTAAAACACTTCCAGTAGTAGTAATCATTTGTTGGATGGTTTGAATACCGTTTCTGAATGATTTTAGTGTAAAAGAAAACCAAGCTAATGTTCCGTTACAATGATTGCCAAAATGCATTAAACTCATGTAATAAGAATGAACAATGCCTATTTAGAAATTTGCATATTATGAAGACTTGGCCCAATAGATTTGCATGGTCTTTTTTTCAGCTTCAAGCAACATATCTTCTGTAAGATGGCACCTAGGAAAAATACAATAAATTATTCCTCAATCCACAGACGCTACTGATAAAAGTGTATTGCTAAACAATGTTAACTTCTTAAAATGAAGGCATATAATCATTTTATGTAGTTGGCCCAAAACTTTTTTACACCAGTGTAAATGTAACTGTATGTGCTTTGGGACATTTGAAAAATATTTATGTAAATAAATGCTGCCTTTGGCAGGTTGCACTTGATTTCAAGTGCGTTTCTCTTTATAAAATTTGCATTAGAATTATTTGCAAATGAAAATTAGCACTAGGCTTAAGATTCTTCTTTGCTTATCTACATATTAATACTCTTGTCACGTTAGGATGAAAGGTAAACAGAAAGGGAGAGGGATATAGAGAGTGAAACAGAAATAGAGAGGGGCATAGTGAAACAGAACAAGAGAGTGAGAGACACAGAGAGACAAAAAGATAGTGCAAGACAGAAAGGGTCTGTAGATTGTGTCATCTTTAATAAAGGCAGTTATGTGTAGTGAAGAGTTTAATCCAGTTTCCTGACCTAAGACCAAATAATCTGTTGAGGACAAATTTGTCCTTGAACTGCAATTGACCTTTTGAAATTAAAGTCACAGAGATGGATTGGAGTGCAGGTAATCTTAGATAAAGGCAGCTATGTGTAGTGAGGGGTTAAATCATGTTTTATGACCTAATGATCTGTTGAGAACATTTTGGTGTTTTTAAATGAAACTATATCACTTGTAACTATCTGGGAATGGTCATGCGTTGAAAAGTGGAGTGCAAACACAGAAATTTATTAGTAAATCCATGTAATCTACATGGATCTTGCTAGTTATTATTATTATTATTATTATTGTTGTTGTATTCTGCTCTCCTTTACAGAGACTGTCTTTTTTCTCTCCAGGATTTGTCAACCTTTTGGAACAATCCACCATTGTCATAACAAAGACACTAGCATATAGCTTTGTTAATGTTACAGTTGAAAACTCTAGTTTAGCAGGGTAATGTATAAATAACCCAGACTGTGTTGAGTGCTTGTGAATGAAACAGAAAGAGAGAGTGACATAAAGAGTGAGGTAGAAAGAGAGAGTTGTAAAGAGACAAAAAGTGAGTGCAATACAGAGAGGTATTGGAGTGGATCATCTTGTAGTGAGTGTGACCAAATGATATGTTGAGGGCATTTCGGTATTTTTAAGTGAAACTATGTCACTTATAACTATCTGGAACTGGTTATGGGGTTGAAAAGTATAGTGTTCAGCATTAAAAATATATTAATTAATCCATGTAATTTACACAAGTTTTACTACTGGCTACAATTTTCTTAAGAAATGAAAAAACGTTGTAAGTAGCAGTCACAAGATTTTAAGATCTTTCCTTCAAACCTACAATTTTTGTTAAATTATTCTTAATAAATTGAAAATTATTCAGGATTCATTTGGACTGTAAATTGCTGTTTTATGTAAAAAGTTTTGACTAATATATAATGTTTTCAATTTTGTTTTTATGTATAACACTTTTATCTCGCCATAAGAGTTTTTTTTTTCTCCTTATACGAAAACTTACCCAATACAAGGCTCTCAAGCCATGCAAAGTTGAGAGTTACTCTTAAAATTGTAATGATTAATAAAGTGTTTGATATGAATGAAAAAAGATATAGTAGCCTTTTCATGTCAAGGGTTTGTCTTCCCTAACCTGCTAATCTTTACTTTCTATAACCTCTTCTTTCATTCATATTCATTTTGACACTGACTCTCCTCCCTGACTGGTTCTCAAGCCTTGTACTGGGTGAATTTTAGCACATAAGCCAGTGTCTGTTGCTTTGCAATACACAAAATCTATTTGTATTGAATCTAGGATTTATTACCTATAAAAATACTTTGAAGAGAAAATTATAGGCAAAAAATTATATGATTTATTCTCTTTAGATTTATAATGTTAAGAAATTTTTTAATGATTCAAGTGTATCACCAGCAACAATTTTGAGGCACTTGTGACTGAAATATTTTTTTACGGTTACTTTTGTTTTCTTTCAGACAAAGCTTGTGTAGTTCCTTTTGTTCCTTAATGTTTTCAAAATGCATGACTTGTTTGAATTTCCATTGAGTTGATTCTGTGGAAGTATATTAAACAGCATTTTTCAAATATTCAAATATTTTCACCCAAATATTTTATTAATCCTCAACGAATCAATTGCATTTGCAATAAGGTAATCCTTTTGTCAGTCTGAATATTGACAGCTGAACAAATGAAACATTTTCAATATGGTTGCCAGCATTTTAAAGAAGTCACCACCTGGTGACACTAAACAACAACCAAAAGACAAGGGCAATAACTACAACATTAACATATTTCATTACTGTGCTAAGAAAAACAATAATACAGAATGTGAATTTTATGTTTTTTCATGTTAGCAAACCATTTGCCAAAAACAGCTCAATAGATAACTCCAGATATAATATTCAATAAACTAAGAAAAGTTCAAGTAACTCATTTGATTAGCTGGTTAGCTGGCACAACAATTTGGGATTGAAATGCTCATTAGGGACAGATGTTTGATAAATCAACAATTAATTTATCAAACAGCTGGTCATTTTAATGCAAAACTCTTATGTCAGCTAAACAGATGTCACCTATATTTTCCTTTTATATATATATATATATATACATATACATATATATATATATATATATATATATATATATATATATATATATATATATATAAAATATATATATATATATATATATATATAAAATATATATATATATATATATATATAAAATATATATATATATATATATATATATATAAAATATATATATATATATATATATAAAATATATATATATATATATATATATAAAATATATATATATATTATATATATATATATATAAAATATATATAAAATATATATATATATATATATATAAAATATATATATATATATATATATATATAAAATATATATATATATATATATATATAAAATATATATATATATATATATATATATATAAAATATATATATATATATATATATAAAATATATATATATATATATATAAAATATATATATATATTATATATATATATATATAAAATATATATAAAATATATATATATATATATATATAAAATATATATATATATATATATATATATAAAATATATATATATATATATATATATAAAATATATATATATATATATATATATATATATATATATATAAAATATATATATATATATATATATATATATAAAATATATATATATATATATATATATATATATATAAAATATATATATATATATATATATATATATATATATATATAAAATATATATATATATATATATATATATATAAAATATATATATATATATATATATAAAATATATATATATATATATATATATATAAAATATATATATATATATATATATAAAATATATATATATATATATATATATATAAAATATATATATATATATATATATATATATATATATATATATATAATTTATTTGGGCAGTAATCCCTCTTTTATACAAATTTCATTAAAAATTAATTTCTGGACATCAAATATAAATTATTAGAAGAAAATTATAAGAACACAAGAAAAATTAACTAACAAATTTAATCGCAATACATTGTCAGTTATTTTTAATTAAATTTGTAATATATACATATTATCATCTCTCCCGGCTAGCACGACTTGGAGTGTCATGCACAAAGCAATCTTCAGGTGCTGAGTATGGACTGACCGTTACTTAATTTGAATTTTAATATATCTGCTTATCACAATACTGGTGCAGCTACATATTATGCTGGGATTACAGTCTTTAATTTTAAAAATTATATTTGGCAATTAAAATAAACTGGATTTATATATGCATGTAAGAAAAATAAAATGAAAAATCAAAATTTTTTTTATTTTTGTGTTAATGATATTCATTTTTAAAAATCTTTTTAAAACTTTTCAATTAGAGTAAGATTATTTGTTCTTATTTCTTTTTATGTGTCATGTCCTTTCAGGACGTAGGCGATCATGGCTCTCCACCTCTTCCTATCCCTTGCAGCTCTCAATAAGTTCCTTCCCACTGCTTCCTCCCCCCAGACCACATTCTGTCATCCTTTTGCTTAAGCCCGCCAAGTATATTATGCATTGTTTTCTCTTGTCTCTCTTTCCCTCTATTCGACCCGTGAGTATCGGATTCTTCAGGCGCTCCTTCCTCATTATGTGTCCCAGAAACTTCAGCTGCCTCTTCCTGATATTAAGTATAAGCCTCCTCCTTGTTTGCAACCTCTCTAAGATCTCATCATTGCTCACACGCTCGGTCCATGATATCCTTAGCATTATTCTGTAGAATCACGTCTCTGTCGCCTCGAGTCTCTTCTTCATCTTTGAGGAAATCATCCAACATTGGCTTCCGTAGAGAAGGACAGACGTGATGTAAAAGCTCAGTATTCTTTCCTTTGTTACCAAAGATATCTTCCTGTCTTGCAGTATTCTGCCCAACTTTTGGAATGTATCCTTGGCCATCTTGATACACCTACAGATCTCAGTGTTGCACTTACCGTCCTCTGTCAAGACGCTTCCCAGGTATTTAAGCCTCCACATCTGCTTTATTCTAGTGTTCCCAACTTTCAGATCGCATTTTGGGCTCATCATCTTACTGACGACCATGCACTCTGTTTTTTATGTAGTTTATGCTTAGTCCTTTCTACTCACTCACCATCACTACCATCTGTAGGAGACTATAATTTCTGTGTCTGCTATCAGTACTCTGTCATCTGCATATCTCATGTTGTTAAGATAGTGGCCAAAAATGCTAAATCCCGGTAGGGTTTCCAATTCTCTCAGGATTGCCTTGCTGTATAGGTTGAACAGGTCGAGTGAGAAGATGAATCCTTGTCTATTTCTGTGTATTCACTGAATTCTTTCCCTATACATATGCATGCTGTTTGCTGCCAGTATAGGTTCTTGATTATTCTCATATCTTTCCTGAATATATTGAAGTTGCTGAGCAGTTCTATCAAATCATTGTGGTGTACTTTGTCAAAAGCCTTTTTGTAGTCTATGAAACATAGGTACGCTACCTTCTGCATCTGTGTCGCTCTTTCTGATAACATTCTGAGCATGAATATAGCATTCCTTGTTCCAGTGTCTTTAACGAATCCGCCCTGTTGTTGTCCTATCTCTGGGCTGATTCTGCTGTGCGCTCTGTTCATCAGAATACGGAAGATGAGTTTTGTCACGTGGCTCATTAGGCTTATTGTTCAGTGGAGTTCGCATTCGTTTGCGCCTGTTTTCTTAGGCATAGCTACAAAGATAGATCTGCTGAGG
>OZ038513.1:31420573-31430573 GCA_964036315.1 Acanthosepion esculentum
CCTTATTTTTTATTCTATTTCGTCTATTCTAACAGGTGTGATTTGGTAATTTGTTTGGATTAATTTATTTTGCTTATTTTATTGTCATTTTGTTTGTTTATGTATTTATTTTTTCCGTTTTCGATAGTTAAGGTACGTAGTAAAAATTTGTTTTCATGTCTGCATTTTAAGATTAGCTCGGATCTTTTATTTAATAATTTATTTTGGTCTGGGAAGGTAATGATAGCTATTTTTTTCTCTAAGCAAAGTTTGCAAGTTTTTGATAGGTTGTTGTAGGCTGATGATTTTTTTCCTTATTTTCGAAGATATTTTTGGTGTGGTGTGCGTTTTGTTTTTTATTTCCCAGATATGCTTAGAAAGCATTGTGTTGTTCGTGTATTTACTATTTATGAAAGATGTTTTGTGTACATAATTTCTTTGTTTCCAGGATCCTTCAGTTACTTCTATGTATACTTTTTCTTCATTATCTGGTGATTTTATTGTACCTTGGTAGATTATGTTGTTTTGTAAACAATTACTGTTTAGGGGACATTCGTTTTTAACTTTTATCTTTCTTCAGCATGGCTGATGCTAACCTCCAGGAGAGTGACTCATTGCACCTTCTCAGGCTAATGTTTTCAGCTGACGTGAAGTGGAAAGATTATATTGAATCAATTGCTAAGTCAGTGAAGTCTCTGCTAATCCTGATGGGCATTGGATATTTAGGTTTTCTTTAAATTTCACTAAAAACAAGGAAAAGATTGTTGAATAAATGCTGGGCAATTTACTCACAGATGAAAAGATTTTCTTTTTCACAGCTTATCAACCTTTTGCTAGTTATTTAAAGGAGGAACATATTTTGGATTGTATGAGTAATTCTTTTTTCTGTGAATGAATATTGCATTATCAGTTTGTTGGAGTCAACAAAAATGTTACGCTACAGAATAATGATGAGAATATCATGAACGGGGCACGTGAGTAATGAGGAAGTTATTTTGGGAAAATTAAAACAAAAACATTGCTTATATTTAGCATCAGAAATTGACAGTTGACATTATGGCAACACATAATTGAGAAAGATGGCGTGGAAAATTTAACACTCACAGGACATATTGAAAGTAAATGCACAGATGAAAATAGTGACTAAACTACCTAATGAGCTTGTGCAAATGGTTGGCAGAACAGGGCTTAGGAAATAGAGCAATAAGACAAACTTTACAAAGAGCAGGAAATTGTGGAGAGCCATGATTACCTGCATTCGGAAGGTACACAACAGATGTCCTGTAAGTATGATAAATTTAAATTTTAGTTTTAAATTTCTGGCATGTGATGCGTTTAGGCATATAGCATAGCCAACTTCATTCAGTTCTCCAATGCATTTTTGTTTTTATCACTGTTGTTCTTAAATATTCTCCATTGTGACTGCAATAGATTTATTAAGGGAGGTGAAATGTGGTATGAAATGCAAATGTAGTCAGCTAAGCTGTACATCTAGATACATCGGATGTTAAAGTTTATATTTATATGTCAGGATGATAAAGTTAAATTTTAATTTTAGATTTCTGGTGTCGGATTCATCTAGACATACAGCATAGCCAACTTCATTCAGTTCTCCACTGCTTTATTATTTTTATTGCTGTTGTTTTTAAATATCCCCCCCATTGTGATATCAATAGATTTGTTTAGAAAAGTGAAATGTGGTACGAAGCTGGATTTAAATTAACCATGGAAGACTCAGGAATTTTTTTTTTTTTTTTAAGCTTTTCACCCCAAGCAAGGCTGGAAGCCACTAGCACATAAGGGGTTACAGAAGTTTTGGAGGAAGAGCAGATAGGAGTGGTAGAGGAAAGGATGTGGAGAAAGATAGTGGATCGATCAAGGCAAGGGCGTTACAGAAGATTTGGAGCGAGAGCAGATAGGAATGAAAGGTGAAAGGATGTGGAGAAGGGAAGTGGATAGATCAAGGCAACTGGAGATGTTGATTGACATTACACTTAAATAGTTGGAGATTGTATTTGTCAGGGAAACAGGAATAAGGAAGGGAGTTCCACAGGCGAGAGGTGCGAGACATGAAGCTATTGGAGTAGAAGAGACGTCTACATCTAACAGTTTCAACAGTGAAGGGGTAGGAACGAGATGCCAGCCTCGTAGGACGCTTAAATTCATGGGGCCTGGGAACCAGCGAAAGCAGCTCCTCGGAGTAATTACCGTGAAAGTATTTGTAAAAAAGACAGAGCGAGGCAACGGCACATCTGTGAGAGAGCGACTGCAGACGAGATGACAGATCGGGGCAAATTACGTTGCATATCCGTCTCTGGATCTTATCAAGAACCCTGAGGCAAACAGCAGGGGCTCCAGACCATATATGACAGCAATACTCCATGCAAGGGCGAATGGTTGATTTATAGATTTGGAGGATCGATTCCGGAGAGAAATTTCCTGGCCCGGCACAGGGAGCCAACTTTCCTTGCGTTTATATGTTTTTGTCTTAATTGCTTTCTGTTTTATTGAAAACTGCATTCTAAGTTACGATGAACCTAACCATAAATTTGATTTATTTAGAATTTACTTATCTCACACATACTGTACTGGTGACGATCCCGATTGGATAATCAGAAAAAATGAAAAATAAAAAAAACATTAAAATTTACTTGAAGTGAATCTGTATAGTTTTATATAACAATTATAATAGAATCGAGATGTTGATCTTCCATACTACTTCAAACAAAAAGTTAGGAAGGAAATTCCCATCAGTACTAGAAAGATCAATAACAGTGAACTTCAGAAAGCTGTTTTATTGGGAAATTATTTTTAAAGAAATATTTTATATATTTCAACCCAGCTGCTCGGACAGTGAATGCCAAATGTTTCCTTATAAAGTAACGGTTAATATTACGATTTCCATTGTTCTCTAAATCTGCATTTATAATTCTTAATTTTTGGTGGAAATTAAAAAAATAATAATTTATTTATATCTCTCCTTTATCTATCTCTTTGAGGTGTAACTGAAAATTTCTTTGATCAAAAACACAAACCAATGTGGAATTTGAATTCTTAAATTTAATTTAAAAGACAGGAAGCTGTGGATAGTCATGATCAACTGTGTCCTGAAGGAACATGATGCATAGAGAGAAGTTTCTTTTTGTTTCACCCCAAGGAAGGTCATAATGCTACTAAGACGCAGTGAGTTACAGGAAGTGAAAGAGAATGAGAAAACTGAAAATGGGGAGGATTAGATTTGTAATTATCAAGGAAGCAAGAAATCAGGTTCTTCCACAGGTGGGAAATGCAAGAAAAGTGCAGCATTTCTCAACGGGTGTACCCAGGTGCAGTAATGCACCCTGAAAGGTAGCCATGTGTACTTGAAATTAACAGAAGAGTAATTTGTGGATTATTTTTAGATTTAAAAAATTTTTTTTTTTTAAAGCTAGAGACACCAATCAATGTGATGTCTTCAAAATAAATTCTCATTTCAGGAGTCTTCTTTATTATTTTTCTATTTTCAAATTTCAGGATTTATTTTTCCTTATTAAAATTTAAAGTGCGCCCAGAGTTTTACTTATTCACCAAGTGCACCCTGAAGTGAAAAAGGTTTAGAAAGACTGTATTAGAGTAGAAGTAGTGGTAGTCTCTAGCTAGTTTAACAGTAAAACGATGAAACCTAGAAATTCATTTGTCAGAATGTTTGCCCGACCAATAACTGGTTACTCTTTGTTTGTTATGAAATTAACAAATGTACTGATGGCTGGCTGGGGTCATTGAGGGTGTGGGGGTCATTGAGGGTGTGGGAGTCATGATTTTAGTGTAATATTTAACAAGAATGATTAATATTCCTCACAGATGAAAGGGAGACTTGAGGCAAGAGTGATGTTGTTCTACAGAAGGATGCTGAGAATTCCATGGATAGAACTTATAAGCAATAAAGACGTCTTAAGGAAAACTGAATCAAGAAGAACACTTATACTCAGATGGAACTCGTGAAAGAAGCATTCCATAAGATAAAAGCAAAGTGCTAAGAAAAAAAAAACTTGGAAAATAAAAAAGAATATGTGATATCCATCCTCTTCTATGGCTGTGAATGCTGGACAATCTCCCCATGGTTGAAGAGGAAACTGGAGGGAGCAGAAATGTGGTTCTACAGAAGGATACTGAGAATTCTGTGGGAGTAATCAATGAGGAAATCTTAAAGAAAATGTTAACAAAAAGAATGTTTGTACTCAGAATCAGAAGGAAGGCTAAGAAAACTTAGCCCTCACAGGACCTATCAAGAACAAGAGAGAGGAATGCAATGAGCCACCTACCAAATGGGTTTATGTGAATGGCTGGTGGAAATGGTAGGGGGTAAGCCTTAGCAAAAGTAGAAATATTGCTAATGGCTACAAGGATAGGAAGTTATGGGGAGCCATGATCACCCATGTTTTAAAGGCACATAGAAGAAAATACTCAAAATCAGAGAGACAGCTGAAATTTCTTAATATTAATGAGGGCTCAGAGAATCTGACACTCACAAGACATGTTGACAGTAAAGAATGACAAAGAGACAATTATTTTTGTGATCTCTAAGAGATAGGTAATTGTGAAGGGCCATGATCACCCATGTCTTGAAGGGACATGGCCTATAGAAGAAGAAATACAATCAGGTCAGAGAGATAGTGTGGGATACCATGTTGTGGTGGGGATTGAATAAAGAAAGTCAGATCTGGTCAGTGTGTGCTTATGTATGCAATATTTTTTTTTCATTTAGTTTTATTGTTTCATATATATATAATATATATATAGTTAAATTCCCAGACCAACTCTGTTTTTAAATTTGGATTTTAATGTAACTATAACAACAGAGATATTTCGATTTCATTTTTGCCTTGAAAAGGTCGGAAGACGAATCGCGTCGACAAAATCTAAGATTTTTCCAATTGACATTTTATACCATATATATATATATATATATATATATATATATATATATATAATATGAAATGGACAAAGTCCGACAATTATTTAAAGACATTTTTCGGAGGACAAATATGTTCTATGAAAATTTCTTGGTAAATGTTATTTAATACTGTTTTTTATAAACAGAGCATTTACTTAAATACTTGTATCTATAAAAAAAGAATGTTAAACATAAAAATGTCTTTAAATATATATATATATATATATATATATATATTTTTTTTTTTTTTAAATCTACTCCCCCTTGCCCAGAAACTTTTGGTGAAGTGTCTGTCTGCTAACCTGGAAGTTTGTTTTTAGTGGGTGGGGGTGGCTTCGAAGATTTTGATGGATTGGGAAAGGCAACCAACACTTGATGGATGTTCCGACCTTCGAGGGATTCAGGATCTTTCCAAAGTCGAAGTCAAGAATCTCTTATAGAAAAGATGTGATTTAGTCTGATGTCTGCCTGTAGAATTCTATAAATAAATATGAATGTATTGTTTTTCATACATATATTCTTTGCTTGGGATGTTTTTTCCCCCCCAGGTATACAGTGCGATAGCAAATGAATTTATATTTATCACAGTCTGTTCATATCTTTCTCTCTATCAGCCTGTTCACATATATATATATATATATATATATATATCCGCTTGTTTATGCCAGTGCTTGTACAATCACCAAAATTAAGCAATGTTGAGCCTGGTCAGTACCTAGATGGGTGACCACTTGGGAATATCAGGTGCTGTAAGCTTGGATGGTGTAATGGATAATGGCTTGAAATTAGAATTCGGAGAGCTGAGTTCCAATTCCAGTTGGCACATAATGGTACAAAAATTGTGATAATGGAATGAACTTCTATACAGATTTTACATGCTCTGTTATCAAAGTGTGTGGCGGTACCTAAATTGCATTCTTCAAGTTTAGACATTGAAATTTGATAAATTTTAGTGTCTTCACATATGATACCAGAGTTGGTTTAACATGGGGGACCTTCACATGTGTACAAAACTTATAGCCACATCACATTGAAATACCAGTTCCTGTATAGTCAACATTGACCTTTGTTAGTACGCAGATGGGTGACTGCTAGTAGGCTTTGAAGTGTAGTTAGACTAATGGATAATGGCTCAAAATTGTTAATCCGAGAGCCAAGTTGCAAATCAAGTTGTGTTCATTATGTTCACTTATGTGAAAATACCCTTGGAAAAGGTATGAATCCACTCCTTCTCCCCCAAGCTATAGGTTAATTATTAGAACATGTATCAGTAAATTATTATTACCTCCAAGAAATTTTTCTAAAAATATTTTCTGGCTTTAAATAACCTTCAAACATACTTGTACATCAGTGGAACTAAATTTTAGTTAAATTTAAATTTTCTTAACTGATTAATGCATGCCATAAAATGAAATATCAATTATAGGTTTTAAAAATATAGTCTGGTCTTAATTATTATTATTTCTTTTAAGCATTTCACCCCAAGCAAGGCAATAAAGCCACTAAAATGCAAGGGGTTACTGGGTGTGAGAGAATATGAGGAAAAACATTATTAAGAAGAGAGGACAATAAAAGAACAAGAATTAAAAGACAGAAGATAACGATTGATATTGCATTTAAAATTTTGAAGATCAAAGTTGACTTGAAAGCAAGAAACTAGAAGAAAGTTACATGTGAAAAATTCTAGAGGAGAAACTGTTAGCATAGGACTTAATTCAATTGTAGAATAACCTTGTTGCCAATTTTAGTACTACATTTAAATCCATAAAGTCTTGGTATCATAGAGGAAAGTTCATCAGCAAAAATTAACATGAAAGTATTTATAGAAAAGGCTACATTACAGTGGTGGGAAAGTGAAGGAAGCCAAGATACCAGATCAGGATAAATAACATTGCAAATTCTTCTTTGGATTTTATCTAGAATCTCTAAATATATAACAGGATCACCAGTTCAAATGTGGCAGCAATATTCAAAGCATATTTTAATGGTAGATTTATAAATTTGTAAGATAGACTCTGATGAGAAAAATTGTCTCGCATGACATAGTGAACCAATTTATCTAGCAATTGAATCCATATAATCTTTTCACTTCATATCAAGTGAAAATGTTAGTGCGAGAAGCCGCAATGAATGACTCTCCTGGAGGTTAGAATCAGCCATACTGATGAAGGACAGAAAGGTTTCTCTTAGATGAGTTTTTTTTTTTTTTTAAATTTAGTGTCAGGCTTACATGTTTTTAAATGGTGCATTAGATGTTTTGCCTAATTTTGAGATGTGATTACAAATATAACATCCATTTTTACTAAAGTTTTCCTGCTCCATAGTACCATATCCTAAGTAAAAAAAAATAAAATAAAAAAAAAAGTCATGATTGGGTTAGCTCACTGGAAATTTGAAGAAAAATTAAATCCATATTTGAAGCAAAATTAAATTGTGAAAAGTGAATTAAAAACTGCAACTAAAATACAAAAGAAGTGTAACAGAATAAGTGATTAAAATTTTAGTCTGAACTAAAACTGAAACTAAAATATGAAAAAAGTGTAATGCAATAAGTGATTAAAATTTTAGTGTGAACTAAAACTGCAATATGAAAGAAGTGTAACACAGTAAGTGATTAAAACTCAAATATTGAGAGCAATTGGCAAGAAATTTTGCTTATTTGATTTTTGTGAATGCTTACAATATTTGTCTCATTTTAAGTTCCATCTGTTGTCAAGCACTACTGTCCATTTTTTTTTTTTCTGTTTTAGAAAAATAATTGAGAATTGATTTTAATCGATTGAAAAGGCAATTATTTTTTTCTTTGTTACAATTCTTGATTGTTTTAAAATCATTACTTGCATTTTTACTCCCTTTTTTCTTTTTAAAATCCCAAATAATATTTTTCCTGTAAGCATCAAACTATAATGTTTCTTTCCATTCTAGTGATTAAAAAAAAATCCTTGCCCCAAAAATTGGCTCCGTATTGCAGGTTTTACAAGCAGGCTGTCAATATTTTGTGCGATTATTTTATCATTGTAAATTTTGTGATTATCCCAAAAGCCATTTTAAGGAAGAACTCAAATCGATGTCTATGAAACAGTATACTTTTAAAATAATTGCTTGTCTTGATTTTTTTTTTTTTTACTAAAACTATTGCTACATTTTATAAGCTGACAGTTGGTAAATCTGATGCACCAATTACCAAAGGCATAATGTTTGGTTTTTCTATGATTCAGATTCAAGATTCAGGAAGAAAATATTTCATATTTTTATTAAACGACACAAAAATATTGCAAAACTCAAGAGTTTGGAAGAAAATAATCCATATTCTTATTAAACTACACAAAATCCTTCAAAATGGTGCAGGAGATGTTTTGGCTAATTTTGAACAAATTTGTGATGGTATTAGGTTGGTGCAAAAATAATGTCGTTTTTTGACGTTCAAGATCATGTCAAAAACGAAATTATTTTTGCACCAACCTAATATAATATAGAAAGAAAATGAGTAACTACCATCACCAAGGTTCGAGCATGACACTCTGGACTTATGAATATATGTTTTCTGCCAGGTGTATAAATAGTGGTGTCAGGCTACTGACAGCAGTGATTATTCAGTGACTATTGAGTGGAACTATCTAGTCAAATTAGTATGAATTATTGTGCGTCAATGATTTGGGTTTTGATTTAGGATTTACTGGATGTTATGCTTAGCTACGCTATTAACAAAGTATTCACTGAAATTGTTAAATAGCTTTGGTTGATTTTTACTTCTTTGTTCTTTATTTGTGGCTGTAATTAAATACTGTTTTATTTTTGCATTGAAGTCTTCAGTTATACTTAATCATTAATGGCCACCATATGTTACAAATGATGGTCAGTCAGAAATAGCATCCATTTTCTATATTAGGCTTTTTTGTCTTGATCCAGAATACCATAGCCTATGTAAAAAAAAAAAAAAATGACCATTATTGGATTAGCTCATTGTAAATGAGAAGAAAAAATAAATACTCATTTAAAGCTTAAACACAATCTTAGCATGAAATAAAACATGGCCTCTGAAGTATAAAATAAATATAACAGGACAAGTGACTAGAATTCAAATATTGAAATTAAGAACATTTGCTTATTTGATTTTCATGAATGTTTTGTATATTTGTCCTGTTTAAAGTTCCAGCAGTAGTCAGCCATGATTTTTTTTTATTCCATCTTTTTTGATTCTGTACTTTCATAACTTTAATGTCCTTGTAAAATCCTTTATTTTGCTCATTAGTAACATCACTCAAATTATATCACCAACTCAATTTTCTATCACAAAGGTTTGATACAGACTATGTAAAATAATTATATCCAAAGATATTTTTTTTATTCAGAACTTCAAACAATAGAATTACACTATTATAATCATGTATTATAATATAAAAAAAGAGCCATCAGGAATTTAATAACATGTTTTTTTACAGGATCATTCAAAATTTATTTGTACTTTCTGAGAAATTTCACTATAGTCATTTTTATTTCTTAAATACTCAAGTTCTGTTCAGCAACAGCAGAGCTAACCAGTAAAAATGGAATTATTCTTTGGATGCAGAATCCTAAAATTAGCTAAGAAAAAGTATAAGTTGGCTTGCACCAAAGCATATGTAGTTGTTTTTTTTTAAAACAAAAAATATCATGTATTGATAATAGGTATTAAGTTTTTTATAGTATCTTATATATACCAAATATATCTTGTATTTTTATAATTTTTTAGTTCCATTTTGCTTGAACGAAATGATGGAGAATTAGGAAAATGAGTGGTATGCCTAGATTTTCATATTTTTAACCTATTAATGTTCACTGCAAATTCCAGTATTAATGATAAAAATAAAAACCTATATTAATTATGGCTTTCTTAAAAAAATTTCAAACTTGGTATTAATTATTAGTTCATATAGATTCTGTTAGTAATTATAGGTTTCTATCTCTAACCTATTATTGCATTTTTAATTCCTTAATTTTATTGTTTTTTTCCCTTGTTTTCTAAACATTTTGGGGACTTTTATTTCTCTGTCTCTCTCCATACAAGGTCTAATCAAAGGGTATCAGGACTGGTACTATAAAATACTG
>OZ038513.1:31435573-31488073 GCA_964036315.1 Acanthosepion esculentum
TAATTCTTAAAGTTCTGAGTTGTTAACAAGGAGAAAAGTATCTAAATGGATAGAAAGAACAAGAAATGGATCTGTGTAAAATGAACCCAAATTTGCCAGTTTTGAAGGACAAAAACATCTGTGTTGAGCATCATTTGATCCAAAATGCATCATGGATAGTCGCAGCCGTAGACAATCTTAGAGTTGTTGGAAAAATTCTGAAGGATGAAGAATTTGAGGAATATCAAAAAAAACAATGATAGCGTAAATAAGATTATCTCCTGTTTCCGGACATTGGATGATTGTTGACTGCAACGCCATGAAGAACTTGAAATGCAAAGCATCCGAGGATTCATAATGAAGCAGACATATTTGACTCTTCTCTTGCAGTTCCAGGACATGATTGAAGCTGTAATTCTTTGTGCCAAAAATGAAGCTGAAAAAATTTACAGCAAAATCAAAAAGGAAGAAAGCTTCTTAGAGCCTGACTCAGAAAAAAATGCAAAAAGAATTCTTGAAGGTTAAAGAAAAAACAAAGACTTACTTCCTAGATGGTGCAAATGAATCTCTGAATAAACAACTATATATACAGGAAAACAGGGTTCATGTTTTCATTTCTTTTTTATGATATTTTCAACTTTTGTTTCCTTGCTGATATACAAGCCTTTCTCAGTTTTTGTGTGCACATGGACATGAACAAAGCGTGAGTCACAACATGAGTTGATTTGATGTGTTGGCGAAAAGAGAGGAACCAATTGTATGTTAACACACTAGTCCTCCATTATTTATAGAAAATATGTGCCATGACCATGACGTTTTGGTGCACAGAGATTGGTGATAACAGATTTTAAATAAAAGCACTAATTAAGGCAATAAAAACAGAAATCATTAAATAGGACAAAAAGAGGAAACAATTACAGTATTTGGCAATATGAAAAGAGGAACAAAAATAAAACGAGAGAAAAATGTATTTGTATTTTGGCATTGGGTAACTAAGTAAACAGGAAGATTTCATTGGAAACAAAAACTGAGTTCTGAATTGTTATGTAACATAAATCCTCCTCGATAGCAGTGAATGTAGAACCATTTTCTCACAGATGAAACAGTGACTTGAAGCAACAGAGATGTGGTTCTACAGAAGGGACTAGATGCTATAAGCTTGGATGTGCAGGTGATGTAATGGTTAACAGCTCGGAATTGGAAACTGGAGAGCTGAGTTTGAATTCCTGTCAGGATTGTTATATTCACTTATGCACAAATACCCATGGGAAACGTATGAATCCATCTCTTCTTCTCCAGCTATAGATTAATTAGTAGGACTTGTATCAGTAAATCATTATCTCAAAAAAATTGTTACGATCTAAAAATATTTTCCGGTTTTAAATAAACTGCACAAGGCTGATAAGCCATAAGAAACAAATCACTCAATCATTATCTACAGAAGGATGCTGAGAATGCCATGGATGGAACATTTTACACAGAAATCCAACAGTGTGAAAGATGCCTTTCAAACATTAAACAAAGTATTGTGAAACAGGAAAATTTTCTCAGGCTAACATTCTCAGTTGATATCAAATGGAAAGACTATATTGCTGACATTGCTAGGTCAGCTGCTAAGAAAGTTGGTTCATTGTGTTGTGCAAGACAATTCTTCTCTCCTGAATTTATCTTAAATATCTATAAGTCTACCATGCTTAGAATATTGCTGCCATATAAGGTCTGGTGCCCCTTCGATATTCCTGGAGTTCCTTGATAAAATCCAAAGAAGAATCAGCAATATTATTGGCAGCTCAGCTTCAGTCACTTGTCCACCACTGTAAGGTTGCTTACTTTCATGGTAATTCGTCAGATTAGCTCTTTGCTATCGTACCTAGACTGTATGAATTTAAGTGCAATACTAGACTGGCGGTGAGATCGCATCAATTTACATTCGAGCTGGCTAGATGTAGCTGTAACTTCTATGCTAACAGTTTCTTTTCTTACACTTGTGGGACTCCCTTCCGCTTCCATGCTTTCCAGCCAACTTTAATTTGCAAAAATTTAAATGTAGTGCCAATCGCTATCTACTGTCCTCCTGAATGCTCTTTTCTCTTTCTGCTCATTATTAATGTTTCTGTTCGTAATTCCTCCACACGCTGTAACCCTTTGTGTGTTAGTGGCTGTACTGCCTTGTTTGGGGTAACACTATTTTTAAAAAAAAAAAGAAAAAAGTGTGCTGACCTGTAATACAGCATCAATAATCTTAAATGGCAGTGAATACTGGAAAATTTTCTCACAGTATTGACTTGAGTCAATGGAAATATGGTTCCACAGCAGGATGCTGAGAATATCATGAAGATAAAATGTGCACAGTGAAGAAGTTTTAAGGAAAATTGAAATGAAAAGAACTAAAATCAGAAAGAGGCATTGAAATTCTGGGACACACATTGAAGAAAAAGGGCTTCGAAGATTTTGTTATTCAGGGAATATTTTAAAGGCATGAGTGACAGAGGGAAATAGTGAGTAGCCGACCTAACAAACTTGTGCAAAGTATTGGTAGAACAGGGATCAGGAGGGATAGCATAAATATTACCTAGATTTACAAAGGATAGGAGGTTGTGGAGAGCCATGATCATCCATGTCCTGAAGTGACAATGCACATAGAAGTAAATAAGAATGCATACAAAAGAAGAAGTCATACAAAAATGATACCCCTTTCAGGATATGGGCATTCATGGCTCTCCACAACTTCTCTTCCTTTGTAAATCTAGGTAATGTTTATTTTTAATTTTCTTTATTAAGACTTGAATGCACAGGATGGTAGACATAAATTTACTCTGTTTAAAAAACAGGTATTTCTACACAAACACATGTATCCACTAAATACGAGGGGAAGTCAAAATTATATGTACTCATAACACATGTTATGGCTGTAGATGTCAAATGACTTACCCTTTAACATGGCTCCCTCCTTGTGTCTCCTTGTAAAGGCAGGCTACCTCATTTCTAGGAGAGTATCTAACACAGCAGGTGGGTTAGTCTACTAGAATGGACCTGCCCATCACATTTGCATGAGTGGACTCTATTCACCAATATATTTCTCCATCAAATCACTCAGTGCTGTTTTTTTTCATCTTGAAGTGACTACACTAGTCTACCTGTGTGTCAGACCACTTGCAAGCTAACCGATATTCTACAATGGCAACAGTGTGTTATGGCAAAAGTGTAGCTAATTTTTTACTTATCTGCATATCACAGTTAATGTAATAATATATATATATATATATATAAACAATGAAGCCAACACTCAGAAGTGTCAGACTGTTTCATGCTAAACACAATCATCAGGCCATATATATATATATATATATACATACATACACACACACACACACACACAATAAAGAGAGACAAAACATTGTACACTACTGTTGGGGTTGAAACCACAGTAGTGTGTGGTAGTATATGGGGTTTGTCCTCTTTTTACTTCATTAGCTTGCTCTAAGCTGCTACATTAAGCACTTTTTTATGGGTCCATTTTTTGGTAGCATAATTTTTCCGGCCATTTAACATATTTTGTGTTACATTGTTGTGACATCCTTTGAGGATGCCCAACATGTAATAAATCATTTCTCTGCTTCATGTAAGGCCTTTGGTCTTACACTTAGCATAAAGAAAACTGAAGTAGTGCACCTACTCCGAAGCAGTTCTGTGGTGAGAAACAAAAACCACCAGTCTACAAATTTCTAGAGAGACCATTGAAAGTAGAAGACAAAGCCCTGAACTATGTAAAGTCTTTCACCTATCTTGGTAGCAAAGTCAACTACAATGGATCTTTAGACAATGAAATCATGCATCAGATTGCTAAGGTTACCAGTGCTTTCGTCAAACTTCATCATCGCTTGTGGAATGAGAGGGGTATTTGACTGGATATGTAAATTTGGGTTTACAGAGCTGTTGTCCTTGCCATTCTTTTGTATGGCTCAGTCATGGACTCCATACAGGTACCATATATGCCAACTGGATGTTTTCCATAAGAGCTGTCTGCATACCAGCTGTGGAGTTAGCCTTCAAGATAGGACATCTAACATAGACCTGTTTAACAGGTGTAATATTGGAGGAATCAAGACTTTCCTCTTACAGTTACAGTGGACTGGTCATGTCTTGAGAATGTCTGATGACGGGATACCAAAGATTCTAATGTACAGCCAGTTAGATAAGGGCTACAGGATTGTAGGATGCCCTTAGCTTAGATACAAAGACAAACTGAAGAGCAACTTGTTGCCTGTCAATATACCTCATAACACCCTGGAGCACTTAGCCTTGGAGTGGGTAGAGTGGAGGGTGGACTCAGCAGTTTTCAATCTGCTAGTCTGAGTCATCTTCAAGAAGTGAGAGCAAGATCTAAAAAGTCAACCAATCTAACAGTGATCTCATTCCACAATCCTTACTCTTGCTCCAATATGCTGCCTCCTTTGTAAACCACCAGCGGGTCTTAAGTGCCATTTAAGATTATCACACAGAATTCATAACTGAATCAGTTGGTTAAGTTGTCAGATCCTCATATGTTGAAACCAATGGGAGAGTCCATTATAGTTCATTATTATATATAATATATATATATGTATGTATATATATATATATATATATATATATATATATATATATATATATATATACACACACATCACACTGAACCTAAGAGAAGGTGTAAAACAACCATGTAGAAAATCCAATGCAAACTATATACACATCTTCCAACCAACCACCAACAATAATCAAGCAGACCCCACAATCAAGTAACTGTAGGTTACTTAACTATTCACTTAATGAAACCATTTTTAACAAAGCCAAAAAAACTGTTATGAAACAGTCCTAAAAAGATAGTGGATATTTGGCAACATTTACATACTGTTGTGGACCCAGAATAGATCCAAAAGAAAACTCGAACTCGGCAATTTAGTGAAAACAAATTATTAAACAAAAGAACGAATACAAAAGTGTTGCACATCCGACTGATGGCAAAGTACAGTAGTCAACTGTAGACAGCTCTCTTGAGAGGCATAATCTCACCGTATATATAGTAATAGGACGAGTCCATTTAGTCCATAAAGGTAGGTCCCATAACAGATACACACAACACAGTACCAAAAAAAAAAACAACATAGAAAAATACCACATGGTTTAACCCATGGTGCAGCAAAAATATAGGAAAAATATTCAGTAAACTTATCACCAAACACTTCTCCCTATCAAACACTCTCCACAGTAAAAATCAGTTCCAGTTGCTCTGAGAAGCTGACACAAATACTAAAAAAGCACAAAAGAAAAACAACTGTCATCTGCACAAAACAAATTCACCGTTAACTACACAGCAAAGAACGTATGTCCCTTAAATGGCAATTGCTTGCAAAACAATAATATATACCAAGTTACTGTAAAAACAGCAGATAACAATGAAAAAGATACATAAGAGTAAGTGAAATAAATAAAGCTCGAAGAGCCTGGTGGTTGGGAGAAAAAACTGAAGGCATCAAGATAACGACATTACTAAAATCAGCAAGAACACTGAGGGGATTCATAGAGACTTGTTGTCACTTGGTCTCCTGTAAAATCTTCTATATATTACTGAATGTGTATAATAGAACTGTGCAGAGGTAAAATTGGTTTGTTTCTTTAGTGTGTTGGGATCTGCCAACCCAAGTATTTGTTGTTATCTGAGATTCGGGATTCCAAACATTTAACAACAACAACAACAACAACAACACATCTTTTAAATGAAACATAAAAAAAGTTATTTTCTGAAGGAAAAGTAGAAACAGGGCATCAGTTGAAATAACATTTATATATTGTTTTCAGAAATATACAATTGCAATAAAATGTTCAATTTTCCTTGCAGAGAAGTTTGTTTTATAAAGTAATTAAATGTTCTTAGTGTGATGTGAAATATGTGGGCAGACTTACTTTATGACAGTCAGCCTAATGTTTTTGTGAGTTCATAGACAAAGCCTTAGTCAGTGGCTGCTGGCTCATCTCTTCACTGTGTGCATATGTGTGGGTGTATGCATGTGTAGATCAAACTGACCTCCGAAATTGTTTTGAACTCTTAGAAGCAGTATGCTCCTATTTTTATATCTGTAAACAGGGAGCTGAAATCTAATTTCACATAGAGGTGTGAACTTTTTGAATACAAGGTTTTCATTAGTCAGAAAATAATTTCACACTGGCTTATGGAAATCTTTCTCTTGAATTTGCAGGAGTGGTTATTATTGTTATTTTCTAAATGGTCCAAAAATAAAATGTGGTAGATCTACAGCTACGTCTGCCAAGATTTTGGTAGTTTTTGCCCTTGTAATGATTGTTTATCAAACAAACCTTCTGATGGGATTTTATTGATTGAAAAATATATGTAGGATTTAATTCCTATAAGTGTTATCAAAATCCCATTCTTCAATTCAAAGTACAATTCTTTCACTGGCAATCAAACATCTCAGTAAATTTTCATTTCATATGAAATTTCAGTCTCCCCCTTCAGCCCTATTAGTAAAGAGTGAAACCCACTGTAAATAAATAAATAAATATTGTATTTGCCTACTTATTGGGGATTGAATAATATTATTTCCTTTGATTTATGTTGTATACTCATTTCCTTCAGGGTTTCAACACGAGACCTAAAGTCAGAAAGCATTGTGAAATTTTCCACTAAACAATTTTGTAAAAAAAAAAAAAAAAAAAAAAATAGAACAGTCAAGCTGAACTTGCAAGAACAATTTTTTGTATTTCTTTAAGGCATGGGCTACCAGGCATCCCTTCAATCGTCGGTTGGAACATTTTGCAATCAATCCGAAATCTATAACTACAACTTGAATTTTTGATGTCTTCATATACCAGATTTTTTAGATTTCCACTTCAAGATCCTTGTATTATGATAGTTTTTTGAAAATCTTTAAAAATAAATTAAGGTCTGCAAAAACTGCCATGTCAGTAAGGAAGCAGATTCTGTTTTATATGGTCTTTGATCACTATGTCAGGGTAATTAGCTTTGATTGTTCTGTCTGTGTTTATTGTAAACTCCCATAAAATTGTTACAGCTCTGTAACTGGGTCTGGGTGGTGTTCATACCAATTTCTTAGTTTCCTTCCTATAAAAGTTCATTATTATTATACTGCATACTTTTCTGTATGAGAAATATGAATACACTTTATAAGACTATCCGCTCTTGTTGCTAGGAGGCAAATAACCACATGGCATTCTGATTTAAAAAGAACGATGTGCCAAAATTCAATTCTTTTCTGTTGTCTTTTGTCTATGTTTATTATGTTTCTCCAACAGCATAAACATTTTTTTTTCTCAGCATTCATTACTTTTTTCTTCTCACACAAACACACAGTGCACTTACATGTTCACACAGCCTTGTCGGGGATTAATTATTTTCCACCTTGCAAACCACTTCCTACAGATACAGCATTGCAAGCCTCTCACTACTCTATCACTATTCTTATGGAAAATGTTCTGACAAGCTACAGTCCCTAGTTCCACCAGTTCTGACCTTTACAGCAAAGACCCATGCCACATATATAGGAGTGGGCCATCCTCACTCATATGTATTCCATTAGTAAGGAGGAGTTTCCATTTGGAAAGATTCTTCCAAGATCTGCTACTTTGTGGAATGAACTTCCAAGAGGCTGTTTCTCTAACCACTACAGTCTTAACCTTTTCAAATCCAGGATCAACCATTATCCATACAAGATACAGGGATTAACTGACATCTAAATTATAGAAAAATGAAAATAACACTGACATCTCATTTGAACAGCAATATTTATCAAAATTGCACCAAAATATCTTGAAATACTAAAGAGTGAATTTATTCAATAAAATCACTATTGGCTTCAACCATGGTCACCGGATGACTTCAGAATCTCCTGCAACTCTTCTGGACAGTCTCCGTGTTTGATTTGGTCAATGCTGCCATAATCTTTGTCTTCAGTTCATCTTTGGTATTACAAGGAGTTGATCTCTCCCTCAACTGCACCCCATGCATAATAATCAAGGGTGTTGCAGTATTGGGAGTTAGGTGGCCAGATGTAAGGGGTGATGTGGTTGCAGAAATTGTCTGACACCCATGACTGGGTTCTCCTGCTTGTGTGGCATGGTGCAGAATCTTGTTGCCACACGGGGTCTCCTAGCAGCCATCCTCTTGAGCCAGAGCAGCACTACCTCCTCAAGGAATTGATGTAGACCTCCATTTTGAGTCTGAGGCCCTCACCAACAAATAGGAAATTTCTTTTCTTACCAGAATGATCAGAGTGAGTTTTCCAAGTTGCCACACCTTCGTAACCACCATTAGACTCATCCAACTCTTTCCAAATTCTCTGCACTGTCCTCAGATTGAAACCTAAATACTATGAAATGTTTGTAGTGGAGCTTCCAGCATGAATGCTAAGCAGTACAGCATGCCGTTTTAAAATTTCTGGCAGAGTGAATTGTGTCATGGTAATCTTTTTCTCACAGATAGTGCCCAACTGAGCCTATTATACTGTGCCATTGACAAAATCAAAAATTATAAAATGGTGATAATTTACTTATCACACCCTGTATGCTCATCATCTATAATTCTCACCTCCTTCTCTTATATTGATCAGTAACCCTCTATTTTGAATCGCCCTTCTGGTGCGTTGGAAGGCTAGAAACCCAGTAGAATAAACAACAATGCTTGTCAAAGGGTGTATGAACCTTCTTTTAAGGTCAATGGCCTTCTGGTACAATAAGGTAGACTGTGCTTCATAGCCATGTATGTAGCAAGTGTGCTAATGGCACAGCATGACTGGGTAGTGGGCTTTCTAGACTTAAATCAATAGCAGAGGGTTTGCCCCAGTAGAATTAACAGCCAAATGTCTGTGACCAAGACAAGCCCTCAAGTTGGAGAGAGTTGGGCTCTGCTATGTCTACTTGCCATAAATGGATACCTCACAGACTTTCAACTCAGATTTGTAGAGGTAACTAGTCAGGGGTTTTGCTGAACAGTAATCCTATGACCGCACCTGGTCATGGGACTGGTGATGATAATAATGTAGTTTTCTCTCTCTCTCTCTCTCTTTTTTTTTAATTGTTTCACCCCCAAACAAGGTGATGATACTACTAGAACACAGGGAGTTACAGGGAATGAAAGTGGAAAAGAATGAGAATTCTGAGAATAGGGAAGATTGAAAAAAGGACAAAAAAAAGGACAGGGTTCATGAAGACAGAAGATAGTGATTGATGTTGCATTTTTTGTCGTTATCAGGGAAGCAAAAATCAGAAGGTGAGAAGTGTAAGGAAAAAAAAGTGTTAGAGTAGAAGTGGTGGCTGCATCTAGCTATTTTAACAGTAAAATGGTGAGACCTAATTGCCAATCTAGTAGCATGCTTAAATTTATATAGTCAGGGTTCCAGGCAAAAAAGCTTATCAGAGCATTTTCCATGAAAATATTTGTAGAAAAAAACAGAGGGAAGCCATATCACATCAGTGAGAAAGTCGAGATACCTGGTCAGGATTGATTGCTATGTTTCTTGTTCACAGCAGAAGTGCTAAATTGAAATAAAATTGGTCTTTTTATTAGTTTCGCCGACATGGTGAGAAGCTCGTTTTTTACAGAGCTGTTTTAAAACCAGTGTAAATTAGAGAAAGGAACCTGGTTGTGAAAGTGGCAAGGTGCAGTTGGAAAACAAGTGGAGGAAGAAAGAAAAAGCATTTAAGCTTTACAACTTTTTGCGTGTATGTTTGGAACAAATTATGTTCACACAAATGAAGGGGCATATGTGAAAAATCATTGCATCTGATTATCTTGGAAACTAATTTCCTTCTTTTTGTTATTTGCCTTTCATTTCTTTTTCATATGATGAGGAAATAACTAAGTAAAAACACGGTGCTAGAAACTTTCAGTTTGAAAAATTCAGGTTCAAACTAATTTTATTTATTCATTATTTTATATAGCAGGCTAACATCAGATAATATATTTAGTTTCTTTCTCATAGCATGAAAGCCTGATAAAAGTCCATCTTAATTTCAAAAGGAAATACCTTTTATAAGTATTATAGTACCTGAGAACAGTGTGTCACGGTAGTAGAAATGAAATGCAAACAGAGCAGCCAACCACTACTGATAAGGGTACTGATCCCTGTTGGTCAAAGAAATGTCATTTAGTGTGCTGTTTTTTGTAGAAAGAGAGCACATTGCTGCCGTGGCAGAACAGAGCTGGTGCAAACCCAGGCATTTATGGTTATGAAGAAAGTGTCTACCAGCTTTTTCATGAGATAGTTGGGATGGTGAGGTGAACAGTATCAGCTATGCAAATGATTCCTTTGCTAGCCAACCACTAAAGTTTTAGGCTTTATAAAAGCAGGCATATTTTCTGAAGACACAATTTGCTGTGTTGACTGGATAACAAGATTGCAGTGTGTTACCAAGGATTTCTGTTCATTAATTGAAATTTGTTCATCCATGTTTGTTCTGGTGTCTTGGTCCCATATTTGTGGTTTTCCCATGCGACTCATAATCCAGTGTTTTATTCCAGTTCTGCTGATTTTTTCCATCCATCTTCATTGGCAGATACCCAACCAATAAGGCCAATCTACAGTCACTCTGTTGTAGAGTAGGACTCAGCATACTTTTTTCTCTTCCCTACTACTGTGACAATGGACTGCTCTTACCTCTAAATAATGGCAAGTAGCCTCATTAGAGTAGGATTAGAGTAGGATTTGATTTACTCAAGTTATTCTATTCTATGTATGAGTATTTAATAAACATATTCTTCTTTGTTTCCCCTACCCAATCTTCTGTAACTTCGGTACTCTCTCTCTAACTACAGCCTTCCTAATTCTTGGCTATTTTGAACAAAGATAACATTACAACATATTCCCTGGCATTTTTTTTTATAAAATCAGAATAAAGTGTAGTATCTATGCACTTTGTGAAAAGTGTTATATGCATAAAAAATGTGTTTACTTATGTGTAAGCAGATGTAATTTCCACCCAAGTCTTGAAGCATATGCTTAGTGGTGAGATATTTCCTCTCCGACCATTAGACTCAGGTTCAAATCTCATCATGGTTGATTTGTCGGGAAGGTGATTTCTTAATATTATAAGCCTGATAAGGTGGTCCCCACATGCAGCACCTTTTAGAAAGTGTCTTTAAACCCAGACATAGGGTGACCAAAGCCTTTTAAGTGAAATTAACTAGATATAACTATTTGGAAGCCATTGTTAGCTGTGTTAGCATGAAGTCATATGTCATAGTCACCAAGGGCTTGAAGATACTGATTATATGTCATGATTTTATATAATTAATACAAATAAAAAGATTGATTGATGTTATATTCAGCATTCTGGCTCCATTCTTTTGTAGATGAAACCTCCATGAATGGCTCTGGTTTGGTTTGTTTTATGGCATATCAACACCTCAATGGGTTGTTTAATGCCAACAAGATTTTTTATTGCTGGTAATATTTTTTCTCAAAAAGTATTCCTGGTAATATTTTTCCAAAATTTTGTTGCTGGTAATATTTTTTTTTTCAAAAATGTATTGCTGGCAATATTTTTTCACAAAATGTATTGCCAGCAATAATTTTTCTTCAAAGATTTATTGCTGGTAATAATTTTTTTACAAAAATGTATTGCTGGTATTACAACCTATTTGTACATATTTTTGACCCTAGTCTGAGGGTTAACTATTTGCCCATGGTTGGGACCATAACAGGTGTTACCACCCCAGGTTAGAGTAGACCTGAGAACACCAACGATTAACAGGTGTTTCCATGCACCTCAAAACCTCCTGATTAGAGGCCTTGCTGTCGGATGTAGTTTATTGTTTTACCCAGGATGTGGATGTAATTTATCATCATATCCAGGACTGGAATCACTCTGTCCAATCATCAGTACATGCTTGTAGTATGTATAATAGCATTCAAAATACAAGTGGACATGATGAGACTAAGTGGAAAAGCTTTAAAGTTGGATCCGATAAGGTAATTTAATTTACTGCCCCTCTTCAAAAATCGCGATATATTTTCCTTACACACAGTATTCTCTTCCACTTTGACCTGAAGAAAGCGATCCCAACACGTCACGTTGGCTAAATGTACTGGTTTAAAGCTTTTATACTTTGTATCATCATATATTTAAAAAATAAATTTGTTCATTTATTTTATGATAATCTCTACGCGAGTTTCATAGAATCACATCCACTCTTCAGGAGACTTGAATTAACATCAAGTCTCCTGAAGAGTAGATGTGTTTCCAGGAAACTCGGAGGAGAGAGAGAAAGTGAGAGGTAAGTGAACAAATTTGATTTATTTGATTTATTATTATTATTAATGCTCTATCTTCTGATATTGAGCACTATAATGACAAAAACTTCTGGCTGTAAAAACTGTACCTTCCGAATTGGAAAAATGATGTATGTCAAATTAGGCTCTTTTCCAATCACACCTGTTGAATGCTGGAGAGTAGAGTGTCTGTTATACTGCAATCTATTTAACATATGGAAAATAATTTCAAAGAAACATTGTTGTTCATATTATTTTTTTAAAATTGTATGTAAACTCATTTATGTTGTGATATATTAAATGTATTTTGTTTTTCTTTCCAGGTAAGTTATTGATCTGAAATCCTGCTTTTGGTAAGCAATAATTTTTTTTTTTTTATTTTAAATATTTTCTTTTGAAGATTAATGAAAGCCAAGTGCAGCAAAAACACTGCATATTTTTGTATCTTTGTTATTTTATTTTCACGCATTTTTGATTTTATCATCTCATGTTTTGTGAAAAAGGTATATATATATATATATATATATGCACCATTTGCTTTCCTTTTTTTTACAATTAAATTAGTAAAAAAGTGAAAAGCTTTTTAAATGAAAAATAAAATAGAAAACATTTCTACTTTATTAATTAAAATATATAAATGCGATTAGTATAATAAATAATGCTTTACTGTGCAGTATTCAAATTGCTTCAAGGTGTGTTCTTCTTGAAGTTGTGATCTCTGTTCTGTGGTATCTGGTCATTGCTGTCAAGTTCTCTCTCAGATAGATATATATATATAATTTTGTATAATTTTATATATCAACAAACAGTATTGAGAAAAATATGACAAACTGGAACGTATTTTTGTGACGCATTTCATCCATTAGGATTTCATCTTTGTTGACGTTGCCATGTCTACAAATGTGCATGAAACAAGAGATCCAGGTAGTTTCAAAATTTTTTAAATAAATATTTTTGAGAGAAAATTTTTTTTTTTCTCAATCTAGCTGAAATCATCTGTATCTTTTTCCATTTTCTCTCCATCACCTTTTGTCGCTGACAATGCCACACTGTGACAGTATAAAATCTAAGAGCCTGGATGCAAATTTATTATAGCTGAATTAGTGATCAGTTGGTAAATTTTGGTTTTAACTCTTGAGCACTAAATATCCCTTAAAATTTTCCAAAATCGTCATAATTCTGTGCAAATGGACATGCTGAACTTGAATTAACAATTAAATTATGAAGAAACCATACCGTTTTGGAGTTATCAACAAGAAAAAATCGGACTTCTTGTTGGTCATTCATCCCTCATTACTGCCATCAGGAATATTGATTTGGTGCGGGATACTTCCGGCCTATTTACTTCTTTTACAGACTTTCCTTGCAGAAAATCACTACGCACTACCGTAAAGAAATGTATTTTTTTTTTTTTTTTTTTTTTTTTTAAAGGGTTAGGGGTTGTGTTTGGCTTCTTTCTGTGTAGAGTAGGGGACAAATTAAAAAAAAAAAAATTTAATGATACAATAAACCGGATTAACTTTAGGTTTAGGTGTTAAGGTTAGGGGAGGGTTTTTTTTCTGTGTAGAAAAGGGGACAAATTTTTAAAAAAAATGAAATAATACAATCAATTCTTCTACTTTACCAAGTTTGTGCATTAATTTTTGTTTTATTTTCAATTTTAAAATATAAAAAAATGCTTTATTTTTAGTATTTAATTTGTTCTTTTAATTTGTCATTGCTATTCGAAACGGAAAAAAAGGTTCTATTGTATTATTTAATTTTTGTTTTTGTTATGAATAAAACTACAGTTACCAAAAAAAAAAAAAGATTACATTTCTTTACGGTAGTGCGTAGTGATTTTCTGCAAGGAAAGTCTGTAAAAGAAGTAAATAGGCCGGAAGTATCCCGCACTGAATCAATATTCATGATGGCAGTAATGGGGGACGAATGACCAACAAGAAGTCCGATTTTTTTCTCGTCAATAACTCCAAAACGGTATGGTTTCTTCATAATTTAATTGTTAATTTGAGTTCAGCATGTACATTTGCACAGAATTATGACAATTTTGGAAAATTTTTAAGGGATATTTAGCACTCTGGAGTTAAAACCAAAATTTACCGATCAGTTTGTCATATATATATATATATATATATATATATATATAGGATTAAGACAAATAAGATTTGTCACTTATCTGATTTTTATTATATTCAACATTTCAACTTCAGAATTTCCTAGGCAAATATTACATTAATTATTGAGTCCACTTATCAAAAGGTTTCAGTAATTGACTGCTGTTTTCTCATTTTTCATTATCTTTTATATATATATATATATATATATATATATATATATATAATGAACTCACCTATTGATTTTGAAGTATGAGGATCCAATTTTTATGTTTGTATTTTATGTGACACTTCAGTCTTGCTATTGACCTGCATACAAGTCCACATATTGTGAAACAGTGAGGATCTCAGGACATAACCACAGGAATATTTGCTGATGCTTTTTGCCGTTGTCTTTCATCTCTTAGCCAATCAATGTGACTGATTTTTTAAATTTCTGATACCACTCTGGCACAAATATCTCCAGTATTTCTATGCAGGGCAACTCACTCAAAGTTAGGTATAAGACACATTGAGGGATGTTGTAACTGCATATATATATATATATATATATATATATATATATATATATATATATAATTCGATAAAATTATAGCATATGCTTATAAATCTAAACTGTTTTACTTGTATTAAACTTTATCAGAGAATGAAATGTGAAGAAAAAAATATATCCTGGCATTTATTTTTGTGGTGTTTGATTTTCATTGGTTAAGCAGGCTTCAATTGCATTTTACTTGTTAAGCAGCATTAGTATAAGTTATGACATTCTGAACGATATTTGTTCTTCATCGTATCATTCTGTTGGATTCTGATTCATATTTGATCTCTATTTTATCCTAGTTCATTTCGAGAACCTCTCTAATTTTCAAAGAATCACCTAAAAATTGAAGGTTGAGCACCTTTTTCAAAACTAATTTACAATCTCACTTCAGACCAGGGGAGTTTATTTTCCTAAAGAGTTTTATCATGGATTCAATAATAATAATAATGAGAGTAGTCAATTACTGTATGAAGTTTCCTTAAAATTTTACCACTTTTTGCCTAATATAATATTAGGGCTGGTGGATTTTAAATTTTAGGTAGCCCTGTCACTAAAAACATTGCACACCATGCTTTAATGTGTTAAATAGTTTCAGCATCCTAGTTTAGTAGGGGTTAATTAAAACCAAAGAAGGCCTGAAACTTACTAATTATGAAATCCAACGGGTGGCCCCAAACTTTTGGGCAATGATATATATTCACATTTGAGAGAGAGAGTCTATAAAATATATATATTCTTTCCTTGGTATTGAACCCTTCCCCTCCATAAATAGTAAAATTTAAATAATTATATATGTTGGAATACATTAACATTAACAAAAGCATTTATTTTGATGAATAAACATGGAATTAAAAGGGGCAAAATGTTTTGTTTATTTAATAATAATGCCTATTTTTTAGTTATTTAATATCAGACTATTCTTTCACGATGACTCTGTCACTCAAACTTTGTGCTGCAACATTCATCTTACCACCAGTCAATTATCATATTCCTGTTTATTATTGGTAGTATACAAAAGCATTTTGAATCTTAAGGAAGTCTCAATATCATTGTCGTCAACTTAGCCATTAATGTCAAATGTCAAGTACATTCTTGATGCCCTGTTCTTACTTGACCCTGTTGTCTCTAATAACTTTCAGAGTTGTCATTATGTAGATGGGTCCTTGTCTTTTACTTGCCAACAAGATAAAGAATTGAAGCTGGCAATGACAAGAAGAATAGTTGTCATAGCACTTCCTCAAGAAACTCCTCACGATTTGCCCCGTGATTACTTTAGTTGGTTTATAAGAGTCATGTCAGGAAGCTAGTCCAAACGCATGTCCCAGCCAAGTCCTGTAAGGAATCCTGTCCAAATGCCTGTCCCAGCCAAGTCCTGTAAGGAATCCTGTCCAAATGCATGTCCCAGCCAAGTCCTGTAAGGAATCCTGTCCAAATGCATGTCCCAGCCAAGTCCTGTAAGGAATCCTGTCCAAATGCCTGTCCCAGCCAAGTCCTGTAAGGAATCCTGTCCAAATGCATGTCCCAGCCAAGTCCTGTAAGGAATCCTGTCCAAATGCATGTCCCAGCCAAGTCCTGTAAGGAATCCTGTCCAAATGCATGTCCCAGCCAAGTCCTGTAAGGAATCCTGTCCAAATGCATGTCCCAGCCAAGTCCTGTAAGGAATCCTGTCCAAATGCATGTCCCAGCCAAGTCCTGTAAGGAATCCTGTCCAAATGCCTGTCCCAGCCAAGTCCTGTAAGGAATCCTGTCCAAATGCATGTCCCAGCCAAGTCCTGTAAGGAATCCTGTCCAAATGCATGTCCCAGCCAAGTCCTGTAAGGAATCCTGTCCAAATGCATGTCCCAGCCAAGTCCTGTAAGGAATCCTATCCAAATGCATGTCCCAGCCAAGTCCTGTAAGGAATCCTGTCCAAATGCCTGTCCCAGCCAAGTCCTGTAAGGAATCCTGTCCAAATGCATGTCCCAGCCAAGTCCTGTAAGGAATCCTGTCCAAATGCCTGTCCCAGCCAAGTCCTGTAAGGAATCCTGTCCAAATGCATGTCCCAGCCAAGTCCTGTAAGGAATCCTGTCCAAATGCATGTCCCAGCCAAGTCCTGTAAGGAATCCTGTCCAAATGCCTGTCCCAGCCAAGTCCTGTAAGGAATCCTGTCCAAATGCCTGTCCCAGCCAAGTCCTGTAAGGAATCCTGTCCAAATGCATGTCCCAGCCAAGTCCTGTAAGGAATCCTGTCCAAATGCCTGTCCCAGCCAAGTCCTGTAAGGAATCCTGTCCAAATGCCTGTCCCAGCCAAGTCCTGTAAGGAATCCTGTCCAAATGCATGTCCCAGCCAAGTCCTGTAAGGAATCCTGTCCAAATGCATGTCCCAGCCAAGTCCTGTAAGGAATCCTGTCCAAATGCATGTCCCAGCCAAGTCCTGTAAGGAATCCTGTCCAAATGCCTGTCCCAGCCAAGTCCTGTAAGGAATCCTGTCCAAATGCATGTCCCAGCCAAGTCCTGTAAGGAATCCTGTCCAAATGCCTGTCCCAGCCAAGTCCTGTAAGGAATCCTGTCCAAATGCATGTCCCAGCCAAGTCCTGTAAGGAATCCTGTCCAAATGCCTGTCCCAGCCAAGTCCTGTAAGGAATCCTGTCCAAATGCCTGTCCCAGCCAAGTCCTGTAAGGAATCCTGTCCAAATGCCTGTCCCAGCCAAGTCCTGTAAGGAATCCTGTCCAAATGCATGTCCCAGCCAAGTCCTGTAAGGAATCCTGTCCAAATGCCTGTCCCAGCCAAGTCCTGTAAGGAATCCTGTCCAAATGCCTGTCCCAGCCAAGTCCTGTAAGGAATCCTGTCCAAATGCATGTCCCAGCCAAGTCCTGTAAGGAATCCTGTCCAAATGCATGTCCCAGCCAAGTCCTGTAAGGAATCCTGTCCAAATGCATGTCCCAGCCAAGTCCTGTAAGGAATCCTGTCCAAATGCCTGTCCCAGCCAAGTCCTGTAAGGAATCCTGTCCAAATGCATGTCCCAGCCAAGTCCTGTAAGGAATCCTGTCCAAATGCATGTCCCAGCCAAGTCCTGTAAGGAATCCTGTCCAAATGCCTGTCCCAGCCAAGTCCTGTAAGGAATCCTGTCCAAATGCCTGTCCCAGCCAAGTCCTGTAAGGAATCCTGTCCAAATGCATGTCCCAGCCAAGTCCTGTAAGGAATCCTGTCCAAATGCATGTCCCAGCCAAGTCCTGTAAGGAATCCTGTCCAAATGCCTGTCCCAGCCAAGTCCTGTAAGGAATCCTGTCCAAATGCATGTCCCAGCCAAGTCCTGTAAGGAATCCTGTCCAAATGCATGTCCCAGCCAAGTCCTGTAAGGAATCCTGTCCAAATGCCTGTCCCAGCCAAGTCCTGTAAGGAATCCTGTCCAAATGCCTGTCCCAGCCAAGTCCTGTAAGGAATCCTGTCCAAATGCCTGTCCCAGCCAAGTCCTGTAAGGAATCCTGTCCAAATGCATGTCCCAGCCAAGTCCTGTAAGGAATCCTGTCCAAATGCCTGTCCCAGCCAAGTCCTGTAAGGAATCCTGTCCAAATGCATGTCCCAGCCAAGTCCTGTAAGGAATCCTGTCCAAATGCATGTCCCAGCCAAGTCCTGTAAGGAATCCTGTCCAAATGCCTGTCCCAGCCAAGTCCTGTAAGGAATCCTGTCCAAATGCATGTCCCAGCCAAGTCCTGTAAGGAATCCTGTCCAAATGCCTGTCCCAGCCAAGTCCTGTAAGGAATCCTGTCCAAATGCCTGTCCCAGCCAAGTCCTGTAAGGAATCCTGTCCAAATGCCTGTCCCAGCCAAGTCCTGTAAGGAATCCTGTCCAAATGCATGTCCCAGCCAAGTCCTGTAAGGAATCCTGTCCAAATGCCTGTCCCAGCCAAGTCCTGTAAGGAATCCTGTCCAAATGCATGTCCCAGCCAAGTCCTGTAAGGAATCCTGTCCAAATGCATGTCCCAGCCAAGTCCTGTAAGGAATCCTGTCCAAATGCCTGTCCCAGCCAAGTCCTGTAAGGAATCCTGTTCAAATGCATGTCCCAGCCAAGTCCTGTAAGGAATCCTGTCCAAATGCATGTCCCAGCCAAGTCCTGTAAGGAATCCTGTCCAAATGCCTGTCCCAGCCAAGTCCTGTAAGGAATCCTGTCCAAATGCCTGTCCCAGCCAAGTCCTGTAAGGAATCCTGTCCAAATGCATGTCCCAGCCAAGTCCTGTAAGGAATCCTGTCCAAATGCCTGTCCCAGCCAAGTCCTGTAAGGAATCCTGTCCAAATGCATGTCCCAGCCAAGTCCTGTAAGGAATCCTGTCCAAATGCATGTCCCAGCCAAGTCCTGTAAGGAATCCTGTCCAAATGCCTGTCCCAGCCAAGTCCTGTAAGGAATTCTGTCCAAATGCCTGTCCCAGCCAAGTCCTGTAAGGAATCCTGTCCAAATGCCTGTCCCAGCCAAGTCCTGTAAGGAATCCTGTCCAAATGCCTGTCCCAGCCAAGTCCTGTAAGGAATCCTGTCCAAATGCCTGTCCCAGCCAAGTCCTGTAAGGAATCCTGTCCAAATGCCTGTCCCAGCCAAGTCCTGTAAGGAATCCTGTCCAAATGCATGTCCCAGCCAAGTCCTGTAAGGAATCCTGTCCAAATGCCTGTCCCAGCCAAGTCCTGTAAGGAATCCTGTCCAAATGCCTGTCCCAGCCAAGTCCTGTAAGGAATCCTGTCCAAATGCATGTCCCAGCCAAGTCCTGTAAGGAATCCTGTCCAAATGCATGTCCCAGCCAAGTCCTGTAAGGAATCCTGTCCAAATGCCTGTCCCAGCCAAGTCCTGTAAGGAATCCTGTCCAAATGCATGTCCCAGCCAAGTCCTGTAAGGAATCCTGTCCAAATGCATGTCCCAGCCAAGTCCTGTAAGGAATCCTGTCCAAATGCATGTCCCAGCCAAGTCCTGTAAGGAATCCTGTCCAAATGCATGTCCCAGCCAAGTCCTGTAAGGAATCCTGTCCAAATGCCTGTCCCAGCCAAGTCCTGTAAGGAATCCTGTCCAAATGCATGTCCCAGCCAAGTCCTGTAAGGAATCCTGTCCAAATGCATGTCCCAGCCAAGTCCTGTAAGGAATCCTGTCCAAATGCATGTCCCAGCCAAGTCCTGTAAGGAATCCTGTCCAAATGCCTGTCCCAGCCAAGTCCTGTAAGGAATCCTGTCCAAATGCATGTCCCAGCCAAGTCCTGTAAGGAATCCTGTCCAAATGCATGTCCCAGCCAAGTCCTGTAAGGAATCCTGTCCAAATGCATGTCCCAGCCAAGTCCTGTAAGGAATCCTGTCCAAATGCCTGTCCCAGCCAAGTCCTGTAAGGAATCCTGTCCAAATGCCTGTCCCAGCCAAGTCCTGTAAGGAATCCTGTCCAAATGCATGTCCCAGCCAAGTCCTGTAAGGAATCCTGTCCAAATGCATGTCCCAGCCAAGTCCTGTAAGGAATCCTGTCCAAATGCATGTCCCAGCCAAGTCCTGTAAGGAATCCTGTCCAAATGCATGTCCCAGCCAATTCCTGTAAGGAATCCTGTCCAAATGCATGTCCCAGCCAAGTCCTGTAAGGAATCCTGTCCAAATGCCTGTCCCAGCCAAGTCCTGTAAGGAATCCTGTCCAAATGCCTGTCCCAGCCAAGTCCTGTAAGGAATCCTGTCCAAATGCCTGTCCCAGCCATGTTCTGTAAGAAAGCCTGTCCAAAAGCATGCCCCATCTGAGTCTTTGATGGAAGCCTGTCTAAAACATGTCCCAGCAGTTTAAGTTTTCTTCTGCTCACAGTTGTATGGAATGGAGGAGAAAGCTTTTCATGAAAGCACCACTGAACTTAAGCAGCTTGTCTAGCGCTTCTTGTCTTGTTTTCCTGATACTCTTTTGGTTAAATGCAGCTATACTGGTTTCACCCACTCAATGCCACTGCTGCATTTCACATCTCTAAGACTACCTAGAGTGGATCATGAAAGTGTTGGTTTCCACTGTTTATAATGATAATATTCCTCCTGTACAATAGACAGACAAGGATATTGTACACTACACTGGCCTTTATCATATTCAGATCACTTTGCACAATACTCTCCTTGAAGATGTATTCTTTGTGCTGAGGGGCTTGGTCATTGCTATCAAGTGTCTAACATGTTCCTGATGCATTATTTCCATTAGGTCCTGCAACTGATTTTCTCTATCCATATATAAATATAAAAATGGACACAAACATCAACACCAAGTGGTGACAGTCTGTTCCACACTTGATCACAATCTTCAGGCTATTGATTTACACACTCTAACCCTGATTTCACTTTTATTAATAAATAAATCGTACTATATTTTTTCATATATATAAAATAACTTTCTATAAAGCACAAGGATGTAGCCAATGGAATATATATATATATATATATATATATATATATATAACAAATGTTTTATATTTTTCCATAGATGTAGTAATTTTGGGCATTTCTTAGATTAGATGTTACATTAATATTTTAGTGAACTTTCAGTGTGTGGTGTGTTTGATGATTTTTGAGACAGCCTGACTTTGATGAGACCACATTGATTACATGTTATCTGAAATTCTCTGTGAACCTTATCAGGTAAATTAACAGCAGAACTCTTACAAACATCTCTCTTGATTTTTTTTTCAGGCTCAGTACGATTCTGTTCAAAGTTGCTCTTCCCATTGTGTACAACTTTCCTCCTTTTAGTTTGCTTTCACTGATGTGGATCAAAAGAGAATGGGATTGGCTCTGTGCAAAGCCATTCTCCACTAAAAAAAAGCTTCATTTTGCAGGAATCACTTGATTTCTCTCTCTCTCTCTCTCTCTTTCTCTCTTAGATGCAAACAAACCTATATATTTGTGTGAAAGTTCATAGTAAGAGTAATGTAAAGAGCTAACCTTGAAAGGATTTAATTGTTGGTTGTAGTTTGCTACTTGGGTTTGGAATTGTAATGGCTGATTAAATTGTGAAGATTGGGGGTGAACAGGAATCAAAATAGATTTTGATAAAATAATTCTTGTGTAAAATATGTTCAGAATTTCTTTTCAGTGGCAAAGATGATCTCACAGATCAGTTCTGAATTAAAGCTTTCATTTCTGGGGTTTGTTAACCATAACTATTGTTGAGGAAGAGAGGCAGTTCCCTTTGTTATATTAGTGAGTGAATGAATATATAACAGTTATCGTTCATACAGGGTGCATTGAGTTGCTATTTTATATTTTTAATTTTGTGCAAGCATGTTGTTTGTTTTCGATTTTGTAAACTACAAGGTATAGTAGGGTCAGTTGGGCACCATCTGTGAGAAAAAGAGCACCATGACACAATTCACTCTGCCAGAAATGTGTGACTCTACTGCTTGGCATTCACACCAGAAGATCCAATACAAACATTTCAGAGTATTTGGGTGTCAATCTGATGACAGTGCAGAGGATTTGGAAAGAGTTGAATGAGTCTAATGGTGATTATGAAGGTATTTGGAGGGATCACTAGTGATGGTGACATTATGCCTCTATTCATCTTCCCATAGGGACTTAGACTCAACACAGAAGTCTATATAAAGTGCCTTAAGGAGGTAGTGCTGCCTGGGTCAAGAGAGTGGCTGCTGGAAGACCCTCTCTCAGGCAACAAGACTCTGCACCATGCCACACAGGCATGAGAACCCAGTCATGGCTGTCAGACAATTTCTGCAACCACATCACCCCTTACATCTGGTCACCTAACTCTGTAGACTGTGCAACCCCCTTGATTATTATGTGTGGAGCGCAGTTGAGTGAGAGACCAACAAAACTCCTTGTAATACCAAAGATGAACGGAAGGCAAGGATTATTGCAGCAATTCATCAACTTAAACAAAGATACCACCCAGAAGAGATGCAGGTGATTCCAGAGTCGTCTGGAGGCCGTGGTTGAAGTGAATGGCAATTTTATTGAATAAATTTACTCTTTAGTATTTCAAGATATTTTTTGCGTAATTTTGGTAAATATATTTGTTAAAATGAGATGTCAGTATTATTTTCATGTTTGCATAATTTAGATAACAATTTATCCATTGCATCCTGTATATATATATATATATATATATATATATATATATATATATATATATATCTGTACTTTCATTGTAGAAGTGATGTCCTGGTGGCATCAAGACAGAAAATGGAATTGGTCAATTGAGAACAAACTATAATCAATGCTTTTATGTTCATTTCACACTATATAGAATCTCCTGTCAATTTCAATATACAATAGATGTTGATCTATTATTCTTCTAAAATCTACTCATGCACACACAGTTCCTTCTGAAGAACTATCATCTCCTCTTGCATTGGATTTTGAATGATGCATGCTTTTGTAATAGTAGTAATGTAAAAAATAAGGAAAGAAACAACATTTGGTTGACAGGATACATTTCTCATCAAATGAATTCTCAATATAATTGAAACCTATCTTTTCATCTGCTTTATTATTTTAAATCTTTCATTTATTTCCATTTTTTTTCTTTGCTTTCAATTTGATAAATTCTGAGTCCAAATTGGAAGCTTAATTAAATTTCAGTAATTTACACTCATCACTCTTCTTATCACCAAAATGAATTGCCCAGAGAAGACATAACAGAAACTTGATATTAACAGGAACTCTAAAGAATGATTTTCCTTGATTTTCTTAGAATTTCGACTTTGTTGATATTAATATCTTTCATTTTGCATTTTTGGACATGCTTTGAAGCTGCTAGCTGAAAGCAACTTTTCTCCCTTGGATGCTCTTGAAACATCAATTTCTTATAACCTCAGCAACTATGATAATCTTCTAATGAAGTTTTAGCTATTTTAGCTGTGTTCGAATTAAGAAACCATAGGTGATATTGACAAGTATGGGAGACGCTTATTCCTTACATTAAAAGCTTAGGTCACTGTATAAAAGTGGCGGATGGACAGTGGAGGAGCAGTTTTCATTAATACTGAACCTACTGATGCACAATCTGCTGATGGGGTTCAGGGTCAATCCTTTAATCTTTTGATCTCTCTGATTGGCCCGCAAACCCTCAGATTCACATTGACAGAAAGGGAAGTTAGCCATTGCAAGGATGGTTGCCTGTTGTGTAGTAACATCAGTTGAAGTTAAAGGAATTCAACTGCTTATTAATCTTGGCATTGATGCCTTAGTACATATCTCCCGAGTTTCTCTGAGTGCATAAAAGATGTAGAGGCAAGTTTTAAGTATGTGGCACTCACATGCTTATATATATATATATATATATATATATATATATATATATATATATATATATATATATATGTGTGTGTGTGTGTTTATATATATATATATATATATATATATATGGTAGGGCCTGGAAATATGTTTATTTTTTTCTCCATACATAAAGTTTTGGGTTTGATGAGTGGCTAAAAGGCAATATCGTCAACTGCGATGTTCCCAAGAGTAAAAAGCTAAAAACGCTAAAAGATTTGAATATATGAAGATAAAGAATTTGTTTTTATCTATCTCCCCTCCTTTTTGCTTGATGTTATGAAAGCAGTGCTGATTTTTTTTTTTATTCCATGAATTTTTGTTTGTTTTTCCTCGGGGTCTCTTTAAAAGAAAACATTGAAAACGTTAGGAAATCAGCTCATTCTTTGAGATAATCATTTCCTCTGCCTAAAAAAAAGTCAATAATAATAATCTTATCATGATTCAGGTTGTCCCTCCTTTAGTTCATAGCATGCCTGCTATTCTCTGCCAGTACCTCATAAATAATGGACAATTTTGTTTGCATCATGAGAAAAGACACAAAAGACACACTACGGGCACCTTGACATGGTGTAATGGTCAGAAAGCATATCTTGATAGATCATTTACGACTGAGTATTGAGTTCGATCCTCACTGTGTGCTCCATAGTTTCATTCTTGTGCCACATCTTTGCTGTGTTTAGAAAATCACTATCAGAGACACTACTTGGTTTCTGTTGACAAAATGAAAGAAAATCAAGAAAGAAGGAAAGACTGGTGAGGCAATAACACTATTGAGTACTTCATAAATAATGGCCTATTCACTTTTGATGGTGTGGCAAGACAAAAAAGACATATCAGAGATGCTACCTGGTTTCAGTGAGAAAATGAATGAAGGAAAGATGGAAGAAGCAATAACACTATCCAGTACCTCATAAATAATGAACCATTCTGTTTTGATCACGTAGAAAAGCAGAAAAGATATATCAGAGATGCTACCTGGCTTCAGTGAGGAAATGAAAGTAAGAGAGAAGAGAAGATAAAAGAGCCAATAACACTCTCCTATACCTCATAAATAATGGACTATATATAGTCAGACACTGTTTGCTTTCAGTGAGAAAATGGAAAAAATAATGAAGGGAAGATAGAAGTGGTTATAACACTCTCCAATACCTCATAAATAATGAACTATTCTGTTTTAATCATGTGAAAAAATGGGAAAATAAATATATCAGAGACACTACTTGGTTTCAGTGAAGAAATAAAAGATAGAATATAGAAATCTTTTCATTTGTACCCCCTTACTTCTTTAAATAATGAGCAGCATTCATATTTATGATTGTTATTGCAGTATTTTGTTAAAGGCGTTAAGCTGAAATATTTAACGATGTGATAGCTAATTCTATTAATATTTTATTGTTGTCGAACTTGCCATGAGATTATTCAAGCATGAACTTAAGAATTAAGATTCATTAGAAAATTCAAATAGGAATTCTGTGAAATTTCCTCAGTTATTTCTACTATTAAAACTACTATTATTAATAATAATAATAATAATTATTATTATTATTATTATGAGCAAGGATTTAGGGGAGACCTGAAGGCATGTACAGAATCTATACTGTCTACTGAACATGTGCAAACGTTGAGAACCAATTTATTAATAATAATAATAATTTATTTATTTATTTTATAATTATTTATTCTATTTATTATTCTATTTATTTATTTTATGATAATAAAAATACTACTAATAATTTTGATAAAATACTACTAATAATTTTGATAAAATACTATCAATAATTTTGATAAAATACTACTAATAATTTTGATAAAATGAAAAAATGAGCATGGATTTAGGAGAGACATGAAGGCATGGACAGAATCTTAACTATCTACCGAACATGTGCAAACGCTGAAAACCAATTATTTCAAATATCATATTGACAAACTGGATTCTGCCCTGTGTAGAATAGGTGGAAAAGCAGGTAGGAACTGTGAGTCACATATAGAATGTAAATGTGACATGTTGGCATAATAAAATTACAAATGGGGACATGACAATATTACAATTATTGTACACTCGATGCTATGTGGTAAATGCAAACTGGAGAGAGAACATAAAAGTGGTATGAGCGTACACAATCTGCAGTAGTGGAAAATGAGAGTGTAAAGCTGGGATTTCACAATGCAGTATGATGAATGTAACTGTACCAAGAAGACGAAGTATCATTATTGTTTACGAGGAAGATAAACGGTGTTGGATCCTTGATGTATCTTGACCAGGAGACATAAAGTTAGTTGAGGGAGCAAAGGAAAAGAGATTTGAAACATGAAAGAGCATGCTTGTGAGGGCTTAGTAAAATAGAAGTTGTTTCTCGGGTTGCAGTTACTGCTTGGAATAATGACAAACAAAATCTGAAAGAGAACTGCTTGAAACTATTAGAATTCTGAGGAAGGTTTTTTTAATGGGGAGAGGTAAAGAATTGACAGGAACCAAGTTCCTGATGATGAAATTAAAGCATAAGATATCATTAGAATTTAATCTCACATGACAAATATGATTTTATGGTTTAAAGGCATTTTAACATATGAACATTCGCACTGAAATGATAGTAGGTTGCTTTCTTTTAATGTAAAGAATATACAGGATTTGTAGTCATTTTTTTTTGCAGTTAGTAGCAGAAAACTTGTATTACTGGGTAAAATTTGATTTGTAGGGTACTATGGATTTGTATTATTTGTATGTTGCACTTTTCTCAGAGTAGTTGACAGGTCAATTTTCTTGATGAAAATGTTATGGAATAAGCAATATACTCACTCAAGTCCTGTAAACTCCCCTGTGGAATATGGAGTGACAGCCTTAACATACTAAGCATTGTTACTGTGATTTCTGTAGCAAGTAGGCTTTCATGGAATGTAGTTGCTCACCCCATGCCCAAGAGGTTTTGAACTTGGTGATATCTTTCTTCTAGACTGGTTAAAAAACAAGACTAATTTGCCTTACTGTTTAACCTATATCTGCACAGGGGAGAAGAGCTGGAGTCATAATTTTCCGAAAGATATTTGTACAAAAATGAATTTAGCAAACTTAACTGGGGTTTGAACTCAGCTTGCCACAGCCATTTACCATTGCACCATATGCACATTCAAAACTAATATATATGGACATTATTTTTGTTATTATTAATGGAGAAAAAGTTTTCTGAGGGTTAAGAAAATTGGTATACTGCATTAGCAAAGGATTTTTTGTGGAAATGTATCGCAGGTTGAATATCATTTATCTGAAATTCTAAAATTCAAAAGTTTTTCAGGTGCTGTCATGACTTGCCACAAATGGTAAATTTCAGAAAGCCCTGCTATCTAGCCTAAGTTGACACCAGTTTTTTGTTAGCGATTATCACACCGTCACCTTCGTTCATGGATTATCTACCAGGCGTTTTGTGCTCAGTAAAGATATTATTCAAAATGTCAAAAAGTCCTGTATTTATATATTTTTTGTAAGGAGTGATCATGATTTTTGTACATGTAGAGAAAGGACAAAACATTATTTTTATGTGAAATCTTAATTCATCCACTTAAAAATCCAGGTGAGCATTACATGACTAGCATCATTACCCATATCTGTATCTACACAAAATTTATTAATTTTTATTTTAAACTACTTTCAGGGTATATGTTATATAAAAATACCTTCAAGGGTATATGTATAAGCTCTGTTATGAAATGTAAAGGGATATTGAGTTTATGCTTGGTTTCCATTCCCAAGCTGCTCCATTTTATAGAAGCTATATACAAATTAAATAGTCTATATTCCAAAATCTGAAAAAATCTGAAAACCGAAGCCCTTTACATTCTGTCCTGAGAATTTCGGATAAAGGATTCTCAATCTGTATTCATAATAATGAGGTTGAACGTTTTGGATTTTTTATAGAATAGGATGAAACTATTCTCGTTAAATGTAATAAATGATGAATCACTGTCTGTTGGTGTAATATTTTTTTTTAATCAAGTTCAGCCCAAGAAAGACAGTAAAGCCACTGAGACACAAGGGGTTGTTTATAAATGATGGTTAAAGATATGAATTCATCTCTTCTCCCTCCCACTATGGGCAAAAAGCAGAACCGACCAGTTTCTATAGCCTTTGGTGGCAACTGGGCAAGGAGAAGATCAATTCTGAATTGAAAACCTGGGCAACAACTAAACCTAGGAGGGTAAATGGAACCCCAGCAGTACAAAAAAAAAAACAAAGCAGTTAAAGGGCAGATGAACTCAAAGGTCATTCATGAACACATAAGTGTGGTGAGTACAACTACACCCCTGAAAACATGGTCCAACAGTAGCGAGAAGACCATGAACTTGGATTTGGAATTTTAGAACAGTTAGAAAAAGATATATAACATTAATAAATTATGAGAAATAAAAATGTTTTAAACTTCACAAATCAGTTAAGTTTTGTCACTTCTCAGGCTGTTTGTGGAAAAATTCTATTAAAAATAATCCTCTTGATAAAATTACACAAATATGACTCCACAAAGTTGCATATTCATTTATGCTATAAATTTCTTTTTTTGTTGAGGTTCAAAGTGTGACAAGACATATTTTGCAGGAATGTCTGCACGCGAATGTTATTTCACTCATTTTATTTGATAAATTTTTATGGCGTGCAAATAGTTTGAGTTTTTATTTTTCTTCCTGAAATAAATAACAGACATCCGATCACACTTTATAACTCCTAGTTTTTTCTCTCAAAACCTTCCACTGAGTTCAAGTACAGAAAATAATCGCATAAAACAACAGCCTAGTGGTTTAAAGGTTTGTTTCATGATTTGGTGTCATAATAATTGTGAATTCAATCCCTGGGCTCGGGAGTATACTTGGAGTCATTGGAAACATTGTGAGCAAAAACTGAGTATCACTAAACTAAAAACTAGACAAGGTACCCTTTCCTGTAGCGTACCTGAATTGATATACACCTGATGAGCGAACAACTGCTGAAATGTAGCAATAACAACAACAAAGATGAGGATAATAGTCTGAATGCAAAGAATGTAAATAAATCAAATTATATGTGGTCATTAAGTCAGATTTTCTGAAAGTTTTCTATAAAGAATAAACTAATATTAAGCAAATACTTTATTCATCATTTTGTTGATGAATAAATAAAAGACTTTTTACAGACAATAAGGGAAAAACATAAGCAGGTTTTTTTTTTTGTGCTGCTGGGGTTACACTTATCTTACTAGTTGATGTTCAGGTTTTGAATTCAGAATTGACCTTTTCCTTGGCCAGTTGCCACCAAAGGTTATAGAAACAAGTATGTTCTGATATTTAATCCATGGCTGGGGGAGACGAGATGAATTCATACCTTTTCCAAGGGTATTTGCACATAAGTGAATGTAATGAACATGACTGGAATTTGAACTTGACCCTCCGATTCCTCAATCAGAGCTGCTATCCATTACTCCCTCCACCATACCTCCAGTTTGAAAAATTATCTTGATACTGTTGCAAATATTCAAATCAGCTTTTGTAGACATTTCTTTAAACTAAATCAGTAATAAGAGTTCTTAGGAAATTTGACAAAACGCTTTTTTAATATGGTGGGGTAATGGATAGCGGCTTGGATTGAGGAATCAGAGAGCCGAGTTTGAATTCCAGTCGAATCCATTACATTCACTTACTTGCTAATACCCCTGGGAAAGGTATGAATCTTCTTCTTCTTCTCCCCATCTATGGTTAAATAGCAGGACAGACTGGGTTCTTTAGCCTTGGATGACAACTGGTCTACTGCAGAAAGAAATGGCAACCTACTGCAGGAAAAAATCTGCCTTGTCAGTCATGAAACTATACATGATCACTTAAGCATGTATCTTGCATGGCACATCTGACTGAGTCAACAGTAAAGAGAGAGATCAGCCAAATAACACTGGTCGTTGTGAAACAAATTGAGTGCTTCATTCGTCACATAGTGTGCCTCCACCTAATTCAAATCTTCCATTCTGGCTTTCGATTGTCATAGAAACATTTTTACATTGTTTATAAATAAATAAAATAATTCTTTTGTTTGTATCTGCGGATGATTTCCTATTCCAGCAATAATGACTGAGGTTAAATCCATTTAACTCATCGTGATATGAAAGAGGATGTCTCTCTGTCATCCATAACACTTAAAATTTAAAAGAAAAAAAAATGTCAGGTTTTTCAGTACTTAATCCATCAACTATTAATTTCATGTCTATTCCGTTGAAACATTTTCTTTTTTTTGCCTGTGATTCCTGTTAAAGCCTGTAGAAATCTTTGTAAAACTATTTGATAAACTGCCATTGGAATTCCTCTATTAGGGGAACCAGCCTTCTAACATTATAAATGATGCCGTTTGGCTGACAAAGGAATAATGAGAATATCTCTTTGATAAATGTTATTCTCCAATTTGCCATTCTTTTGCCAATACAACTTTAGTTACAAGTCAGATTTTAGCAAATATAATGCGAGCGATATGGATGTAAGGGTAGTGTCACGGTTATCGGCACTGAAAGCAGAAATTTCTAAAAAGCTAATTTCAAGTTCCATCCTAGTCTGCTGCATCCGCTTTCACACTAAGGATAATGTTTATGTTATCCCTTTCCTTATAAAGAAACATTTGGCATTCATTGGCTGAGCAGCAAGTGCTACTTTTGGTCGAAATATAGAGAGTCGTTATTGCCTATTTCCTGAAGGAACACAGTATATAGCAGAAGAAGAAGGAGCTTATGTAAATGGCTGGCAGAACAGGGATTAGGAAAGATTGCAAAAAGATAAAATTTACTAAGAACAGGAAATTGCGGAAGGAACAACACACATTGAAGAAATCTTTGCTATTACGTTGTTCAGTATAAAGAGACAGAGAATTAATAGTTATAAATGAAACTAAACATTCTCTTATCTTCTCTTGACTGAGTTTTGTGGAGATTGAATCCATTTGTCAGGAGATTGATTGTAAAATTTTACAATTAAGTCTCCAGAAGAGTGCATATAATCTTTGGCAAACTCAGAGTAGAGACAAGATAAATCAGCGCTTAATTTTATTTATTACCAATATAGGTATTATGTATTTTTATTAATATATACTTAGTAGCTCTGTTATTTAGCACTGAGCACTGTTTTATTTTTACACCAAAGGATACATGTATGTATTTGTATGTGAACACTTACATGTATATTTATTTATATTTATTCATTTGAGTATATATATATATATATATATATATATATATTATAAATTAATTGATTTAAAATATGTTTTTTTTCGCTACACAGTGACATGGTATCACTGTGTAGCGAAAAAAACATGTTTTAAATCAGTTAAATTATAATACTAATGCTCTGTAAATTTACATTGAGCACTATTGTGTAAAAATAAAAATATCTATAAGAACACCGGATTTTATATCTTACTGTTCTTCCTTTTTATTTATATATACATACATACACACACACACACACACATATATATATATATATATATATATATATATATATATATTGTCATCCACAGACAGACTGTTTTGCTGTATCACATCTCATCAGCGTGGCTATACATATGATTACCTCAAGCCAGGAATGAAACCTGATTGATTTGGCATATATATGACTTAAAGATCAAATGCAGATTGGAACCTGACATTAAATTACCTTGCCATCTTTCTTTGAATCCATTCTTACAGAATCAAACTTATATCTAATACAAAGAGCAGATGCTTAAAAAGATCAGTCTCAGATTAGAGTGGAATACCACCCTGCAGTGCCGGCTGCTTGCATAAAGGGGAAAACAATAGAACACTTCCTAGTATGAATTGTGAATACACATTACCATTCAATGCCTGCTTAGACATACAAGAATCTTTAAAAACTTACATACGTATAGAATTATCTATTATTTTACTGCACATAATACATGACTGCCCATTGAGAATTGGCCTAGACAAAACTGAAAATACCAAAGTTCTGTCTTTTTGTCAGTTTTCTCTCAATCTTTGACGAAGCTTTAATAAAGGTGAAACATGTTAGATTGATATACATGTCCTATTTGTTCTTCATTTTTATATATATATATATATATATATATATAAAACGTGTTTCTCCATCTTTTTCTTTCATGTTACACTATGTTTAGGCAGTGCGAACAATGTGTGCTTTTTTTTCATCTCACTTTTGAGTGATCTGTTTTTTCTTTTTAAATATTTCCTCTTTATTTGTTACTTTTTATTTTCTTTTGAATTTTTTTTTTTTTTTTTTTTTTTTTTTACTTTGCTTTTCAGCTTTCCAGCTCTATCTGAAACATTTTCTCTTGATCAAAGCTCCTTATCAGTTTCCCTCTTGAAACTGTGTTTTTTTTTTTGTTGCTTTTCTCTGTCTGCATTTCTGGAGCTTAAAAAAGAAAAGAAAAAAGTCATTTTCCTTTTCTTATCCAGGTAAATTCTCTCTGATTTTCACATTAACCTCTTATTGTAGTTTTTTTTTTTTTTTTCCTGAAGATACTCCTGATATTTTTTTTTTCTATAGAGATAAATTCATTAGTGTCATCATCACCATTCCAGCTTCTGCTATTTGAAACCTGACAATAACAATCAGGGATTGTCAGTTCATGGCTGAGAATGTTCAACACAAAAGACATTGCAGGTAATACAAAGCTGTGGCTCTCAGCCATAGAATTAGAATTATCCTATCCCTGTAGGATTTTACATGAATTATGATGGCAATACAGTTACAATAAAAGTTTATTCGTCTCTGCAAAAGTCCTAGATTATCTTAGGTGCCAGAGCAGTCAGTGGCTCTGGAAACTGAAAGAATGATGGGATTACTTGCGTAGAGGTAATGTTTTTATTATGAGCAAAGATCTGTGCATCATTTTCCATATGCTGTGTTTCTTCAGGATATAGTAGTTCATGGCTCTCCACAATTTCCTATCCTTTGTAGTTCATGGCTCCCTTATTTCCTGTCTATTGTCAGCCACATTTGATAAAGTTTTCCTTTAGGACTTTATTGAACTATCACCCCCATGAGTGACTACACTAGAGGTAGTAATTCCCTATAAGTATGTGTAAGTCAATGGACTACAGTGACTAGCTGGAATCTGTTGAGTACAACTTACTTATGCGAGAACTACTGACCTTCAATAGTAGCACTCACTACTGGATTGACTTGTGACAACCTTGTGCATAACTGTTACCTTTATTCTTATTGTACTAGTTTTTTACAATAACCCTTTACTTATTTTATCCACCATGTTTGTCAAGTATATATCTCTATTAGCATGGAATATAACAGTTTATGTTTACGTTGGTGTGACTACACATGCGCAATGGTGGGAATTTTAAATTTAAAGATGATTTTTTGTGGGGGGGGGGTGATAGATTTTATACCCAAAGCAAATAAAATGAAAAAAAAAAAGTAATAATAAAAAAAAAACATCTTTTAAATATAAAATTCTCAGCATCAGTCGTTTGTGTGCATGCGCAGTCATATCAATGTAAGCATAAACTTAGTCTGATGAAGTCCTAAAGGACGAAACACATGACACGAAACGTTTTTCACTTTTTCATACATTTTTCCTCTAAAATTTTTCTGGATATATAAAAATTTATATATCATTATCCCATATGCACACACAGACTCATACACACACACACACACACACACACACACACATATATATCTGATTGAATAAATTACAGACATTATGTCTGCTAATTTTTAACAAAATCTGTTCATACTCATGAATAAATATTTAGATTACAGATACTAGAAGCAATTTATATTTAAAAATTAAAGCCGGCACTGAACAGAATCAATTATTAATACTGCAGTAATGTTCTGAAATGCCTGTAAAGGAACAGTTTTTTTATGTTTTAATGCATGCATGACCATGATATTATAACATGAAAAAAAATTCCATAATGGATAATTTTTTCCCATTCTAATGAATGCTCAGCATTTTGTTAACCATTTTGCATTTAAAAGCATAATGAAAAAAATTATGATAATGGATAACAACACACAACTTTGTATAAATACTCGTACCCCTGAACAATATATAGTTTTTTATTACTTGCACCCCTGAAGATGATCTTGGAAGAAGATCGAAAGTACTTGGGAAATGAAAGTAAAAGAAATTTAAACAGCTATAGCACATTTCTCTCATTCTTTAACATCAATACATGGAATGTTTTTCGTGAGTATGAATGGATTTTGTTAAAAATTAGCAGACATAATGTCTGTAATTTATTCAATCAGACATGCCTAAAAGAGAATTTACTGCCTCAATACACAAATATATATATATATATATATATATATATATATATATATATATATATATATACACACACACACAGTGCCCCTAAGGTCTGGACAGATAGGCAAAAATGCTTATTTTCAAAAATATTTTATGGAATTGGAATATTAACAAATAACATATTCAATATGATTTCCATCATTTGTGATGAAAAAGCTTGATGCACTTTGTAAGATTTACATGAACTTGATGCAGTAATTCTGCATTGCTGTCAATTTTTGCACATTCACTCTTTATATGTTCATTCAAGTGTGTTGCATTTGTGATTTTCACTGAGTTTACCTTCTCCTTTAGCATACACCAGAAAAATAAGTCAATTCTTTGTTCTTTTGACAAAACCATTTTGAAAAAAGATTTTCTGTGTCCAGATTTTAGGGCATCCATTGTGCATATGTATGTATGTAATATATATATATATATATATATATATATATGGCCGCATACACAATTCCGGAAAATCCTCGTCGAAAACACAACTATACTTAAACATGAAAACAATAAACAAAAACTAAAAATTCTTGAAGCTATATACATAAAACAGTTGAAACCTAACCTGAACAAAATAAACTATGAAATCTCCAAAAATATCCTTAAATGCCTATAATTAGTAACAGAAGCCATTGGTTCATACCAACGGCTTTCCATACTCAATACTCATCGGATTCACTCTCGCGTGGTCATGTGTGACGTCATGAGCTGTTTGTGCGATTTTCGCTTTCAGCGTTTTATATGCACGTGTTTATCGTTGCTTGGAAATCATCCATGTAAACAAATAAGTCTATCATCAATTTCTTGTTCGTGTATTGCATAAATATATTGTGTAATTGTCATCTTTGATAATGGCTTATGTAAGCCGAAAGCTTAGATTGGATTAAAAAAAAGTATGTATCAATATTGTGATTTTCTTTCATTGTTTAATGATAATGTTATTAAGATTATCAGACTATATGAAAAAAACTTACATAAAATATATAGACAACACTTATCTATATTATTTAATGAAACATGTATTAATATATATATATATATATATATATATATATATATATATATATATATATATATATATATATATATAAGAACAAGTAGGAAACAGGACTTACTCTAACATGTTTTACTTTATTAAAACTTTAATAAAGTGAAACATGTTAGATTGAGATCTGTTTCCTACTTATTTTTTTATGCTATCATTTTGTTGGATTTCTATCCATATTATATATATAGATATATATATATATATAGAGAGAGAGAATAGCTATAAGAATCAATACTGTGTTGACTGTTACTTGTAAGGATGTTTAAAGTAGATTTTCTGGCTGAAACACTTTAGAAAGAGTCTCCTTAATTCACCCTCTCAAATATATAAATAGTTATGGAGAAATTGAAAATTGCATAATATTGTTTAATTTAGTGTAATTTCTATATTGATATTTCCAGAATTCAATAATTGATAACAAAAAGAATCTCCCGCTTGACGAGGTCGTAAATCAACAGTTGAAGAAGGTGCTACAGAAGATGTCAACAGAAACAGATTTTTTGGTTGAAGGTGTTCAACCAAACAATGTGTTTCTGCTGACGTGACAGGAGGTGATTCAATAATTTAGAAATAGTATCTTTCACACCCAGCCCCCACAAAAAATTGTCCCTGTTGTATGGTGATTTTAATAATTAAGAAAAACAAAACAACAAAAACTCGCTGGTCCCCATCTTAAAAAAAATGTTTCTGTTGACCTGACAAGAGGTGATTCAATAATTAAGAAAGAATAAATCCCAGCAAAAAATAGATTTCTCATTTGCTGAGAGAGTGGAGGGGATACAATAATTAATATTCCTAGACAAAAAAAAATGTCTCTCTTGACCCGACACGATGGTGATTTAATAATTTAAAAATAAAGCTTTCCTCACCTCTTCTAAAAAAAAAATGTTTCCCAATAATTAAAATGTTTTCCATTCTTGACAAAAATTGCTTTAAAAGAGTAGGGGTCTGACCCCATGGTTTCCAATGTGAGGCAAATTTATTTTCAAGGGGAGACATTCAAGAATAAGTTATTAACAGTTTTTTTTTAGTGAATCTGTGTGAGTATAAGTGTATGTGTGCTAGTTAATACAAATGGTACATATACCGTAGGCATACATAAAAATATGTTTGTATGTATATACATGTGTAATTACATATATATATATATATATATATATATATATATACATACACACACACTAGCAGTATAACCCATCTTTGACTGGGTCTTTCATTACTGGGAATTTTTGCCATTCAGTTAGCGCAGTTTAAGTTTAAAGTCAGCCCACCCGAAAATCAATATTAGTAACAACATTTGGGTGCAACTGAGGCACATCCCCAAATGGGGAGGGGGTAACAATTTGAAAAGGGAACTGTATAATAATAAATAATATTATTGTAATAATTTAAACAGTTTATTTTTATTAAAGTTTTTATGAAAGAACAGATAGTAAATAGTTAATGTTGCTGAGAGTTATAACGGGCAGGGAGTAGTGGAGAGCCATTGTCACCAGCAATTTGGACTCAAAACTGCCACTGAATCTATCAAACAAAAAAAAATTAATCAAAATCAGATGAAAACTGGAAATGCATAAACAAAATCCGATCATACACATGCACATTTTGATTATATATATATATATATAATCAATATACGTATGTATGTATGTATAATTACTTTAGTAATACAATATGTTTATAAATATTGTAAAATTCTCAAATTAAATGATATTACATTTAAATTTTTGAAGATTGTTGTTATCAGGGAAGCAAAGAAAAGGAAGGGAGTTTCACAGATGGGAAGTGTGAGAAAAGAAACCACTGGAGTAGAATTGGCAGTTGCATTTAGCCATTTCAACAGTGAATGGGTGGAACCTAGATACCAATCTAGTAGCATGCATAAATTCATGTATTTTGGGCACCAGTGATAAATGCTTATCAGAGCAGTTGCCATGAAAATATTTGTAGAAAAGACAGAGGGAAGCCATGTCACATTGGTGAGAAAGTGCCTGAATGGAAATGCCTGGTCAGGATTTGATTACATTAGAGATCCTTTTTTGGCACAAAATCTATAGATGCACAGTAGGAGCACCAGACCAGATATGGAAACGCTATTCAATGCACAGATGAATGGTAGATTTGTAAATGTGCAAGATGGATTCTGATGAGAAAAATGTTTTGCTACGACACAGTGACCCAACTTTCATTGCAGTAGATGCAGCTATTGATTTGATCATTGAATCTATAGCTTCATCTACTACAAGAAAAGTTGGTTCCGTGTGTCACACCAGAAGGTTTTTCTTGCCCGAGTTCATCCTTCAAATCTACAAATCGACCATTCGTCCTTGCATGGAATACTGCTGCCATATATGGTCTGGTATTCCTGCTGTTCATCTCAAGGTCCTTGACAAAATCCAGAGACAGATATGCAACATGGTTGGTCCTGATCTGACATCCCGTCTGCAGTCGCTATCTCACAGACATGATGTGGCTTCCCTCTGTCTTTTCTACAAGTACTTTTATGGCAACTGTTCCGACAAGCTATTTTCACTGGTTCCCAAACTGCATGAAGTTAAGCGTGCTACTAGGTTGGCATCTCGGTCCCACCCTTTCACTGTCGAAATTACAAAATGTAGCCATCTCTTTTACTCCAAGAGCTTCTTATCTCGCACCTCCCATCACTGGAACTCATTTCCTATCACTTGCTTCCCTGATAGCTATAATCTTCAAATATTCAAATGTAATGTCAATCAACATCTGATGCCTTGATCTTCGTCCCTGTCCTTCTCTCTATCCTTTTCCCAAACACTCCTCTTTACTCTTACTCTCATTCGCTGTAACCCCTCGCATGCTAGTGGCACTCCTACCTGGCTTGGGGTGATTTGCTTAAAAAAAAAAATAATCACTCCACTTCATGTCAGTGAAAAATGTGAGGCCAAAAAGGTGCTACTCTCCTGGAATCTAGGCAGACAGAAAAGTTTCTCTGTGGTGATTAAATGAAAGCAGTTTTATTTTGGAGGTGCTAAAATTTACAAGCCATTTCTTGCTCCAGGGATTGGAGATCCTTTTCGAGAAAAGCTGCCGGGTTTACTTTGTCAGATCTGACGGAGTTGTTTTTGAGACAGGAGTAAATGGTAGTGCCATCTGGTACTCCGACTATATATTTCGAGATTCTTGATAAAATTCAAAGAAGTGTCTGCAATTTAATCGATCCTGACCTGGCATCTCAATTTCAGTCCCTTTCTCACTGATGTGTCTTTTTTACAAATATTTTCATGACAATTATTCAATTGATAGTAATTGATTTAACAAAATAATTGTAAAATAAAAAGAAAGGTGAATTAAAATGTCTTTCAAATTTAAAAAATGTAAAATTAGAAATTATTAATTCAGGAAAAATATTGACAGTGACCTGCTTGGTTTGTTTGTCTGATTGGATGGTAGAGTGGGAACAAGGAAGAAAAGCAAAGAGTCAAATGTTGCTTAGTGCTACAAGAGACAGGAAGTTGTGGAGAGACATCATCATCCATATCAACAAGGAATACAGCACATAGAAGAAAATGTATTGTTACAAAGAGCAACATTAATAAAGTAAAACCAGTCGTAAAATGCTATTAATGAAAAGTTCACTGTTGTAATAAAAATGCAACAATAAATTGGGATAAAACTAGTAAAAAAGTGTAATAGTAATAATAGGGTGTATCAACACTTTTGAGTCTCTTGAAGCTAGTACTGTAAAGATGTTAGTAAACCATGATCCTTTTATCCAATAGAAAGGTGATATCCAGGGTTTGCCAGATTGGACTGTTTTTGAAATCCCACTGCTCCAAAATCATGAATTTTGTAACGTGTGCCTTTTGAGGCTAATTTGGTCTACTTCATTCAAAATTTAGCAAAGCTTCAGACACAGCAGTCAGAAAAGTTAGGTGGTCTTGAAAGAGGTCATGTAGCATAGCAGCAGTGGCAGAAGTACACAGGCAAGAATAACACTACTTATGATTGTTTCCTTGTGAATTAAAGCATCTCTGAATTTGTTGGTATAATAATTGTGAGTTCAATCACTGGATCAGGTAGTACATGCAATCTCAATGGAAAACAGGGTAAGCAATAACTGAGCAGTACTGAAAAAAGAACAAGATATGAATAGTATATATAAATAATTCTTTGAAGGTTACCTAGATCAACAGACACCTGAGAAAGACTGGAGAATTCAATAACAAAAATATTGTGATAATAATAATGAAAATAAAGACATTAGTCTGAATGTGAATAAAATTGAGTATTTCTAAGATTTCAGATCTAGACCAATTCCTTACGTGTAGCTCAATCTCAACAGATACCTGATGAAGGCTGGAGGATAAAGGGATTGAAACACTGATAATAATAATTAAGATGAAGACATTAGTTTGAATGTGAATAAAATTGAGTATTGCCAAGATTTCAGATCTAGCCTGATTCATTACTTGTAGCTCAATCTTGCAACTCTGGCTCAAAGGTAAGACTGAGTTGATCTTAGATAGGAAGGACTGAAATAGAATAGATATTGCGTAGTTGAGTTTGAGAAAAAAATCCTCATTCAATACACGAAAGGTCTCAGCTGAGAATCTCTTTATGGATATAATACGCATAATTTATCCAAACGTCAAGAAAATTTTTCTTTGTTGACCTCATCTTCCTGAAAAAATAAATAATCAAATGACTGGAAAGTTTGAATTTTCAAATGCTAAAAACGTTCCCTGCCAAGCAACAATGATATCTGACCTCAACTCTATGTTTGGCTGCTGGAAAATTTTATCTCTCACCAAATCTGCATGGAGGTGGGAATTAGTTTATGTTTTTATTTATTACATAGTTTTATCTTTTTATCTACTTGCCTACTTACAATCCTACGAATACAGAAAGATCACCCTATATGATAAAAATGTTAGGCAACTAATTTTAAAATCATAAATCATTGTACTACTTCTTCAGGACATGAGAAATAATACCTCTCTACAATTTCCTATCCTTTGTAGCTCTGAGTATGTTTGGTCGTTTTGTTATCCCTGTGCTGCCATATATTTACACAAGCTCATTAGGTAAGTTATATGTAGCTTTCCCACCACCTTCAATATGCCCTGTGAGTGTCAAATTTTCCAAACTGCCTTTTCTCATTATATGCCCTATAAATTTTAACTCTTTCTGATTTTAAGTATAAGCATTATTTTTGTTTCAATTTTCCTTAAAAATTTGTTGATGCTTACTCATTCCTTCCATGGTATTCTCAGCATTCATCTATAAAACTACATTTTTGTTGCATCAAGTCATTTCTTCATTTATGAGGAGATTGCCCAGCATTCACTTCCATATAAATGTAGTGTTATTACATGAAAATTTTGTATTCTTTTCTTGGTTTCTATTGAAATTTTCCTGTCTCTTCATACTTTGCTTAGCTTTTGGAAAGTATCTTTCACTAAGCCAGTGTGCCTTTGGATTTCAATATCACACATTCCATTCCCTGTTAAAACTTCTCAGATATTTAAATTATTGTACCGGTTTGATTTTTGCATCTCGAATTTGTAATTTGCTTCTTGTAATTGAGGTTTAGTTCTTTCTTTTTGTTTTCCTTCACTACCTGCTGTAGGAGTTCTTATAATTTGCTTTTCTATATCTGCTAAAACAATGTGTCATCTGCATATCTTATGTTGTTAAGTTTGTGGCTGCCAATAATGAATCCTCTTTGGACTTCTAATCCTTGTCTTGCATCTCTATCTCTTTTTGTGTATTTACGGAATTCATCTTCTATCAGTAGGAAGGTGGTGTGCTGACAGTATAGGTTCTGGATTATTTTACTTAAAGATTTTGACAGAATGCTGGATTTTTAACAGTCATTCTCCTGCTTGGGTACTGTAACTAAAGAAAGATTAAGAAACTGTGATTTAATATCTACCCTCTCCTTATATAGCAATATTTCTTGCTATGCCATTTTCATTCCATTTTTTTCCTGCTATATCATTTTCATTCTAATTTCTTTCTTACTTTACCATTTTCATTTGCTTTTCTTGCTATAACATTTTTATTCCCCTCTCTTGCTATACCATTTTCTTTCCTTTTCTTTCTTGTTGTACCATTTCCATTCCTATTTCTTTCTTGCTTTACCGTTTTCATTCCTCTTTCTTTCTTTACCATTTTCATTCCTTTTTCTTTCTTTACCATTTTCATTCCTCTTTCTTTCTTTACCATTTTCATTCCTCTTTCTTTCTTTACCATTTTCATTCCTCTTTCTTGCTTTACCATTTTCATTCCTCTTTCTTTCTTTACCATTTTCATTCCTCTTTCTTGCTTTACCATTTTCATTCCTCTTTCTTTCTTTACCATTTTCATTCTTCTTTCTTTCTTTACCATTTTCATTCCTCTTTCTTTCTTTACCATTTTCATTCTTCTTTCTTTCTTTACCATTTTCATTCCTCTTTCTTGCTTTACCGTTTTCATTCCTCTTTCTTTCTTTACCATTTTCATTCCTCTTTCTTTCTTTACCATTTTCATTCCTCTTTCTTTCTTTACCATTTTCATTCCACCTTTCTTTCTTTACCATTTTCATTCCTCCTTTCTTTCTTTACCATTTTCATTCCTCTTTCTTTCTTTACCATTTTCATTCTTCTTTCTTTCTTTACCATTTTCATTCCTCTTTCTTTCTTTACCATTTTCATTCCTCTTTCTTTCTTTACCATTTTCATTCCTCCTTTCTTTCTTTACCATTTTCATTCCTCTTTCTTTCTTTACCATTTTCATTCCTCTTTCTTTCTTTACCATTTTCATTCCTCTTTCTTTCTTTACCATTTTCATTCCTCCTTTCTTTCTTTACCATTTTCATTCCTCCTTTCTTTCTTTACCATTTTCATTCCTCTTTCTTTCTTTACCATTTTCATTCTTCTTTCTTTCTTTACCATTTTCATTCCTCTTTCTTTCTTTACCATTTTCATTCCTCTTTCTTTCTTTACCATTTTCATTCCTCCTTTCTTTCTTTACCATTTTCATTCCTCTTTCTTTCTTTACCATTTTCATTCCTCTTTCTTTCTTTACCATTTTCATTCCTCTTTCTTGCTTTACCATTTTCATTCCTCTTTCTTGCTTTACCATTTTCATTCCTCTTTCTTGCTTTACCATTTTCATTCCTCTTTCTTGCTTTACCATTTTCATTCTTCTTTCTTTCTTTACCATTTTCATTCCTCTTTCTTTCTTTACCATTTTCATTCCTTTTTCTTTCTTTACCATTTTCATTCCTCTTTCTTTCTTTACCATTTTCATTCCTCTTTCTTTCTTTACCATTTTCATTCCTCTTTCTTGCTTTACCATTTTCATTCCTCTTTCTTTCTTTACCATTTTCATTCCTCTTTCTTTCTTTACCATTTTCATTCCTCTTTCTTTCTTTACCATTTTCATTCCTTTTTCTTTCTTTACCATTTTCATTCCTCTTTCTTGCTTTACCATTTTCATTCCTCTTTCTTGCTTTACCATTTTCATTCCTCTTTCTTGCTTTACCATTTTCATTCTTCTTTCTTTCTTTACCATTTTCATTCCTCTTTCTTTCTTTACCATTTTCATTCCTCTTTCTTTCTTTACCATTTTCATTCCTCTTTCTTGCTTTACCATTTTCATTCCTCTTTCTTGCTTTACCATTTTCATTCCTCTTTCTTTCTTTACCATTTTCATTCTTCTTTCTTTCTTTACCATTTTCATTCCTCCTTTCTTTCTTTACCATTTTCATTCCTCTTTCTTTCTTTACCATTTTCATTCCTTTTTCTTTCTTTACCATTTTCATTCCTCTTTCTTTCTTTACCATTTTCATTCCTCCTTTTTTTTCTTTACCATTTTCATTCCTCTTTCTTTCTTTACCATTTTCATTCTTCTTTCTTTCTTTACCATTTTCATTCCTCTTTCTTTCTTTACCATTTTCATTCCTCCTTTCTTTCTTTACCATTTTCATTCATCCTTTCTTTCTTTACCATTTTCATTCCTCTTTCTTTCTTTACCATTTTCATTCCTCTTTCTTTCTTTACCATTTTCATTCTTCTTTCTTTCTTTACCATTTTCATTCCTCCTTTCTTTCTTTACCATTTTCATTCCTCCTTTCTTTCTTTACCATTTTCATTCCTCTTTCTTTCTTTACCATTTTCATTCCTTTTTCTTTCTTTACCATTTTCATTCCTCTTTCTTTCTTTACCATTTTCATTCCTCCTTTTTTTTCTTTACCATTTTCATTCCTCTTTCTTTCTTTACCATTTTCATTCTTCTTTCTTTCTTTACCATTTTCATTCCTCTTTCTTTCTTTACCATTTTCATTCCTCCTTTCTTTCTTTACCATTTTCATTCATCCTTTCTTTCTTTACCATTTTCATTCCTCTTTCTTTCTTTACCATTTTCATTCCTCTTTCTTTCTTTACCATTTTCATTCTTCTTTCTTTCTTTACCATTTTCATTCCTCCTTTCTTTCTTTACCATTTTCATTCCTCCTTTCTTTCTTTACCATTTTCATTCCTCTTTCTTTCTTTACCATTTTCATTCCTTTTTCTTTCTTTACCATTTTCATTCCTCTTTCTTTCTTTACCATTTTCATTCCTCTTTCTTGCTTTACCATTTTCATTCCTCTTTCTTGCTTTACCATTTTCATTCCTCTTTCTTGCTTTACCATTTTCATTCTTCTTTCTTTCTTTACCATTTTCATTCCTCTTTCTTTCTTTACCATTTTCATTCCTCTTTCTTTCTTTACCATTTTCATTCCTCTTTCTTTCTTTACCATTTTCATTCCTTTTTCTTTCTTTACCATTTTCATTCCTCTTTCTTTCTTTACCATTTTCATTCCTCTTTCTTTCTTTACCATTTTCATTCCTCTTTCTTGCTTTACCATTTTCATTCCTCTTTCTTGCTTTACCATTTTCATTCCTCTTTCTTGCTTTACCATTTTCATTCTTCTTTCTTTCTTTACCATTTTCATTCCTCTTTCTTTCTTTACCATTTTCATTCTTCTTTCTTTCTTTACCATTTTCATTCCTCTTTCTTTCTTTACCATTTTCATTCTTCTTTCTTTCTTTACCATTTTCATTCCTCTTTCTTTCTTTACCATTTTCATTCCTCCTTTTTTTTCTTTACCATTTTCATTCCTCTTTCTTTCTTTACCATTTTCATTCTTCTTTCTTTCTTTACCATTTTCATTCCTCTTTCTTTCTTTACCATTTTCATTCCTCCTTTCTTTCTTTACCATTTTCATTCATCCTTTCTTTCTTTACCATTTTCATTCCTCTTTCTTTCTTTACCATTTTCATTCCTCTTTCTTTCTTTACCATTTTCATTCTTCTTTCTTTCTTTACCATTTTCATTCCTCCTTTCTTTCTTTACCATTTTCATTCCTCCTTTCTTTCTTTACCATTTTCATTCCTCTTTCTTTCTTTACCATTTTCATTCCTTTTTCTTTCTTTACCATTTTCATTCCTCTTTCTTTCTTTACCATTTTCATTCCTCTTTCTTGCTTTACCATTTTCATTCCTCTTTCTTGCTTTACCATTTTCATTCCTCTTTCTTGCTTTACCATTTTCATTCTTCTTTCTTTCTTTACCATTTTCATTCCTCTTTCTTTCTTTACCATTTTCATTCCTCTTTCTTTCTTTACCATTTTCATTCCTCTTTCTTTCTTTACCATTTTCATTCCTTTTTCTTTCTTTACCATTTTCATTCCTCTTTCTTTCTTTACCATTTTCATTCCTCTTTCTTTCTTTACCATTTTCATTCCTCTTTCTTGCTTTACCATTTTCATTCCTCTTTCTTGCTTTACCATTTTCATTCCTCTTTCTTGCTTTACCATTTTCATTCTTCTTTCTTTCTTTACCATTTTCATTCCTCTTTCTTTCTTTACCATTTTCATTCTTCTTTCTTTCTTTACCATTTTCATTCCTCTTTCTTTCTTTACCATTTTCATTCTTCTTTCTTTCTTTACCATTTTCATTCCTCTTTCTTTCTTTACCATTTTCATTCCTCTTTCTTGCTTTACCATTTTCATTCCTCTTTCTTGCTTTACCATTTTCATTCCTCTTTCTTTCTTTACCATTTTCATTCCTCTTTCTTGCTTTACCATTTTCATTCCTCTTTCTTTCTTTACCATTTTCATTCCTCTTTCTTTCTTTACCATTTTCATTCCTTTTTCTTTCTTTACCATTTTCATTCCTCTTTCTTTCTTTACCATTTTCATTCCTTTCTTGCTTTACCATTTTCATTCCTCTTTCTTGCTTTACCATTTTCATTCCTCTTTCTTTCTTTACCATTTTCATTCTTCTTTCTTTCTTTACCATTTTCATTCCTCTTTCTTTCTTTACCATTTTCATTCTTCTTTCTTTCTTTACCGTTTTCATTCCTCTTTCTTGCTTTACCGTTTTCATTCCTCTTTCTTTCTTTACCGTTTTCATTCCTCTTTCTTTCTTTACCATTTTCATTCCTCCTTTCTTTCTTTACCATTTTCATTCCTCCTTTCTTTCTTTACCATTTTCATTCTTCTTTCTTTCTTTACCATTTTCATTCCTCTTTCTTTCTTTACCATTTTCATTCCTCTTTCTTTCTTTACCATTTTCATTCCTCTTTCTTTCTTTACCATTTTCATTCCTCTTTCTTTCTTTACCATTTTCATTCCTCTTTCTTTCTTTACCATTTTCATTCCTCTTTCTTTCTTTACCATTTTCATTCCTCTTTCTTTCTTTACCATTTTCATTCCTCTTTCTTTCTTTACCATTTTCATTCCTCTTTCTTTCTTTACCATTTTCATTCTTCTTTCTTTCTTTACCATTTTCATTCCTCTTTCTTTCTTTACCATTTTCATTCCTCTTTCTTGCTTTACCATTTTCATTCCTCTTTCTTGCTTTACCATTTTCATTCCTCTTTCTTTCTTTACCATTTTCATTCCTCTTTCTTGCTTTACCATTTTCATTCCTCTTTCTTTCTTTACCATTTTCATTCCTCTTTCTTTCTTTACCATTTTCATTCCTTTTTCTTTCTTTACCATTTTCATTCCTCTTTCTTGCTTTACCATTTTCATTCCTCTTTCTTTCTTTACCATTTTCATTCCTCTTTCTTTCTTTACCATTTTCATTCCTCTTTCTTTCTTGTTTTACCATTTCCCTTCCTATTTCTTTCTTGCAATACCAATTGCATTTGCCTTCCTTCCTTGTTATACAATTTTCATTCTCTTTTCTTTCTTGTTTAACCATTATCATCCCTCTCTCTTTTTGCTATATCATTTTCATTCCCCTTTCTTTGTTGCTATGTTTTTCATACCCTTTTCTTTCTTGCTTTACCATTTTCATTCTCCTTCCTTTCTTGCTATACCATCACTTTTGCCTTTTTTTCTTATTATACCATTTTCATTCCTCTTTCTTTCTTTACCATTTTCATTCTCCTTCCTTTCTTGCTATACCATCACTTTTGCCTTTTTTTCTTATTATACCGTTTTCATTCCCTTTCTTTCTTGCTATACCATTTTTCTTTGTTCCCTTGTTTCTTACTTTCTTTATGATATATAATGGATCAAACTCCATTTTCTTATTTCAATCTCACTTTCCTTTTCTTCACCACTCAAGAAAAAATAAAATAAATAAATTAATAAAAGATGAAAATAAATATGCCTCTCTTACTTTTATTCTTTCTTATCTCTGGCATTTTCATTTCTTTTGCAACCGGGCAAATATATTTCCAGAATCATTAATTGAACGCAAAAATTGGTTCTTGAATACATAATTCCATTTTTCCCACCCTCAACATGATACCTGTGCTTATGTGAAGCAAGCCCATATGACATTAATATTATTCTGGAAGGGGTCTTCATGTTGTCAGAATGCTTGTTGGCTTTTCTTTTTTTGGTTAATCTACTACTGACGGTACCTGTCGTCTTTGCATGGGAACACATTTAATTCCTAGCAGATAGATCTGTTAGGCAAAATAGCATTTCTTGTCTTCCATCTTTCTGCATGTGTATGTTTCTTTTCTTTCATCTTGACACTTCATCCTTGCCTTCATTCACTTGTTGGAGAACATGGTTCGCTTTATATTGAATCGAGGCATACAAATTACTACTTTCCAATTGCACCTGTTTCTTATTTAAGCTGTTATACTGTAGCTAGTAGGCTTTCTCGTCTCATAAACTAGACTCGGGCTTACCAATTTACTAATTTCAAGCTGAAAATATCTACATGAATACATACATACAATAAGTGTTAACATTTTTGGTCTGGTACAATAAAAAGTAGTTTTTATAATCAGCTCCTTGTAGCACACCAGTAAGTACCTGACTCCTTCTGCTATCCTCTAACTTTACAAGAGCCAGATCAGATCAAAAATGGAATACTGTTCTAATGGAATTTCCCACACACCCTATTGCATATGTGGATTTACTATATTAGTAGATATATACAGTAAGCACAGGATATACGTGACAGACTGACTTCAGGAATTACTAGCCTGCTAACTGATTCCTTATCTTTCAGTAGTGTATTCTCTTTTACAATAAACCTCTCTTTCCTTCTTCTATGCCTGCGTTGCTGTTCTTTTCACTTGAATACCACCTTTATCTGTTTGTAACCTCTTTTAAGGATAAAACACTGTTATCATATTTGGATGGGGGCTGCCAAGACCTTGATCAAGTTCAAAAGTGTCTTAAAGCCCTTGTGGGTGACGAATTATTCCCCACTCTCCAACCTCTCTCCCACAGACAGGATGTGGCAAGCCTCTCACTGCTCTATCACTACTTCTATGGAAAGTGTTCATATGAACTACATTCCCTGGTCCTGCCAATTCAAACCTTCAGGACAAGGACTAGCTATGCCACTTACATAGTAGAAAACCACCCTCATTCCCTCTGTATTCCATCAGTGAGAAGTAAGTTAAACAGCTTCTTCCAGTGAACCACTGCTCTGTGGAACTGACTCCCAAGAGCATGTTTCTCTGATCACTACAATCTTAACCTGCTCAAGGCTAGGGTTAACCATTATCTTCCCCTCCTATCCATGTAACCCTCTACTTTGAGTGGTCTCTGGTGAACACTACCATAAAAACAAAAATACAGGAACTGCTTGGTATTCATTTGACTGAACAGAGGAAACCTTACACTTGGTCAGAAGCACCTCCCTTGGAGCTCAAAAGGTATTGAGACAGGTGAGATCTGGTAAACCTGGTTGCCTCAGGCTGCTGGATGCTTGGTCTGTCAAGATCTGTCTTAGTTATGCCAACTCGATTGGTGCTGCCCTCTTCTGCTGGTTTTTCCAGTGAGATCATGCAGATCCTTGCCTATTCTGCTGTTGGGATCTTCGGGAGTTGGTTGCATTCAGTCTGGTCTCTCCACTTGACCTTACCACTGTGGGTGGCCCTCTTGATGTTGGAATGAACAATTGTCAAATGTTTCATGTTGACTTATTATTACTTTAATGACAATAATAGAGATAAATCAATAAATAAGAAATGAATAAAAGTATAAAATTATCAGTAAACATGAACTATAATAAAAAATATAAAAGGAATAGATATTAATAATTGTTAAGAATTTGGGTAAATGTTCCCATCAGAGTTATATATTAAATAACAATTGGAAAAAATGTTCATGAAAGTAAAATGTTTCAGAAAAATATCCAATAATGCATTTTCATCTTCAATCTAATGAAGCCTGAAATGGACGAAATGCATTATTGGATATTTTTTTGGAACATTATACCTTCATGAACATTTTTTCCAACTGTCATTTAAAATATGAATAATTGCATATAATATTTTTTATACAGGTGGTTTGTGAGACGTGAAAACTATTTCTAGGGTTCCATGAAGATGAAAAACGTCGAGAAATTTGGAGTCTCAACTTAAGTATTATGAATTTCAAGCTTTAATCAATTTTACATTTCAATTAAATGGATTTCATTGATAAATGATGTCTCTGATCACAAGGAACATATCAGATAAACTTGGAATGTGTTGAATGCATTTGCATTTTTAAGGTTATTGCCATGATGTTGTTGTGTGGTCAAAGTTTTCAACTTATTTAAAATATTGTTAATTGTATATAATAATTTTTTTCCCTGTGTCATGAAAACTATTTCAAGGGTTCCACGGGGGTAAAAATGTTGAAAAACACTGATTTAGACATTTATGCCATACATCCATATGATGAGGCTGTTCAAGAATAAGTTTTCCTATTAATATTATGGTTTTGTACCATCTTATAATGTTGAACAAAGTACCACTAGTACCAATTTGTTTGGGGTACCTTGAGGTGGTGTAATGGTTAGCAAGCTTGTCTTGCTAGAACAGTTGCAACTGAGTAGTGAGTTCTATCCTCACTGGGTGCCCCCAACTTTCGGCCTTGTGCCACATCTAAGCTATGCTTGGAAAATTAATATGGGCACCTCAAGGTGGTGTAATAGTTAGCAAGCCCGTCTCGCTAGAACAATTATGACTGAGTAGTGAGTTCAATCCTCACTGGGTGCCTCTTACTTTTGGCCTTGTGCCACATCCAAGCTATGCTTGGAAAATCACTAGTACCAATTTGTTATGATTGATCGATATACAAAGGTATATGAACTGTTTAGAATTTATTAATTCCACATTCTGAAATTTTATGACGGATTGTAGGCATAACTGAATTAAATCAAGTTGATAATACTGAAAATGTCCCAACATTTTCACAATATAAAATGAAAAACTTTTTAAAACAAATGCTTTAAAAAAATCAAATAAAAAAAAATAAATGAGACTTGGTAGCTTCTGACATTTTCATTTGCTTTTATTGTTTATTTCCACCAGGAAAATGATTTTACACAAAGCAGATGCCAGACCTTTACTTCTGCCTTTGTTAGTTCAATAAAAGATACAAAATATCGATTTCCGCCCATTTTATATATTACTGTAGAGATTAACTATTAACATTGCAGTAAAAAGGATGCTGCAAAAATTGTCTAAAGATAATGACTAAAGACGGTGATGTGTATTCTTTGAGTGCAGGCCATTGTTTAAATCATGTTTGTCAAGGGTCAGTGATCAGATGCTCTGGTTATTTAAGAGTTGAAGTCTGCTTCTTGTTGACATTCTCAATAGATAAGCCTTTATTGTGATCATTTCTTCTTTGTTCTGGAAAAATTCTGATTTTGTCTCAACTTGGATAAACGAGCAAGAAGATATTTCTGAGATGAGCAAAAGATGTGTGCATATGTAACCAAATGTGTAGGTATGAAGGAATATCTATGTGCATTTCTCTGTGTGGATAGGTAACTTCAGGAGAGTAAAGTGTACATATATAAAGAATTGTATGTATTTATATTAATATGTATTTTTATAGGTATATAAATGATAAAATGGAGAAAACTATTCAGTTAGCCACTATTATTCTTATATATATATATATATATATATATATATATATATATGATTTCTTCATTTATGGGTATATAAATATATTTACTTAAAACTGCTTGTATGTATGTATGTATGTATGTGTGTGTGTGTGTATATATATATATATATATATATATATATATATATATATATATATATCCAAATCTAGGATTGGTGTATACGGAATAAATTCCAATAACCAAAAATTACTATTCTTAAAAGAGTGCTCAATACAGAGTAGAGCATATATAATTGTTTATTTAAAAATTATAACATAAATATGTTATAAAATCACTACAAAATAGCCATTTTGTTTCAACACCTCCGGTGTCTTATCAAGTGATGATGTTGAATCTTTTTTTTTAATCATCACTTGATAAGACACTGGAGGTGTTGAAACAAAATGGCTATTTTTGTAGTGATTTTATAACATATTTATGTTATAATTTTTAAATAAACAATTATATATATATATATATATATAAAATGAAGAGGTTATAATGGTTCCAACGAGAGAAAAGTGTGTATATTAAAAAGAAGCTTGCAGTACCTCTCTTCTTTTTAATATATATATATATATATATATATATATATATATATATATGTGTGTGTGCAGGTATGCAGAAAAATAGGAAAGAACACGTTAGGTAAATAATCCGGAGTTCCTTAGTATTTTTGCTTTTATTTTTAAAAAGACAGTGCTCCATACAGAAGTAGAGCTTATATTATAATATTTAAAAAAAAAATATGATTCCTTCGCTACATAAGAGTTCTCACCTTAATTCAACTTAATTTCAAAAATTATATTAGGGGTCTCGGCTCTCGCTTTTGAAACATGAGAACTCTTATGTAGCGAAGGAATCGTATTTTTAAAAAAATATTATAATATATATATATACACACACACTGTTGTTGTTTTAAAAAAATTTGAAAGATAAATAATAAAACAAATTGATTAATAGTAAAAACAAAACAAAATAACATTATAACTTGGAACGCGTTTTCAATAAAATTGAAATTACGTTACTTTGCAATTAATAAATAAGAAAATGCAAAGAATTAAAATCCGTACTAAATGTTGTAAAAGAATCTTTGAATATAACTAATAATAAAATCGGTGATAATGCAACACTAGTTAAAGATACACAAAATAAACATTACAAAAATGCTTTCTTCTAATTCTGAAAATTATGACCACTTTTGTGAAAACAACAGATAAATAAATGTTACACTTAGATGTGTATAGATGAAAAATATTCCTGCCACTATAAAACATTGTGTGTTGTACTTGTTATTGTATTGATAGTCTGCAGTTCAGTTCTGTGTTCCTTCTTTGCTATTCCAGCAACGTTGCTATCTGAGCAACAAGTCCACTGGTGAGAGAGTTAAGGTGACGAGAACAGGTACAGGATTAAAAACTGAACTGAAAGAAACTGATACATCGAAAATAACGAGAGTCCATCATCATATATACATATATATACTTTAAATGTTAGATTTATTAGATATGAAGATTTATACTGTGGCTCTATCTGTAGGGTATTGAGCACTGTATACAAAAATTCACTGATAACCTACATCTGATTGGAATCAATTTCATTT
>OZ038513.1:31493073-31528073 GCA_964036315.1 Acanthosepion esculentum
TCTGATGATCACCCATTATTACCAGAAATGGGATTTTTCTTTATGTGCCATGTCCCTACAGTATGTAGATGATCACGGCTCTCCACATTTTCCTGTCTCTTGTACCTCTAAATAAGTTTTGTCTTTTTGTTATTTCTCCCAAACACTGTTCTACCGTCCATTTGCTCAAGCTCACTAAGTACGCAATGTGCTGCCTTCCTCTGTCCCTCTTTCCCTCAATCTTCTCTGTGAGTATCAAATTTTCCAAGCCCTCCTTCCTCATCACATGCCACAGAAATTTCAACTGTTTCTTCCTTATGTTAAGTAGAAGTTTCCTTTTTCTTTCTATTTTCTATAAAACCTTGTTGCTCAGATGTTCGGTCCATGGTATCCTCAGAAGAGACAGAAAAATTTTGTTAGACAGAAAGAAAAGAGTAATGGACTGTTATGTGATATCTGTCCTCCTGTATGGCAGCGAATGCTAGACAATCTCCTCAAAGATGAAGAAGAGACTTGATGAAATGGGATAGTAGGCATTAATGAATCAAGTGCTGTCATTTGTGAACCAATCTGGTTGACCATTGTTATTTCATAGTGAGTTTGATCCTCACTGTGTGTGTCATATTCATAGACTTGTGCTTAACTTTGCAAGCAGCTTCAACAGTGCTGTGTTTTGCATTATCTCAGTTCTTGAGAACTGATTTAATCTCTTTATGAATATATGAGACAATTCTTAAAATTCCAATAATTGGAACCGCATTTGTCACTATTTTCACAAATCTCTTTTTTTCACTGTTATTATATATTCTGATCTGTTTGTCTATTATTCACTAATCTTGGCATAAGGACTAGGAAGAGTTGGGGAAGAATGTGTCATGCTAAGTCTACTTTAAACAAAAGCATCCAGAATGTTGTATTCATCTTGAGATTTGTCCCCTGACTATTACTATTCATGTCGCAAGGTTTAAATGTACAGTTCCTTCAGTTTCACCTCACATGTGTTTGGGGAATTTCATTATGGACACGGCCTTGAATCTCGTGTTTCACAGCAGATATTGTTCTATTTACTTAATATGATAATAGTAACAAGAAAGACGGATACCTGAGAGATCATCGAGACACATTTGTATCGAAAGTTAAGACCTTACATCTCTGGATTGCCTGAGATGTTCTTTCCTTATTTATTCTTATGCTTTGTTGAAAATGGATATATTTCAAAGGGAAGAAGAGAAATGGTAAAGTAGGAGAGGCGTTGGTGAGGAGGAGGAGGAATGTGGATACCAGATATCTTTCCTCCTCAAGAGTATGAAAAAAAAATATTGCTGAAATCCTTTTTCAGTTTTTTTCTATAGCAGTAAATTTATTGACACAAGATTTTTTTTTTTTCCCCCAGCTTTTTGGTTCTCCTCCTCATCCTCTTTCCTTGGCAAAACTGCTACCACAAATGCCAATGGATATATTCCACATCATCTATAGCAAACTTTGTTGTTTTTTTTTTTTAAATATATCTTTGAAATCTTTTAGAAACAAAGAAAAGAGTACTGGACTATTATATGATATCTGTCCTCCTATATGGTAGTGAATACTGGACTATCTCCTCATAGATGAAGAAGAGACTTGAAGCAACAGAAATGTCGTTCTATAGAAAGATGCTGTTGTAACCTAGGGAAGGTTACTGAATAGAATAACCACATGAAGTTTTGTAATGAATGATAATACTTAGCACATGAACAACATATATAAGATTTGCCAGTGGCATGTAGAAGTAGTCAACTGCTAGAAGTGAGTCAAGTGAATTCCAAAAGGAATCTCCAACTGCAGACCAACATACAGTATTTGCTACTGTATTTATGTGAATGGGGACATACCCATTATTGTCCATAGGTATATTACAACAAACTGAGATGATGGGATTGATTAATTTAGAAACTTAATTACAGTGTCTTTAATCCTTCTGTTCATAATGTGATATAGAAGTCTAAAGAAAATATTAGTAATTTTTTTGTAAATAATGCCATTTATATATTATATAAAAATACTGTTCGGATATTGTCTCATTCCTAAAAAAGTTTGTGTTTAAAATACATTGCATTGAAAATGCTTATTGAAATTTTCATGAATTAATTAAGAAAAGAAACATAAGTCACGAAAGAGCTTTATTTGAGAGAAAAAATTGACATTAAGAATCTTGAGACTCTCCTTGGGACATTTACTTAACGAATCCACCGTTAGCATCAATGACAGCTTCAATATGAGCTCTGAAATGTTGACATGCCTGAATTAGATGATCTTTATCTATTTGGGACAGTGTGCTAGATATTGAGGACCTCAGTGATTTTATAGTGTTATGGAGACGCCACATATAGTAGTCCAGCAGATTCATGTTTGAAGAGCAAAGAGGCCATATGGTTCGGATGACATAATCATGGCAGTTGTAACTTGTCCATTCTTGTGTTGTCTTGGCCTTATGAGATAGCACATTGCTGATAAGTAGACAAACTTACTTCCATCATGCTCTTTATCCAAGGCCTCATAGCATCTCCAAAACCTCCTCATCAGTATTGATCCTTAATCTCTGAGGAAAGAAGTGAGGATGAATGACATCTCCCTTGTTGTTGATGACTCCTAGAATCATCACAGTTGCCAGAATCTTTGTATGTATGCCTTTTGGAATGTCTTTGGGGTTTCTGTATCGCTATCAGTCATTCCTTTGGTTGACCTTTTTGTCCTGATCAAAGATTTTCTCATCAGAGAAATCCAAAACATTCCAGGCTCTTGATGTTTTGATTTGCTTTTGTGCAGATCAGACAGATATCTCTTGTCTTTGCAGACATGAATTGGCATCTCTGCATTGCATGTGACTTGTACTGAAGGCCCTCATGCAAAATTCTTCCAATAAAATGCCTTGAAACCTTGAATTCCTTAGTAATGATGCCAATTGACTTTTTGGGATTCTTATTGTTATAATTCCATGCTAACAGGAATATAACAATAAGAATTGTGGCTGGCAGAGGATAGCAAAAAAAACAAAAAAACATTTTGTTTATAGTTACTTTGTTCAAACTTTTTTCAATAAATGTTTTACGATTTCAAAAAACAAATAGGAATATATACTTGAAAAACAAGGTGGATAAAATAAGTAAAGGTTTATTGTAAAAAACAAGTACAATAAGAATAAAGGTAACAGTTATGCACAAGGTCGTCGCAAGTCAATCAGTAGTGAGTGGTACTATTGGAAGGTCAGTAGTTCTTGTGTAAGTCTGAGTTGCACTCAACAAATCCCAGCTAGTCTCAGTAGTCTGTTGACTATATATACAATATATATATATATGTGTGTATATATATATATATATATATATATATATATATATATATAAAACTTCCTATAAGTATCAGTATCTATATATATATATATATATATATATATATATATATATATATATATATAACTTCCTATAAGTATCAGTATCTATATATATATATATATATAACTTCCTATAAGTATCAGTATCTATATATATATATATATATATATATATATATAACTTCCTATAAGTATCAGTATCTATATATATATATATATATATAACTTCCTATAAGTATCAGTATCTATATATATATATATATATATATATATATATAACTTCCTATAAGTATCAGTATCTATATATATATATATATATATATATATATATAACTTCCTATAAGTATCAGTATCTATATATATATATATATATATAACTTCCTATAAGTATCAGTATCTATATATATATATATATATATATATATAACTTCCTATAAGTATCAGTATCTATATATATGTATATATATAACTTCCTATAAGTATCAGTATCTATATATATGTATATATATAACTTCCTATAAGTATCAGTATCTATCTATATATATATATATATATATATATAACTTCCTATAAGTATCAGTATCTATCTATATATATATATATATAACTTCCTATAAGTATCAGTATCTATATATATATATATATATATATATATATATATATATATATATATATATAACTACCTATAAGTATATATATATATATATATATATATATATATATATATATATACCTATAAGTATCTGTATATTATATACAGATACTTAGTGTACTTACTTACCTATAGTGTAGCCACTCATGGAGGTGACAGGTTATTCCATTACATCACTTATCAATAATCTTTTGGCACTTATCATACAAATTTGGGTGTTCTTATGGCATTCGACCCATAGCAAGCATTTTACATTTGGCTACTCCTCTAGAATCCCTATCAGCAGCGTCCAGCTTTTTGCGAAATTTGAAAATAAATAACTGTACAACTTTCAGGTAGCGAGTTTTTTGGTGGACAAGTGACGTAATCCCACAATTAAACTCATGTGAATTCAGGTACAAAAATTTAAATCTCACTTCCAACTTGAAACTATAATGCTTTGAGGAGTGTCAGTTTTGATGATAAATTTTGAAAAAGAAAACAATTTTGAATGCTGAAAAGAATTAATTCATTTTTATGTTCGCATTTTTTGCAAAAGAAAGTATTCTCTTGAATTTAACTTATTGAATGAACTTGAATAAAAATGTCAAATATTGTAACAAAAATGTGACAATTATGATAAGTAAAAGAATCTGTAAAAGATGAGGTGTGTTTGTAGAAAATAAAAGATAGTGTCCTTAAACAAAGATTTATCTTCAAAGTTTGAAAAGTTGTTTCTTGAGAAACAAATTTTCCTGATTTAGAAAATTAGGCTTAATTCTGTCAGTATGAGTGTACTGAGATGTAGTTCTCCAGAATGAGATTAAGAATACTATGGACTGATCATGTGTGCAAAGAAGAGGTTTTAAGGAAAATAGGAAAGAAAAAGGTGGCCTTTCAATCAAACAGTAGAAACTTCTGGGATTTATAATGAAGAAAGTGGGCTTGAAGAATTTAACACTCACAGGACATACTGGAAGCAAGACGGACAAGGAGGTATCTAACTCGGGAGCTTATCTAAATTATTATCAGAGCTGGGAATTGTAAGGTGGGGGGGGGTAAAAAGCTGCTTGATATTGCTCAAATCTTTCTTCTTTGAACCTGTTTAGTGTTTTTTAGTGTAAAAAGTAATTTTATTGATGTGAGGACAGGAAGCTGTGGAGATCCATGATAGCCTATGTCCAGAGCAGACATGGCATATGAAAAATATTGATAATTTTCTCAGAATCTTTTTGATCAACTACAAGTTCTAATTGTCTTTGCAAGTTCATTGTGCTAAGTAATATTCGTGTAGAAGCAATGAACTCTCTTTAATTTTGTTTCTGTCAAGCTATTTAAGTGTGTTTAGAGGCTCCTAGAGACTGATCTATTGAAATATATTCCGATCTATTCATTGAAGCAAAAGTCAACCACCATAACATAGCCTTCCTGTGCCTTTTCTGTAAATATTTTCATGATAATTATTCCAATGAGCTTTCCTCTTTGGCATCTCAACTTTCTGAATAATTGTTGGCAAGGTTTCATCATTTTACAGTTGAAATAGCTTCTATGCTAACCTTTTCTTCTCTCACACTTCTTGCTTGTGGAACTCTCTTCTGGCTTCATGCTTTCCAATCAACTTTGATCTTCAAAAACTTAAATGCAATGTCAATTGACATCTACTGCCTCCTTAATTCCTATTTTATTGTTCTCTCTCCTTAATAATGTTTAATTTTTCTCATATTCTCTCACAACACCTTGCAGCTTAGGGATTTTATTGCCTTGCTTATAGATAGCACATGTAACTCTAACAGAAAATAACATCATCATCAAGATGTTGACTTTCCACACTACTTTGAACAAAAGGTTAGGAAGGAAATTCCCATCAGTACTGGAAAGTGCAATAACAACTACTGGACTTGAGAAACCTATTTTCCTGAAAAATAGTTTTTCGAGGAAAATTTCAACCAAAAGCAGTTCTGCCTGCTCAGTCAATGAATATTAAATGTTTCTTTGTAGGGAAATGGCTAATATTACCATTGGGGTGAAATGATTAAAAAAAATAAATAAAAGATTCAGTTTGAAATTACCTGAAGGTTACCTAGCACTCGAGGAAGGCTGGAGAGCCACCTGCCAAAATGTTAGGATAATAACAATAATGATGATGACAATAGTCCACATGTAAATAAGGTAGATTTTTAATTTACTACTTTTTAACAATTTTAAGTTTTTTTGTATCTCTTGAGACTTTTTTTGTGGAGTATATGACTCAAGGTCCTGGATTGTACTCACTCCTTAAGCATTGAGTCCATGCTCATTAAGGCCCAACTCTAATGGGTGCGGCATGTCATCTGCATGTTGGGGCATTTCTTGCCAAGACATCTGCTGTACAGAGAGCTCCTGCATGGCAAGAGAAACCAAGGCCATCCCAAAAAGTGGTACAAAGACACTGTGAAGGCAAATTTTTAGGAGTGCAAGCTCAAACCCATAGAACTAGAGGAGCGGGTCAGTGATTGACGAATCACAATTCATGATGCTGCTAACACCTACGAGTATGCTTGACGCCAGAAGCTCACTGCTGCCAGAAATCAATGCCACAGGGCATCGTCAGCAGTGATTACAACAACAGACTCTCAGTGCCCCCACTGTTCCAGACTCTGTGCCTCCAGCTTGGGATTGTGCAGCTACCTCCGAGTTCACAGATGAGAAGCAGATACAACACGTCATCTTCAGATTTGAAGGACAACCGATAGATAGTAACTCAAGTGGAGTGTATTTCTGTCACTCTATTTTAAAAGTCCTTTTGACTATATTAAGTAGCCAACAATGTTTACGTATCATCTGTAGATATGAAAATAGTTATATAAACATAGGCACGAGTATCGGGAATGTGTACGTGTATTTTATGATGATGAAATCATTGTATAAGCACAGACAATTTTTTTTCTTTTGTTTTATTTTCCCCTCTTGCACTCTAACGTAAGGTTAAACTATCTGAATGACATTTAAGAACTAAAATATCTCAGTGTAGGAATTTAATTCTGCCTCTAACATAAAAAAAACAAACTATATTTCTTTTTTGTAAAATCTGTTGTTTGAATATCTACCTTACTCCTGCGAAAGGTTATGCCATGTGTGTTTGTATTGACTATTCATGAGAAAAATCCAGCAATTTTGAGAAAAGCTAGAATTGTTGGCGAAAAAGGCTGAAGTTGAAATTTTAAATGATTTTCAATCGAAGTGGATTTATCAATTTAAACTCGGAATATATTTTAATTATTTGAGAAATATAATTTTAAAAAGTGTCTGTTAAAAAGTGTGTTTTACAGACTCTGCCATTGATTTTGATCTATTGTGGGTCTAGATTACTCACAGAAATGATTTGATTATAGTGGCAAAGGCTCATGTAGAACTGGCAACACGTTTTGGAAGAACCAATAAGCAAAAAAATTATACATGCCATGCCAAAAATTTCACTAAACAGTCCTTCTCAAATTTAGATTCAGAATTTTCTTTCTCCTAGACTGGCTGCCACTCAAGACAAGCAAGCAGACTATTTAACCCATGCTTCTTTTCCAAGGATATTAGTGCAACATGAATGAAGAAGAATTACCTGGAATTTGAACAGCTTTCTTTCTTGATAACCATTACACTACCAACACACACACACACACACACACACACACACACTTCAATTTAGATAGATAACTGACAACCTTAAGGGTCCATTGGTTATAATTTATTTCCCCAGATATATGGTTTTTACTTAGTTCATCAGACCACACTTCCAAGGGTGAAAAAAATGTTTTAAATTTACATATAGTTTTTATATACTTTTAAGGGGCTACTGTAAGGTGATATATATATATATATATATATATATATATATAAAAATGAAGTTGTAGCCTCTGTCTGTCTCTTTGTTTGTTATTGAGCTCCTACTATGGATTTGGAGATAGACCCCCAAAACCATATATATTCTGAAACCACAATACCCAGGGTACTTGGATAAGTATATTTCATTTTGATCAAAGGGGCTCTCTGGAGGGCACAAACCCCCAACTAAAATATTTTCCCCCTTAGATCTTAATTAAATTAAATTAAAATTTAAACACGAGAATGACTCCTATCCAAAATATAGAAGGAGAAAGCCAGAAGATGGATGTCACATCGATAAGATCATTGAGTAGTATTGAAATGTATCATTTTTCTCCACAAATTACAACAATGATTTAAAATCAATCATCATTTTCTTACAAAAAAAAAGGTGTGATACACAGCAATGTGCAGGTAATTCAGCTAGTGTATATATATATATATATATATATATATATATATATATATAACAATAATTGTGCATTTGGGCAGCAATACCTCTTTTATACACATTTCACTAAAGACGACTGACAAGTTACTGTTTCATGTTGGCTGCCAGGTCATGTAATTTAATAATTGTGTATTTGTGCAGCAATCCCACTTTTATATAAGTTTCATTTAAGGTACTGTACTTACTTTCCTTGTTACTGATTAAATACACAATTATTAAATTACATGACCTGGAAGCCAACAAGAAAGTAACTGCAGTGCTTTGTCAGTTACCTGTAATGAATGAATGAGGGGTTCTTTTCAAAATTCCTCGATGATTCACAATTATGACAGACACTTGAAGATAGCTGGAGATTACAACAGGCAAACTGTAATTACTACAACAATGAAGATGAGGATATTGGTCTGAATAAAACAATGTATAATAATGATTATCCCCCATCGTGAAAAAATCTGACAACAATTAAAAGTTGTTGAGTTTTTAAATTTTTATTAAATTGGAAATTCGTGAATGTTTTTCTTGTTGGAAAGGTAATTATGCTTATTTATCAAAGACAAAGAAAACCTTATTTATTTTTTTGTAACTTAGATGAAAATTGGATACCTAAGTTTATTGGAAGCCTGTTGGTAGCTGATTGTATTTATTCCTACAATTTTATGCAAAAACTTCACAACAATGAAAGTTCTGGGTACTTAGTTCTCAACCACATTGTCAAATTGTTGGAAAAATGAACCCCTTAATATATTAATAGACAATATTTCATTACATTTTCGATGTTTTTTTTTGTTTTTTTTTTGTTTTTTTTTTACTAATGTTCAGCTTATACAAGACCCAAGAGCAACTCAAGGTATGTTACTGAAGGCAGTTGTTGTATGAGTGGTAAGAATAAGGGGCACATTTTATGAAGATATGTTGGAAAGATAATTGTTAAACTTTGACTTGAAGAGGTAGTGGTTGGGGAAAGAATTCTCCTTGGATTCTGTTCCACAAAGCAACAGTTTTTGGGAAGAAGCTATCAGAGTGGAACTTACTCCTTAAAGAATAGATAGGAAATGAGGTTGATTTAATCTACTCAGGGTAGGCCTTAGCTAGGAGGGTTAGAGTTGGGGGGAGAGAACTAAGGGATGTAGCTTATCTGAACATTTCCCATGGAAGTAACAACAGTGTAGCAAGAGGCTTGCAACACTTTATCTGTGGGAAAGGGGTTGTAGAGTGGAAAATAATTCATCACCCACAAGGCTGCATTGTTGCTCTTGGTCTCTTTTCAAGGCTGTAAAGTGAAGACTGGGCATTGCAAATCAATCAGCTAAAGTTTCTGGGACACATAATGAGGAAGGAGGGCCTGGAGAATCTCATACTCACATGTCAAATGGAAGGAAAGAGAGAGAGAAGGGAAAGCAACGAGTAACATACTTGATGAGCTTGAGCAGGTGGATGACAGAACACGGCCTGGTGGAGGAAGCAGAGGGAAGGAGCTTGCTGAGAGCTGCAAGGGATAAAGGGAGGCGGAGAGTCATGATCACCTGAGTCCTGAAAGAACATGGCACATAAAAAGAAAAGAAGCCATTTTTGAGATAAATGGAAATTCAGGTGCTGCTTGATGATGATGGAATGTTACAAGTTTAGATTTTGAGCTATTGAATGTAACCAGCTATTTTTTTAAATTTTTTTTCCCCCCAGTGAATTGTTAGAGCTAAGTCAGAGGAGAGATCAGCTGCCAATCTCTGGTCATCTAAATTTTGGAGCGTTCATCTATATGCTGTTGTATCATCTGCATAGATATTCACAAGAGGTCAGAGTATTTTCTTAGGCAGGTCATTAATATAAACTCAGAAGAGAGTTGGAAATGAACATTGGTGTATGCCAGCATTGATCTCATCGGTCTTAGAGGACTAGTCATACACAACTACCTACCCTACTACTGTTAGGAAGGACTTCATAATTGAGAAAAAACTACCAGTGATTCCATGGTACATTATATATATTATTCATGGAATCTGTCTATATTTCTGAGATGAGGTATTATGTACATTATTTACATTATTCGGACTATTGTCCTCATCTGTGTTGCCATATTTATTACAACGTTTCAGCCGTTGTACGCTCTGGCCTTCTTCACGTTGTTGGAATGTCGAACTGAACCCTTTATTTCGCTCACTGGGGTAGACTGTTCTAGTTCCACGTGCCATGTTTAATGGATGTCAGTTATCAATTATCTCCTGTTAATTTTTCTCTCTGAAAGCTCTCCACTGCCTTAATTGGGTATTGAACTCACACTGTTTGGTTCCTGTCACTGGATCTAACCAACGCCTTTATCCACTCCTTGAGGACACATGGCACAGTAAGCAAAATAAAGGGTTCAGTTCGACATTCCAACCACCTGAAGATGGCCGGAGCGTACAACGGCCGAAACGTAATAAATATGGCGACAAAGATGAGGACAATAGTCCGAATAATGTAAATAATGTACATAATACCTCATCTCAGAAATATAGACAGATTCCACGGTAGTTTAGTAGTTCAAGATGACTAAAGATTAACTATGACTTACACATTCAGGAATGGTTAAATCTTAATTTTGAGTTGAGGTGGAGAGAACAACCTGGTGCAATTGAGTGACCATCACGATGACCAGACTTAATACCACCAGACTTTTTCTTGTGTGGGTTTACTGAAAGGTCTTGCCTACAGGCTGAATCCAAAAACAATTCCTAAATTAAAATCAGCAGTTTCTGATAAATTTTCTGAAATTAAACTATAAATGTGTCGCATCACTTGCAGAAGTATTGCTGATAGGTTTCAGTGTTGTATTAAACACAAAGCGGAGAACTTTGAACAAAGCAAATAGTTTTTTAATTGTAACAAATCATGTTGCTTTGATGTGACAGTACTTGTTCTTAAACTACTGTTATTTATTTTTGTTCAATAAAAGTTAATAAACAAGAAAGGCGTTCCTTTTGCCACATCATATATATATATATATATATATATGCGTATGCATGCACATGCACACAAATTTCTGTGTTGTGTGTAAACTGCTTTTTCAATTAAAAATTATCTTTGGACTCTATTCCTGGCCACAATTGTCTTTTCAATATCTTTCTATTGTATCAAAACCTTCCCTGCTCCCTACTCATTTCCTACCTACCTACCTGTGACATACTGAATTAAGAGTCTGTTCTTAATATTCTTTGATTTTGTCTAACATCTTTTCTGTTTTTGAACACAGAAGTCATTGCAATGTAATTAAAACTCTACTCCATACCCCTGGGGCGTTTGGTGTTTATTACTCCTTCTCTGTCGATGCCATTACTTCTTCATTTTCTTTGATCTAAAAAAAAAATTGTCTTCCTGCCTTGTAGCTCTGTGACACCCTCATCTTGTATGATCTATGTCTGGAAAGACAATATCTATAAATACATACATGATGATTTTGCTCTTTCTTACATTGCATTAAACAAAGACTCCAAGTATGTAATTGTATGGCCTGGTATATAAACATTACATCTTAAGCATTTATTTGTCTGTGTACATATGTTTTAGGCGTATGTGTATATATATATATATATATATATATATATATATATATATATATATATATATCTATATCACACACACATTTTATATATACATATATATATATATATCTATATCACACACACATTTTATATATACATATATATATATATATCTATATCACACACACATTTTATATATATATATATATATCACACACACATTTTATATATATATATATATATATATATATATATATATATCACACACACATTTTATATATATATATATATATATCTCACATACATTTTATATATATATATATATATATATATATATATATATATATATATATATCACACATTTTATATATATATGTATATATATATGCAGGTATTCAGAAAAATAGGAAAGAACACGTTAGGTAAATAATCCGGTGTTCCTTAGTATTTTTGCTTTTATTTTCAAAAAGACAATGCTCCATACAGAAGTAGAGCTTATATTATAATATTTTTTTGTTTTAAAAATATGAGTCCTTCGCTACATAAGAGTTCTCATGTTTCAAAAGCGAGAGCCGAGACCCCTAATATAATTTTTGAAATTATGTTGAGTTAAGGTGCCTAGACCCGCTTCCTCGTCAAGTGAGAATTTGGGAATAAGCTATCTTTTGGTTAGCGCGTGTTTATAAGTGCGGTCTCTTGGAACATTAGTTGCTATGGAAACGGCTAGTGTCGGCCATTTTGGTTAGGTGGTCAAAGAGCTAAGAATTAATTTTTATCTACAGACCAGTCCCCTTCGAAAGATGTATGTCAAGTTACAATGGGGGGTCTATTTCAAGAGTGATAGTAGGTTAAGCTGGTCAAAAGGCAATTTTTTATGGCTTTGCCGCCGGTCGTTATGAGTGAAATTGGGTTGACAGAACACTTGCTGTCTATAGGTGTGCTAGCACAAGTCATTGTGACTGAGGGTTTGAGTGTGTTGGTCTTGTTCAGATTGTTGATCATGCTAGATAACACGCCATCTCACACAAAACTGTAACTAAGGTCTGCTCAATATAAACCACAGGTGGGCTCTGTGGATGTTGAACAAATACAACTCTGCCTGAGCGAGCATCTGCAATAGGGATTGGCTAGCCTCCCTAGTGGCCAGCTATTATTTTTTATTATATATATATATATATATATATATAGCCTTAAATATGTATGAGTGCATTGACACATCGATAAAAACAAGTAGTATTGAAATTAACAGACAAGGTCTGTCTGTTATTTATTTTAGTGTGTTTTTCCAATTTTTGAACAAAATGTATACCCTTTTCAAAACTGTGTAAGAACTGTCTAAAGTTCACGTTTTTGTTATCATCTGATTGTTTTTGACTGTAGATGTCATTATTAGGAACTGAATATTGTCAGTATCAAAGGGTAAAGGTCTTTGGCTCACATTTTAGCATTTTTGGAAACATCACAATTCAAATTTAAATGTTAGTGGAGGCTTGTATGCAATAATTTCACAGTGCTTGATAACACCTTTGGAAAATGTCTATTAATATTTGATGGTTGCTAGCAAAATGAACAGATCAATGTGCACGTGCAACAATTAGGATATCTGGGAAGCGTTTCAACAGTGGACAGAGAGTGTCATATGGAAATCCAAAGGTGCATTGGGATAGCAAAAGATGCCTTCCAAAAACTAAGCAAAGTATCATGAAACAGGACAATTTTGTCAGAAACATAAAAAATTCGGAACTGTTACGCAATATCTGCCCTCCTATATTGCAGTGAATGCTGGACAATCTCCTCATATATGAAGAAGAGACTTGAAGTAGCAGAAATGTGGTTCTACAGAAGGATGATGAGAATACCATCGACTGTACATGTAAGCAGTGATGAAGAACTAGAGACAATGGCAACAAAAAGGACACTAATACTAAACACCAGGAAATAGCTGAAATTTCTAGGGCACATATTGAGGAAAGTGGGCTTGGAAAATTTGATTCTCAGAGGACAGATTGATAAGAGGTAAGAGAGACAGAGGAACATAATGCATAACCTGTGTGGTGGGCTTGAGTGAGTGGATGGTGGAGTAGGGTTTGGGATAGATGGCAAAAAGATCAATTTTATTAAGAACAGGAAATTGTGGAGAGCCATGATCACCGATGTCCTGAAGGGACATGGCTCTTAGAAGAAGTAGAATAATATTATAATTATTTCATATTTGTGGTGTAATGCATTCAAATTCCAATCGAGTTTGTTACATTCACTTATGCATAAATACTCCTAGGAAAGTTATGAATCCATCTCTTCTCCCCCCAGGTAGGGATTAAATAGCAGTACAGACTGGGTCCTGTAGTCTTGGTCAGCAACCAGTCTAATGCAGAAAGAAATAGCAGACTAATGCGGGGAAATCTTCTAGTCAGTCATGAATTGAAAGAAACATCATTCCCAAGCATATATCACATATGGCATGATTGACAGACATTTTAAAATGCCATATATATATATATATATATATATATATATATATATATATATATATATATATATATGTGTGTGTATCTATAATTCTTAATACACTTCTAGATGATCTTTCAGGACGTGGGTGATCATGATTCTTCACAACCTCTTGTAGCCCTTAGCAACATTAGTCCCTTTACCAAGCCTTTAATCCTACTGTTCACACGGACTCCTCAGGTAGATGTCCTGCTGCCTTCTATTGTCTCTCTTGCTCTCGATATGCTCTGTGAATGTTAACTTCTTCAAACCCTCCTTCCTTTTCAGCTACCTTTTTCTGATTCTGAGTGTAAGTGTCCTTTTAGATTCCATTTTCCTTAAGACCACTTTGTTGCTTACATGCTCCATCCATTGAATTCTCAGCATCCCTCTGTAGAGCTAAATTTTTGTTGCATACAGTTTCCTCTTCATCTGTGAGGTAATTGTCAAAGCATCAAGTGCCATACTGGAAGACTGATATTACATAGCAGTTGAGCACTCTTTTCTTTGTTTCTAACAACACTTTTCTCTGTCTTCATACTTTACTTACTTTCTGAAAGGCATGAGGATGTTCTCCAGCAATCACTGTGCATATAGGAGATTAGATATTACATATCACTTGAGCACTCTTTTCTTTGTTTCTGACATTTTCGTATTTCTTCACACAACATCATGCCAGAAAGTTTTTCTCGTTTGACCCCATCCTTCGAATCAACCATCCATCCATGCATGGAATGTTGCTGTCATATATGGTCTGGTGCCCCTGCTGTATATCTCAAGGTCCTCGACAGAATTCATAGGCAAATATGCGATTTGATAGGTCCTGATCTGGCATCTAGTCTACAGTCGCTTTCTCGCAGATGTGTTATAGCTTCTCTTCTACAAGTATTTTCATGGCAACTGTTCTGATGAGCTACTTTTCCCTGGTTCCCAGACTATATGAATTTAAGCAAACTACCAGGCTGGCATCTCGGTCACACCCTTTCACTGTCAAAACGGTTAAATGTAACCATCTCTTCTACTCAAACAGCTTCTTCTCTCGCATGTCCTGTCTGTGGAACTCCCTTCCACTTACTTGCTTCCCCGATGACTATAATCTCCAAATATTCAAATGTAATGTCAATCGACATCTGACACCCTGAACTTGTTCCCTGACCTCTGTATCCTTTCCTCAAACACGTCTTTTAACTCTTGTTCTCAGTCCTCTGTAAGCCCTTGCGTGCTAGTGGCACTTCCGCCTTACTTGGAGTGAATTGCTTTAAAAGAAATATATCATAACCTTGTGTGTGTGTACATACATACATATATATATATATATATATATATAGGTATGTGTGTGTGTGTGTGCGTGCGTGTGTGTGTGTGTGTGTGTGTGTGTGTGTGTGATGGTTGCTGCTAGCACAAAGTCACAAGTCATCGTGACCCAAGTGTTTGAGAATACTGGCATGGTTCAAACTGTTGATCATGTGTGCTCTCTTCCAGAAACGTAACTAATATCAGCATAGTTGCAGTATAAACCACAGGTTGATTCTCTGGCTGATGACAAAATACAAATGTACCTGAGCAGGTGTCTGCAACAGAGATTATATAACGAGCTTTGCAGATGGGAGTACTTGGAAATATCATCCAGCCACAGACATGGTTATTATAGTTTTAAAATGTATTTCTACATAAACATTGTATAGTTATTGTGTGTATATATATATATATATATATATATATATATATATATATATATATGAAGTCCTGCCACCATGATATTTTTTATTTGTTCCTCGTGTGTATATAGTGGGGAGCAGGAGTTGGTTCAGCTCTAAATGCAAATTTAAATTTTCAATGTGTGTGCATGAATGTGTGCAGCTCTCTTATTCATTTGAATATAAAGTGCACTTAATGGCTTTTTACCTGCTTCTGCTTACCATTTTGCAAATGTCTTTCATTGTATATTACATGCCTAATAAGGAATCATATAAATCCATGTGTACGTCTTTCTCTTATTTTGTATGTATATCTTTCCCTTTGTGTGCAAGTGTGTCACTGTGTGTGCATCTCTTTTTCTCTTTTTGTGCATGTCTCTTTCTCCTTTTGTATGTGTGTGTCTCTCTGAGTTTCTATCTCATTTTTGTATGTGTCTCTTTTCTCTATGTATGTCTTTCTCTTTTTTATGTGCGTCTTTCTCTTTCTTTTCATGTGTGTGTGTGTGCACGCCTTTCTCTTTCTTTTTGTGTGTGTGTTTCTCTTTCTTTTTGTGTGTGTCTCATTCTGTGTGTGTGTCTCTTTCTCTGTGAGTGTGTTTCTATTTTTGCTTCTCTGTTTCTCTTTGTCTCTGTGCATCTTTTTCTCCTTTGTGTGTACCTTCATCTTTCTTTTTTTGTCTTTTTCCTGTGTTTATCTTTTTTTTCGTCTTTCTGTGTGTCTGTGTGTGTGTATGTGGCTTTGTCCATATGTGTGTATGTGGCTTTGTCCATATGTGTGTATGTGGCTTTGTCCATATGTGTGTATGTGGCTTTGTCCATATGTGTGTATGTGGCTTTGTCCATATGTGTGTATGTGGCTTTGTCCATATGTGTGTATGTGGCTTTGTCCATATGTGTGTATGTGGCTTTGTCCATATGTGTGTGTTTGTTTTTATGTGTATCTGTCTGTGTGCCTCTTCTTTTGTGTGTGTATTTGTCACCTTGTCCCCTCCCCTCAGTTTGATCATCTATCTCCTTCTCTGTATGCTTGTTTGTGTGTATGTGGCTTTGTAAGACTCTGTATGTCACTCACCCTGTCATATTTTTCTTTCTCTCTCTCTCTTTTTATCTGTGTGTATGCGTCTGTTATCTGTGTACACCTCTGGCTTTCTTTATTTCTTTTTCTGTCTGTTTGTGCTAAGATTTTTTTCAAGCCATTTGTTGTTTACAATTCCGCTGTTTGCTTCCTTTTAAAAATGGAATTACTTTATATTTTTCTTACCAAAATATTAAGTTTTCTTGATACATTTCTGAATCATATTCAACCAACTTTACAGATTTTAATTTTTTCATGTCAAAAATAGTTAACAAAAAACGAAAAAATTAGTCCCCTTTTACAGCTGTTTGACCCACTGTCTGCTCTCTCTCCAAGTGTGATTTTACATTTGATATAAAAATGTTCATCTTGGCTAAAGTTGTTAAAAAAAAAATCAGTCTGTAATAGTAACAATTTTCTCCAACCAGCATTAATCTTGATTCTCCAAGACTAAAACTGGTGCTAAAATATTCTCAATAACAAGAGAGAAAATCTTGCAAGAAATGTTACTCAGAAAGGCATCCATTTTGGACAGTATTTACTTGACTGTTTGACTTTCTTGAGGCCCTATCTGTTTTTCCCATGTCTCACCAGACATGTCACAAATTGCCCCAAATAACTCCACCGTGAAATAAAGAACTTCATTATCCATCATTTTTTTTTTTCTTTGTGGAAGCCATTTTATGCATAAGTTCTCCAAAATGATGAGTAAACATGACCTGGTATTATCTGCATGAATCAGAATGGTTGCTTATGTCTAGGAAGTTAATTTTATTTTCTGGATCGCTATTTAGCAGGCAAGATAATAAAAAAATGAAATGGAAAAATAATAGAAATGGGAAATAATCATTATTTTCATCCTTGCTTATGAATTTAATTAACATATTTGATAGTATATAAGAAACTTCCTTTTATATTGAAGACTACAAGATAATACAGTTAAGCTGGGTACAAATACTGACAGTATATCTGTAGATATCTATCTCAGTCTATTCAAATCTGTCAATCTATCTATTGTATCTATCTCAGTCTGTTCAAATCCATCCATCCATCTGTCTATCTACCCCAGTCTGTTCATATCTATCATCATTTATCAGATAAGAATGAAATAAATGACTGTTTCAAATCACAAACGTAGACTGTAATGACATGAAAATGGCATTTATTCACTTTAATTTCATTTTTTAAATGTTATGCTAGTTCAGAATGTTGGCTGATCCAGGCTTTCCACAGATTTCCTGTTCTTAATTATCTCTGAATTGCCATAAATTGTTCGGAAAGTTTCCCATTGCCTGATCTATTTTTTTTTTAACTTGGAGTTGGCTCTTTCCTAGACTGGCTATCAATGAAGGCTAAATGAGTCCAGTCTACCCTGATATTTAATCCATACATGGGGAAAGCAGAGATAGATTCATATATTTCTTGTGTGTGAAGTGAAAACTGTAAACTTGGCCGGAATTTGAACTCGGTTCCACAGTTCCAATTTTTGAATTGATAATCATTATGTGACTTGTACACTCTTTGCTTCAATCCCCTTTGAAAAAAAGGAAACGAGAATAAACTAAAAATTGAAGCAACACAATAATCATCTGAGAGACCCGTCTCTGACTTCCATCAGCATGGCTGGTGCTAACCTCCAGGAAGGTTACTTGTGTCTTTTCAGATTAACATTCTCAGCTGACATGATGTGGAAAGATTATTCAAATCTATTGCTAGGTCAGCTGCTAAGAAAGTTTGTTCACTGTATTCTGTTTTCTCTCCAAAATCTATCTTACATATCTATAAGTCTACCATTGATCCATGCTTAGAATATTGCTGCCACATATGGTCTGGTGCCCCTGCTATTTACCTTGAGCTCCTTGATAAAATCCAAAGAAGAATCATCAATATTATTGGTCCTGATCTAGCAGCTTGGCTTCAGTCACTTTCCCACCTGTGTAAGGTTACCTCCCTCTGACTTTACTGTAAATACTTTCATGGTAATTGTTGTAACATAGGGAAGGTTACTAAATAGAATAATCAAACGAAGGTTGGTAATGAACGATAATACTTAGGACACGAACAACACATATAAGATTCGCCAGCAGCACATAGAAGTAGTCAACTGCTAGAAGTGAGTCAAGTGAATTCCACCATGAATCTCCAACTGCAGACCCACATACAATATTTACAACTGTATTTATGTGAATGGGGACATACCCATTATCGTTGTAGGTATGCTACAACAGTAATTGTTCAGATGAGCTCTTTGCTGTGGTACCTAGGCTTTTTGAATTTAAGTGCAATACCTGACTGGCAGGTTATTATTAATTTAGTGTTGAGCAGGCAGGATGTAACCATAAATTCTATGCTAACAGTTTCTTTTCTTGCACTTCATACTTGTGAAACTCCCTTTGGCTCCATCTTGTCCAGTTAACTTTAATCTAAAAAAAATTTAAAGGCACTGTCAATTGCTATCTACTGTCTTCCTGATTACTCTTTACTCTTCCTGCTCGTTAGTAATATTTTTGTTCCTAATTCTTCCACACCTTGTAACCCTTTGCATCTTAGTGGCTTTTCTGCTTTGCATGGGGTGAAACAGATTAAAAAAAAAAAAAAAACACCTGAAAGAGATGCGGAAGTTTAAAATGATATATAGAAGTCAGCATAGGAAGAAGGGAAAAATGGGAAATAAAGAAAAAAAATGGACTGTACTCAAACAATGCAAAAATGGTTATTTATTTTAATCGAATCTCAAACTAATTTTTTTTTTATTTTTCTGCTGGGGAGTTACATAGTAGGACAGATGGTTTTTGTGAACCTTTGTACAAATAAAATGTACCTGTCTATCTTGAAACGCGGTCTTTGAAATCTTTGTTTTAAATACCAACTTCTTGTCCCTTTAGAAAACATACAACCGCTTTGGCCGTCAAGCAGTCTTATCTTTCTTACATGTATTAATCGAGAAAAAGAAAGCTTAAAACAAAAAGTTTGAAGAAGAAAAAAAAAGATGGTGGCCAAATTATATTGAGTAAGTTTGTGAAAACTTACTCAATATTATTTGGTCACTATCTTCCCAATAAAGTTATATGAGAAAAGGACGATAATTTCATTATTTTGATGAAATTTGGACAAATTCTCTCTTTTTTTTTTTTTTTTTTGGCTCAATGACTTTTTATGTTGTTTTTTGTCAGAAAATTGATAGATTAGGATGATATCGTCAGTTCTACCTTCGAGTTGCCATAATGTGACCTGTTTGATAAATAAGGACATTTTCTGTCTTTCTAACTCTTTGCATCGGTAGAATGGAGTTAAATAATAGCTGAGATATAAAACTAAAACAAAAGAAGAAAAATTACTTTTCAAAAAGAAACCAACATCAAAATAAATTTCTTGATAATTGAAAATGCTGGAACTTTCTTAAAAGATGCAATCTATATCCGTGGAAAACTTCCATGCAACTTACCAACTTTAAATGCAAAGTATGAACAAGTGCAGTTACGGACACTTTTGTGATGTGGAAAATTTACTGAGTGCAAAATAAGTCATTAAAATTGTTTTTTTTTCTCTATGATTGAAATACCTTTGTTATTTAATATATATCGTAGATGGGTATCTTCACCTTTGTTTAATGATCGTTGATCATCTTCAAGGAAAGAATGTAAAAATTCAAGAAATAATCATTATATTGTTAACTGCCCAAAATTTGAAATGAAAGTGGGTTTTCATGTTAGGACTGTGAAACAGATTTTAGCACCGAGTGACATCATTAACAGCATTTTAACCCCTATGAGTCCAGATCAAAATGAATTTGTTCCCTTTTTTTAAAAATTGTTTCACCTCAAGCAAGATAATAAAGCAACTAAGGTGCAAGGGCTTACAAAATGTGAAAGAATAATAGAAAAGGAAAAACATTAAGAAGAGAGAGAACAATATAGAACAGGAATTAAGGTGACAAAAGATAGCAATTGATATTGCGTTTAAATTTTTGAAGATCAAAGTTGATTAGAAAGCAGGATGCTGGAAGAGAGTACCACAATCGAGAAGTGAGAGAAGAAATATGTTAGCATAGAACTTATGGTTGTATCTACCCATTTCAATTCTAAGATGAGGTGACCTAGCTGCCGATCTGGTACTGTGTTTAAATTTGTACAATCGAGAGACCAAAGAGGAAAGTTTATCAAAACAATTGCTATGAAAGTATTTATAGAAAAGTTACAGAGAACCTACATTTTGTGGTGGGAAAGTGACTGAAGCTGAGATGCCAGGTCAGGACTGATGACATTGCAGATTCTTCTTTAGATTTTTATCAAGAACTGCTAAATACATATCAGAAGCACCAGACCATATGTAGCAGCAATATTCAAAGCATGGATGAATGGTAGACTTATAAATATGTAAGGTAGATTCTGGCGAGAAAAGTTGTCTAGTATGACACAGTGAACCAACCTTCCTATCAGCTAACTGAGCAATTGATTTGATATAGTCTTTCTCCTTTATATCATTGGAAAACATCAGCACTAAAAATATTTTATTGATAGTGGGTTTGTTTCTTTTGATGTAAAGGGCCTAAATATCTATAATCGTTCCTTACTGCAGAGTACTGTTATGTTGTAGATCAAAATATACAGAAATTAGAAGTGGTGCTGTGTATTTGTGTTAGGTTTACATTGGGCACTTTTCTCATGAAAATGACATTATTGTCTATATATTTGAGATCTGCTTTCATTGTTTTTAAGTGTTTCAAGTAATGGGCACTTATATCGCCCGAGGGTTTCAGATTATGTATCTTTATTATTCTGTTTTTGTTTTTTAATGATGTTTTGACTGATCTATTCATAGATATTCCCATATTGTCTGAAGTTTCTACATGAAATAACACCATTGCATCTATTCTGTCAGGCTTTTGTCTTTGTTTTATTTAACATACTGATTCAGCTATATTTTAGGAGGTCTCATATTGTGTATGATTTTGCAATAAATCTTCTTTTTTTTTTTCATTATTCTATAGAATTTTCAGACTATTTTCTTCATTCTTTGTCACATAAAACTTTGACCAATATCTTCTGTCTTCCTCAGGTGTATACTGTATTTAAGCGGTCCTTAAAAAGCACAAAAAATGTTATATTTCGGAAAAAATATTAGAATGATCACATAGGTTGATATCACTTTGTAGGTGGTGCATAAAAATATTTCCTTGATTAACTCAATATTTAATTAAGCAGCAGATGTCTTGTAGTCATTAACTTGTAACATGAGCAGTAGGATAAAAATGTATGTGCTGACTGAAATATTCATTCAAAACTTCTGATGGATGCTGGCATCATCCAGTTCTAACAGGTATTGTCTAAATTCCAGTCCAGAATCTTTTTCAATCTTCTATGTGCCATGTCTCTTTTGGACATTGTTGTAACCTAGGGAAGCTTACTGAATAGAATAATCAAACGAAGGTTGGTAATGAACGATAATACTTAGGACAACAACAACACATATAAGATTTGCCAACAGCACGTAGAAGAAGTAGTCAACTGCTAGAAGTGAGTCAAGTGAATTCCACAATGAATCTCCAACTGCAGACCAACATACAGTATTTACTAATGTAATTATATGAATGGGGACATACCCATTATCATCTGTAGGTATGCTACACATCTATGCTAGATGTTGTTATTCATAGCTCTCCACAATTTCCCGTCCTTTGTAGCTCTTAGGAAATTTTTATTTTATGCTATCTCTGCTAAATTCTGTTCTGCCAAACATTTACACATGCTCGTTAGGTAGATTATGCACTATTTCCTTCTGTCCCTCTTGCCTTCAGTATGTCCAGTGAGTGTCAAATTCTCCAAGCCCTCTTTCCTCATTATGTATCCTGGCTGTTTCAATTGCCTCTTTCTGATGTTAGGTATTGTATCATTGGAAATGTTTGTGTTCAATTAGAAAATGAAAAACAGACAGAAACATTTGCAATAATCCAATATAAGTGTCTTTCTTGATTCCATTTCCACTAAAACTTTGTCATTGTTCACATGTTCAGTCCATGGTATTCTCAGCAGCCTTCTGTAGAACCACATTTCTGTTGCCTCAAGTCTCTTCTTCATCTACAAGGTATGATGGGTAAATTATCAATAATTTATATTTTAAATTTCACACATACGCATTGTTTGGTTTTTGATTTTGTTAAATGCACAGTATAGTAGGGTCAGTTGGGCACTGCCTGTGAGAAAAAAGTGCACCATGATGCAATTCATTCCACCAGAAATTTGGAAACCTCATGCTATACTGCCTGGCATTCATGCTGGAAGCTCCAATACAAACTTCAGACTATCAATCTGAGTGTCAGAGGTCCGTGCAGAGGATGCTGTGTTCCCAAAAGATGTACCAAGAGTGATAAAACCCAAATATCTAGTCAACATCTTCATGTTCGGAGTGATCAATAGTGATGATGACGTTAAGCCTCCATTCATCTTCCCATGAGACTTCAAAGTCAACACTACCTCCTCAAGTGGTTCTGGTCTGGGTCAAGAGGGTGGCTGCTGGAAGATCCTATGTTTGGCAACAGGACTCTGCACCATGCCACACAAGCAGAAGAACCCAGTCAGACAATTTCTGCAACCACATCACTCCTTACATCTGGCTACTTAACTACCCAGACTACAACCCCCTTGATTAGTCTGTGTGGGGCACAGTTAAGCAAGAGACCAATAAAACCTCTTGTAACACCAAAGATGAACTGAAGGATTATGGCATCATTCACCAATGTAAATAAGGAGACCATCCAGAAGAGTTGTAGGATATTCTGAAGTCATCTTCAGGCCATGGATGAAGCCAATCGCAATTTTATTGAATAAATTTACTCTTGAGTATTTCAAGATATTTTTTGTGTAATTTTGGAAAAATATATCTGTTAAAATGAGATGTCAGTGTTTCCTTTTTGTGCAATTTAAACAATAATTTATCCATCGCACCCAGTACGAGGAGATTCACTACCACAAGGACTGCCATCACTTACACTTTTCTTTGTTTCTAACAAAATTTTCATGTTTCTTAATACTCTGCTTAGCAAAGCATCTTTCATGATCCCAAGTTGCCTTCAGTTTTTGGCCTCACACTTTCCATACTCTGTTAAAACACTTCCTTGTTGTATTTGCTAGATTTTGGTATCTCCAATATGCAATTTGCATGTTCCTCTTGCTAACAACCATACATTCTTGCAATTGCTATTTACCTTCTCACTTGTAGATTCCTTTCTGTCTGCTATTAGCATGATGCTACTAGAATTCATTTATGGTTCCATACTGTAAGCATGAAATATATTTTAGGTTCATCTGGCAAAAAATAACCCTACAATTATAAGGCATCTTACTCCATATCAGCCTAAATTGGAACACATTTTTTTTATAGTGGTTTCTGTTTTTTTTTAATGTAAAGAGCCTCCAAGACTTGTAATCATTCTTTACAGTTGAAGTGACAGATTACTGTTATGTTGTTGACCAAAATGTGCATAAATTATAAGGGCTGCTTCAGATTTATGTTACAGCTTTACATGTAGCACTTTTCTCGGTGAAATGACATTATTTTCTATATTTTTGACACCTGTTTTAACAGTGTTTTAACTAATGTGTACAGGGCCCTTTTTTAACATTGCACTTGTAGAAATATTTAAATCCATCTCTTCTTCCCCAAGCTCTGGCATAAATATATGGGTGGAAATCTCAGTGGACAATATCTTTGAATTTGAAACCTTGTAAAAGGCAACAGTAAAATCATTTCACTACATTTTCCCCAAAATCATAAAAATTCACAGATAATAAAGACAAGGAACATTTGGAGAACCATGATCAACTATGTCCTGAAGTGACATGGCATTGAAATAAAAATAAAAAAGAAGCCTTCTGGTAAATGCCGTAAAAATTGTTGTTTTTAAGGATAAAAATCTGCTTTTAAAAAATCTGATGGGTTTGCGTTTTTTTTTTAACATGTCTCTCATCTCAGATTTTGATCTCACTAGAGAAATTCGGGTTTAATGCAGAAGTTGGAGAAACATATTATGAGAAAATATAAAATTTTATATTTTAATTCAAAGATACAATCTCTATGACTATCAACAATGAGTGCATTTTATTTAAAGAAGTGAGGAAATCATCTGGATGTGGGTGAAGCTAGTTTGTAATGAAGGATGGCAGTGTAAAAAAAAGTTTGAAAAACTTGGCAAAATGCCATTTTTTTTTTTTTTGTTCTTTTTTTCTTCACTTCTACAAAAAAAGTTCCTGATTAACTGCTTTATTTTTTCTTTCAGTACCATTTTACTATTAAGTGTCAGAGATTTTGGGAATCTGTGTTTCCTGGTAAAATAATACTTCAACTGCAATTTGGTAATTTGGATGCGTAAATGCTACAGAATTTAGATTCTTTTTCGATTTGCCTCGGCTTTGGATGAATCACACTAAACTCTTATTCTCCCCAACATTTTATAAAAGAGACTAAAAAATTTGAACATTTTCTGCTGGATGCTCAAGGCATTGTGAGCAGGTGCATTGTTGTGGTGAAGCACCCACGATTTGTACTGCCACTAAATAATGCATGTGGAATAAAAAAAAATTCAATGTTTGCAAAAAGCTATGATTAAAGTTGTATACTGCCAAGATATCATGTTAGATGATAACACAATCCACATATCTGACATTTGACCATAGCTCACACAACACACCTAGTCCCCATTACTTTTCAGACAGACTTCGAATGTATAGGAAAATGATATATAAATTTTTATATATATCCAGAACAATTTTAAGGAAAAAAACTATGGTAAAATGAAAAAAGTTTTGGAGTGACACATTTCATTCTTTCAGATGTAAGTTTGTTTATGTTTCACACAAAGAAGAGGGGGCACTGAGAATTCTATATTTAAATTATTTCTTAAAAATATATGATTTAGGCAACATGAAGAAAAAGAAACTAAAGAAAATCAGCTCGACTATATACTCAAAACATATATTGAAAAGAAAAAAACTACCAAAAAAGTAAAAATACATACACAGAGATACAGCTGAAAATACTCAAAAGTCATTGGTCAAATAATGTTTGAATTATCCCTGGAAACCAAACAAAAAAGTGTCTTAACCAATAAAAATGTCTTTTTTTTTTTTTGTTGGTCTTCAGTACACCTGTGTGCACACACTACAGTTCAAAGTTTGAAGCCATTCCCAGAATTAGCATGGGATGACCTTCACAGAAGAGTGAAAAAAATATGAAAAAAAAGAGCTCTTAGAGTCAATGAACAAAGAATGGAATCAATTATCAAACTTATACTTTGAGAAACTTTCTCTACAAATGCCAAAAATATGTGCTGCAGTGATCAAGGCTAAAGGAGGATATTTTGACAAGAGCAAAATTTAATCATAAAATGCTTTTTTTCTTCTTGTAATAAAATTTGTAATAAAAAAAATCATGTCTAACTTTTTTTTAACCATTTATAATAATTTTCTCTTATTTAAAGTACAAATCAACTACTTTTTAGGCCAATTTTAAAAAATTACCAGGTGTGGCCTTGAACTTTTGAACTGTATTGTATATACACACACACACACATCATGATTATGATTCCAATGTAATAAATTATAACCGTGGAATATTAGTGTTTGAGCCTTTTTTATATATATATATATTTTTGAATTGGACATAAAACAGAGCATTTGCTTAAATACTTGTATCTATAAAAAGAACGTTAAACATAATATAAATGTCTTTAAATATATATATATATATATATATACTCTTTTAAACATGGTTAGAAAGAAGACATTTTATTATTCACACTGTTTAATCATCTTTGTTGTTATCACAGTGTTTTGGACATTGTGCCTGCCAGCTTTCATCAGGTGTATATTGATGCAGTTAAAAGGAATTCTGAACCGAACCCTTTATTTAATCTATGGGAGTAGACTGTTCTCAATCTATTATCCCTGTTTAAGGATATCTCATCTAGTACTTAATTTTTAGTATTGCTCCGTTATTTAAGAGATATTTTATGTCTATTATATTTAATGATACACTATTTACATTATTCGGACTATTGTCCTCATCTTTGTTGCCATATTTATCACAACGTTTCAGCCGTTGTACACTCCTGCCTTCTTCAGGTGGTTGGAATGTTGAACTGAACCCTTTATTTTGCTCGCTGGGGTAGACTGTTCTAGTTCCATGTGCCATGTCTAATGGATGTCAGTTATCAGTTATCTCCCATTAATTCACCTCTCCACTGTTCTCTACTGCCTTAACCAGGTATTGAACTTACAACACTTCGGGACCTGTCACTGGATCTAACCAACGCCTTTATCCACTGTGCTATGTGTCCTTAAGGACTGACATCCATTAAATATGGCATGTGGAACTTGAGCAGTCTACTCCAGCGAGCGAAATAAAGGATTCAGTTCTACATTCCAACCACATGAAGAAGGCTGGAGCGTACAACGGACAAAACGTTGTGATAAATATGGCAACAAAAATGGGGACAATAGTCCGAATAATGTAAATAGTGTACATCATACCTCATCTCCGAAATATAGACAGATATATTTCATGATCTTTGTCTCAAATGTATGAATCATGATCATAAAACCTGTGCCCTGTTAGAGTCTTAGAAGCACCGCATGTATTGTCTCTGCAGTAGCAATGTTTTTTTTCCTGGGTAAAATAGCCTGACAGCACTCAACCCTCTTTAGGCTGGTTTTAAATTCAGAGTTTTTCCTTCTAGTCTATAAAACCTACTGTCTTACTATTTACCCATAACTGGCGGGGAGAGAAGAGATTGATTCATACCTTTCCCAAGAGTATTAGCATGTGAGCCAACATAATGAACTCATCAGGAATTCAAACTCATCTCTCTGATTCCTCAATCTGAGCTGCAGTCCATTATTCCACTGTGCCTCTTTCCCTGTATGAATATCCTTTTACAAATGTAATTGTTGTGCGTAGATAAATTGTTCAAAGTTCATGTGTTGTTTCAAGCTTTGCAAATTGGTATTCTCATATAAAGGAAAAATATTATTAAATAAAATAGACACATAATATGTATTTTAGTACACACACATTGTGTATTTAGGCAGTAATCCTTCATTTATGCATGTTACATTAAAAACGACAGATAAGGTACTACGATTAAGCTTTTTATTTGTCTTGTGTTCTGTCCAAATGTTCTATAATTCTGAGCACTTTCCACATGTAAAAAAATGGTTTAAAATAATGGAAGCCTTAAAAAGAAAAAGCCAACACTTAATAATATTAGCTACAAATATGGCCACAATGTGCTGTGTTTGGAAAATAAAACATCTCTATAACACTAAAAACATACACACAACGCACACACCGAATTGAAAAAATGAAATCATCCTTGATAATGGCTAAAAGTGTAGCCGAAAGCACTCAGAATTATTTATACAGATTCTACACATTCTGTGTCCAAAAAAAGAAAGCACTTGTTCGAGCACAAAATAAATTAAATAAAAAGCTTAATCATAGTACCTTGTCTGTTGTTTTTAATGAAACATGCATATATATATATATATATATATATATATATATATATATATATAGATGTGTGTGTGTGCATATTTTATTCAATATATGACAGACAAGGTGCTTTTATTTATTTTTTTATACAATTTCTCATGCGATCTAATAATTTTTTCTTTTCAGATGATAAATTATATAAAAACTGTCTGAATGTTCTTTTTATCTGAGTGCTTTCGGCTAATCATTAAGCCATTTTCAAGGATAAAATATTTTAACTGTTAAATAAGAAATAGTTTGTTGTATGTATGTTTTATAAAATGTTTTCATTTTTCAAAACCGGGTCAAGACTTTTTTTTTGTTTTTATTAATAAGGCTTCCATTATTTTTAGCCTTTTTTTGCATGTAGATGCTATTATATTTGTGTTGTCAACAAGTATGTTATGAATAGTGTCTGGTAGGTCTATATGAATATTTAAATGAGATCTAATTGAGCTATGGTCAGAAAGATGTAGAGTGAGTCTGCATGTCAAACATGTTGTAGTGTGGCCTATATACCTTTGGACAGTTTTTAAATAATTTATCATCTGAAAAGAAAAAAAATATTACTTTGCACGAGAAATTGTATAAAAAACTAAATAAAAGCACTTTTTTTCTGTCGTACTCAATGAAATATGCATGAAAGAAGAATTGCTGCCTAAATACATATACACACACACACGCATACATATATATATATAATATATATATATATATATATATATATATATATATATATATATATATATATATAATGTGTGTGTAATACTATTCATAGAGAACACATGCTGTACTGTTCCTTGAAAGAAATGCCAGTCCATTTATAAATAATCTCTTCATTTCTGATTGGTATGATGCTAGCTCATAAATAATGCTAAATGTGTAACCTGTGCTTGATTTACAAAAAGCAATCATTTTTCCTTCCCCCTGCCTTGACTGTTTTTGAATAAAATATTCGACCCCTCTTGGTAGGTAGCACATGTTTGCTACTCAAGTATGACCACCTAGAGAAGGCATGCATAACAAACAAGAGTAAATTTAACTGTTTCCCAACATCAGCACCTCGTCTTTCTCCCTTCCTCCTCTTTCATCACTTTACTCTTTTATTGCCGACACACCTTTCATTTAGTCTTGTCTACCAAACACACACACACATGGACCCCCAGGAATGAATAGAATAATCTAAATGCAAAAGCTCTGTTTATATTTACAAAGTAAGATGATAGTGAGGAGCAGAATGCTGAAAGAAATAGAAAGTTCACCTCTTCTCATTTGTAACCATGCTTTTCCTTGATTGTTTCTCTTTGGCTACATTTTATTATTCCCTCTTACTATTCTTTTTTTTTGGGGGGGGGGCTTGCAGGTGAAGTGTGTGACTCTCTGTTTCATTTACACATAAGTGTTTATGTCTCTGCACATCATCTCATGTGCATCTGTTTGTCCAATTTTCTGTTCTTGCCTGTTTGTTTCAACACAGTTCTTTCATTTTTTTTTTTTTCTCTGCATGAAGTGGTGTGACTATATTGAGAAGGTTGGTTCACTGTATCGGACTGAAAAGATTTTCTTGTCAGAATCCATCTGGCACATTATAAATCTACCATTTGTCCATGTAGTGAATACTACTGCCATATCGTCTGGCGCTCCTGCTGTGCATCTTGAGCTTCTTGACAAAATCCAGAGAACGATCTGCAATATATTCGATCATGACCAGGCATCTTGTCTCCAGTCACTTTCTGACTGACATGACATGACTTTCCTCTGCTTGTTCTGCAAATATGTTTATGGTAACTACTTGGACAAGATTTTTTTTCCTGGTGACCTGACTACATGAATTTACCATGTGTTACTTGATTGGCAACTAGGTCACACCATTTTACTGTCGAACTAGTTAGATGCAACTGTCATTTCCACTCTAACAGTTGTTTTTCCTCAAACTCCCCATCTGTTGAACTCCCTTCTGATTTCTTGCTTCCCTGATAACTACAATCTTCAAAAATGTAAATATGACATCAATCACCATCTTCTGTCTTTTTGAAGCCTGTTCCTTTTTTGCCCTTTCCTCAATTCACCTCATTTTCAGTTTTCTCATTCTCTTTCACTCCCTGTAACTCACTGCCTTCTAGTGGCAATGTCTCCTTGCTTGGGATGAAATTATTAAAAATAAATTAGAGTGCATGTGAGTACTCGTTGATCCATTAATATCTGCCATAACATCTTGCAGGGTGTAGACATTAATAGTTTATAGGCAAAAACCTATTAATAATACTGTTTTTTTTTTTTAGAAGTTAATAATTAATATCTTAAAAAATCTGTTTTTTAGAAACTAATAAGTAATACCAGATCTTTTTTTAAAAATCTGTAATTGATATTGAATTATTTTTCCTCTATAATCACCAAAGTTTAGCAATGTAGAGCCTGGTCAGTATCTAGATGGGTGACCACTTGGGAATATCAAGTTCAATAAGCTTGGATATGCGCATGGTGTTAGGGATAATGGCTCGGAACTGTTAAATAGAGAGAGCCAAGTTCCAATTTCAGCTGGTTTCTTTATATTCACTTACATGCAAATACATTTGGGAAAGGCATGAATCCACCTTTTTTCACCCCTGCCCAGCTGTGTGTTAATTAGCAAGACTTGCATAACTAAATCATTATCTGAAAAAAAAAAAAAAAAAATTCTTTCAGTCTAAAAATATTTTCTGGCTTTAAATAACCTGCAAAGGGTTGATAAGCCATAGAAAACAAACAAATAAAAATGTCAGTCTGTAATTAATAGAGGATATTTTTTCTAGAAATCTATAATACAGAATTTTTTTTTTTTTTACTACAAATAAAACTGGATTTTTTTTTTTTTCAGAGACTTATAATTAATACTAGATATATTTATTTTTTGAAACTGATATTTAATACTGAATTTTATTTTTAATTTTAAAATTTTTATAATTTATACCAGATATTTGAATGTGTATCAATGGGTTAAGATTAGCCTAATTGACCACAAGGCTAAATATAATGTGCCAAAGTAATAGGAAGATTGTGTTGCACCAGTTTTCTAAATAGAAATAGTCTCCTTCAAAAATTTGAAATAATTAGATTTAAAAATAAGACTGATCTCTCAAATCAAAGATATGAACTAACAGTTAATTGTAAACACCGTTATAAATTTAACTTTGAAAATAAATCTCTCTCTCAATTTCCATACATTCCAGCTGTGGAATGGTAATATAATGTTAGAATGGACACAACAGGACTAGATATTGCTGCTCTGATTTAGTGAAAATGTAGATTATTTTTCATGGAATGGAGTTGCTAAGCCAATACATAACTAGTCTTGAATTAAAAGTTTTCTTTCTTTTAGAGTGGTTGGTAATTGGATGAAGAACTCTGTTGTACTATTTAACCTGTAACTGAAGGGAGATGATTTAGATTCATAATTTTCCCAAGGGTATTTTCATGAAATTGATGAGCTGGACCGGGATTTGAACTCAGCTCATCAAGTTCTTGTTTTGAGCCATGAAACCACCTGCATATGCACAGATAAAAAAATAAAATCTTTGTCTTTTCTGAGATGTTAACTGTGGGTATCATTGAATGATATGTAACTATCGCACATATCAAGGAGGCCTATTTCTGTATATTTTTATTTGTGAGTCTATGTTATTTTTCTATACATATATACATGAGTGTATATATATATATATGAGGAGGTGCTGAAAGTTCTTTCCCTAACTCACTTCCTGAAATCTGACTAGATAATCAAACATTAGAATTCTTGATTGGGCCCAAAACTTATAAGTACACTCTTTGTTTTGTGTGTGTGTGTGTACACACACACACACACATATCCCATAAGATGATGAAGTGGAACTTCAAACCATTTAGGTGACAGATATGAGCCTACCTGTAATGAGTGTGGACTGAGGTAGGTTTTGCTTAGGTAAATCAGGAAATTTGTTTTGTATGCAAAGTTATTGTACCAGAGTACCAATCAAGTACCAAAATGGTATTAAATACTAACAATTCATGTCACATGTGTGTAAAAATGGGCAAGTCAGTTAAGGGGGTGAAGCTGAAAAGATGTGTATGCATTCCTGCATTTCAGCATATATATATATATATATGCATATTTGTTTATATATTAGGTATGTAATTTTCTAACAAAGTGGTAGATTTTAATGCACCTGATACAAGAATGACAAATTAGAATTGACCCAAACAAAATTGAAAGTACCAAAGTATTAAATGCAGATCGGAATCTGACATTATATTACCTTGCCATCTTTCTTGGAATCTATTCTTACAGAATTGAATTTATATTTATCTAATACAAAGAGAAGATGCTTAAAAAGATCAGTCTCAGATTAGAGTGGAATGCCACCCTGCAGCGCCGGCTACCACCATAAAGGTGAAAACAATAGAACACTTCCTAGTATGAATTATGAATACACATTACCATCCAATGCCTGCTTAGACATACGAGAATCTTTAAAAACTTATGTGCGTATAGAATTATCTATTATTTTAATGCACATGATATGTGACTGCCCATTGAGAATTGACCCAAACAAAATTGCAAATACCAAAGTTCTGTCTTTTTGTGTGTTTTTTCTCAATCTCTGATGAAGCTTTAATAAAAGTGAAAAATGTTAGATTGATTTACATTTTCTATTTATCTTATCATCCTATTGTATTCCAATCTATATTTGATCTGCATATGATCTATAACTCATATATGCACACAGTTAATATATATATATATATATATATATATATATATATATATATATATATATATATGCACTCAGTTACATTTGTGCACATTAGTGAAAAAATACATATATCTGTGTGTGTGTAGGTTTTGAATATGATATAATGTGTAAATAACTACTGTTTATGAATATGTCGATGTTTCCATTGCATATATATTCACATATATAGCATGTGTGTGTTGTTGATCAGTCTATTTTGCAACTCTTAAGCAACTCAAAAAAGCTAACTTGCTGAAAGTTTTTTTGAGATACTTTTTACTGAAGATATGTACAGATGGTGTCCAGGAAGGAAACATCTCAAGCAGATGTTTCCTTGATGTTTACATTCAGTCAGTTGGCATCAAGAGCATTAATCCATTGAACCACTGAATTGCTTTAACACGGTGACTGCCAACCCCAAATCAGTGTGGGGCCATTATTTTTTCTTTTTAATTTAAAAAAAAATATTCTGTAAAAGAAAATGTCAGGTATCAATGAAATTTTTTTTGTGCTTATATTTTTGGAGAAAATGGCTGACAAAGTTTTATTCCTAACCTCAGAAGCCATGTCACTAACTCTTGTGATGGCTACTTTCTTGTGTGCATAATATTCTATTTCAGATTTTTCAAATTATTTCTATAATGCAAGTTATTTTCTGAAAATCTGATGCTTCATGGAAAATAAAGTAGCATTATTATGTGCCATAAATGTGTTGTGGCCTTGTTAGGGCCAGAAATAAAGACACAAGAGAGGAATTTAATTAAACAAATATATTAACAGTAATACAAACATATACAAACAAGAGTGTTACAGCAAGAATGTTTGGTCTGACTGTCAGAGCTGACTGCTGGAAACTTCCATCTCTAAAAGGCACTACCTGCTCCTATTTATAGCTGGGAGAGTCCATGCATGCATGGGTAAATTACCATAACAAAATGTGATTTACATTTATTTCATAATTACAGTCATGTCACCATATATTGTAGCTGAATCAATCATTTTTTTTATTGAATTTTTTTTATACCTACAAAGCATTCAAGTTAAGAGAAGCCATATGCATTTTCTGAAAAACTCACAGGAAGCCACAAATGTTATATAGAAATAGGTGTAGAGTGCCTCCAATATTTATTAAGGCAACTTGTTGTAGAGTAGGACTCAGCATGCTTCATGTTCTACCCTACTACTGTGACAATGGACTGCTCCTACTTATAAATATAGCAAGTAGCCACATTAGAGTAGGATTTGAGTAGTATTTGATTTACTCAAGTATTTCCGTTCTATGTATGAGGATTTAATAAACCTCTTCATGGTTTCCTCTACCTCGTCTTCTGTTCCTTTGTTAATTATAGTCTTCATAATTCTCAATCTTTTTGATCAAAGACAACATTACAACACATATTAAAATGACAATATAACCATCATCTGGAGATATCTTCTTCTTCTTCTTCTATGTTCCACATCTCTTCAGGACATGGGTGATCATGGCTCTCCAAAACTTCCTATCATTTGTGGCCCTTAAGAGTGTTTTTCTCTTTTCTTATCCTCCTGTCATCTGTTCTGCTATTCTTTTAAACAAGCTCATAAGGCTCATTGCCTTCCTCTATCACACTTGCCCTTAGTATACCCTGTGAGGGTTAAGTTTTCCAAGCCCTTCTTCCTCATTATATGT
>OZ038513.1:31533073-31538073 GCA_964036315.1 Acanthosepion esculentum
TGAGTTTTCTATAACTCAGCTTAGATATTTTTAAATAAAAAAAAAATTGAAGTTTTTTTTTTTTAAGCTGTAATCTTAAATAAAACCAGAGAACCATTTGTGTTCTTCGAAGACAAGATTTTAATCTTTTGAACTTAACTGTACAGAAATCTAAAAAGCTGACAAATCACTGATCTTTTTTGTACATCACAGATAGAATTCCTATAACCCATTAGGTTTGTTGGGACATTTGATGTATTGCAGCCACATCAGCAGTGGGTGTATCTAGGGCACGCCAACCACATTCCAGAGAACTGACACTTGTGACATGATTTCTTTGGTAAATTGGAATCAAGCAAAAGGCCTGACAATGGTGTAGTGCAAGTGATACAGGGACCAAATCAGTCATAAGTTTAGAATTTGCATCTAAATCATTTTTATTTGTTTTTATATTTTATTTACTTGTATTTCATGGGCAAATTTGCAGGTGGTGTAATGGATAACAACCCGGAAAGAGAAATCAGAGAGCTGAGTTCAATTTCTAGTTGAATTCATTACATTCACTTGTGTGCAAATATCCTTTGGAAAGGTATGAATCCATTTCATTACCCCAGATTAAATAGTAAGGAAATCTATGTTCTTCACCCTTCATTGGCAACCAGTCTAGGAGAAGGACAACTCTGAATTCAAAACTGTCTGGGCATGGTGCTAGCATCTCCAACCCATAAAAACTGCCTGGAGAATCTGACATTGGTATCAGATATTGAAGGCAAGAGAGACAAAGGAAAGCAGTGAGTAACCTACCTAAAGAGCTTGTGCAAACAGATGGCAGGGATTGGGAGAGGTAATGAAAAGACAACCCTAGGAGCTACAAATGATAGGAATTTGTGGGGAGCCATGATTGCTCATATCCTGAAGGAATATGGCACATAGAGGAAGAATGTTTTATGCTATAGCTGAAGTTCTTTTGCATTTTTTGAAATGGACTTGAATGTGGGTGCATATAACATGCCTGTGCTTCTTTTATGCCATCACATACGGGTAACACCCAGAGATTAGAGTTACTTCATTAACATTTGATTACTGAAGGATAATATTTTCTTTAATCTGCAATCTGAATAGAATGTTTAGTTATGAAGAGCGACAGACACTAAAATCTGACTAAATAACAATTTTTTTTCAGTTCCTTCTTGGTTGAGTAGATAACTTTTTAGCAACCCCTTGTAATTATTTGGATGTGTGGGTGGTGTAATAGATAGAAGCTCAGAATGAGAAATCAGAGAGAAGATTTCAAATTCTAGTTGAGTTCATTGCATTCACTTAAGTGCAAATACCCTTGGGAAAGGTATGGATCCATCTCCTCACCCCTAGCTATGGGTTAAATAGCAGAGCAAACCAAGCTCTTTAGCTGCAGTTTGTAAGCATCCTACGACAACTCTGAATTCCAAACCAGTTGGACATGGGGATAGCAACTTCATCCGATAAAAACCACAGTAGCAATGACTAACGTGCTGAAAGCTACTGCCCCATACTTCTTAGGGAGTCTACAGACTAGAGATATTTGGGCCCTACTATTCAGAGTATTTACAGGACTTGAGTGATTGAGTGATTATTTGTGAAAAGGTGTGCCTAGGTTGAGTGTTGATCAAATCAGCCACCCAAGAACCCATCCAGCATGAGGGTAACCTGTCGACTTTGTCTGAAAATGATTTCAATGGATGTGCCATGAACAGGTTCTCCTGATGGGAGTGTATTTTTCTTTAGGCTACTTTTAAATTCATTGTGCTTCTCTTTGACTGGTTGCTCTACAAGTGCTAAAGAATCCAGTCTGCCCAACTGCAGTGTTTGAATTCAGAGTTTCTCTTCTAGACTGGCTGCAACTGAAAGCATCAAAACCTAGAGTCTGTTGCTATTTAACCCATAGTTGGTGGAAGATGGATTCTTGCCTTTTCCAAGGACAGTGGTGAATAAAACAGTCTCAAATTTGAACTTGACATTTTGATTTCACTTTCTGTGCCAGTAACTGTTACACAACCTGCAAATCCTTTTACGTACCAAGTGTTTTAAGGCATAAATTGGGAATAAGATGCAATGTCGAAAAATTAATTTGTAACTAATAAAACAATAAGATGAGTCAAATAATAAGCCTCATTGAATCCCAAACTAGGTGATAAAACTACTAAGATTCAATTAGTTACCGAGAGTGAGAGAACCTGAGAAAACATTTTTGAGGAGAGAAAGGACAATAAAAGAACAGAATACAAGGAGACGGAAGATGATGATTGACATTGCATTCAAACTTTAGAAAATCATAATTGACAGGAAAGCAGGAAGCCAGAAGAGATTTCCAGAACCAAGAAGTGCTGGAGACGAAACTTTTAGCAATTTTAACAACGTGATCTAGCTGCCAATCTAGTACTGCACTTAAATTTGTGAAGTCGAGGTACCAAAGTGGAAAGCTCATCAGATAATTACCATGAAACTATTTATAGAAAACAAGAAACGAAATGAATTTAATTAAACAAAGAAAATTAATAAAAACAAAAAACAGAGTGTTCTTAGCAACTGGAATGTAGGAAACGCTATTTTCATATTGTTAACTGAAAATAACGTCAGTTAATGTCACGTGTGGAGAATATTTCATTAATCTGTGTTGATGGATTCAACCATTTTCTTTTGATTTTAATATGTTTTTGTGTACATTTGTTTGTGAGAGCCGTAATTTTGTTAGAAAAGGTGAAATAGGGAAAAAGCCTGGGCATAGATTAATATTTGGGTTTAAAGTAATTAATAATAACAAAACATACAGGGAAGCTAGATTATGGTGGTGAGAAATTAACTGAAGCTGAGATGCCAGGTCAGGACTGATAACATTGTAGATCTTCTTTGGATTCTGTGAATAATCTCTTGACATATAGCAGAAGACCAGATGTGGCAGATACAAAAAAAAAAAACATGAATTAATAAATAAATAAAATTGTTCTCCTTGGAGGGGATTGTGTAGGGAAAATGAATCTGAACCTATATTTCCAAATTTGTGCTGTCTTTAAAAGCTTAGTGTTACTTACTTTAGAATTTCATTACTTCCAACTTTTTGGTCTACCCTTTAAAATTAAGTTGCATGTCCGTCTATATGGCAGTGAATACTGGGCAGATTCCTCACCAACGAAGAATATGCTTGAATCAATAGAAATGTGCTTCTACAGAAGGATGCTGAGAATACCATTGACTGCATATGTGAGTAATGAGGAAGTTTTAAGGGAAATAGAAACAAAAAGGAAACTTAAACTTTGAATCAGGAATATAGAGTTGAAATTTCTCGGTCACATAGAGGAAAGAGGGCTTGTAGAATTTGACACTTACAGGATATATTAAAGGCTAGAGAAACAGAAGGAAAGAGTGAATAGCCTTTCTAACAAGTTTGGTAAATGTCTGGGAGAACAGAGTGTGGGAGTCATTCTTATAATGCTGATCTGTTTTTTCTTTGAGTCGATATATATTTTTACATTACCTGATCCAGAAATTGAACTTCAGATATACAACTATCATCTTTTACCTTTGTTTTTATGTCTCGTAGGAAGAATCACTGTATAGTAGTAAGAATATATAGTCTCAGAAATTCGGACCAAAAGAATTCCTTGGTTTGTCTAAAAATGAATTTGAAATGGACTGCAGTTTGATGTTAGTAGTAGTAGTAATAATAATAATAATAATAATGTTGACGATGAACAAGTTTGAACAATGTCAGAGAAAAAAATTAGACATCTATTTTTTGTTGTTGTTTGCTATAAGAAATCGGCTCATTTCGGCTGAGAGGCCAGAAAAAAAAAATTCTCCCATGAGATTGGAGTTTGGAAACTTTTGAGATATCAAACTGACTTTGTAGATTATCATAAAAATCTTAAGTTGTTTTTATATATATATACATTTTCAAAAACTTACATTTCTTGATAATGTTATCTTTATGTATATAGATTCTGATTTAAGCTTTGCATTGTTGTCCATTGTTGATATCTGTAAGTTCGCTTTGCTCTCCCTTTGTGGCAAAAAAGATAAGATTTTGTTTCGTTTAGAAAACAGTGTTTGTCATATATATTTGTGTATGCATGTGGGAGGCTTTGTTTCTGCCTTAATAATGTGTCTAAGTATAATGTGCTGGAATTTGTTGATGTGGATATGTCAGTCTTTATGTGTATGATATATATATATATATATTTATATATTTGTTTGATTATTTACCTCTTAACAGACTGTTTCATACTCATTTCAGTGTAAGACAGACTGTTAATGGGTAAATAATAAAAAAAATTATGCATAATTAAAAAGTCCTTTTAAACGGATTTAAAATGGAATACTCATATATATGTAAGAAAATGGATATACAAATCTTACATATGCACACACGTGCATATATATATATATATATATATATATATATATATATATAAGATGACTCAGATTAACAGTTGTAGATGCCCCAAGATGGATTCCTGGTTGTTTTATACACGCACACACACATATATATATAAAATAAATATTATTCATGCAAGAGTATGTTTGTGCATGGATATATATATATATGAATATAAGTATGTATTAATACTATATATATATATATATATATATATATACATATATATATATATGTATATATTAATACTATAAATATATGTGAATATATACATATATAAATATAATGTAAGTGCTTGCATGTATTTATGTATGTTTGTTTTATATGTATGCATGTGTGCGTGCATCTCTATGCATGAATGCCTGTGTGTGTCAATATGTTAGTGTTTATGTAATTTACCTGTGTGCATCTTTGATGTAAGTACAGGCATATCTACCTTCCTGCTCCGATCATACAACAAGATTTTTTTTTCTGTTATCTGATTTTTCATCTAGGAATCTCTATATGGCTGAGACTGCATTCTACGTGTACAGCACCTCCTTTTTTTTTACACTGTTCTTAAAACAATCTGCAGCTGGTCCTACTTTCAACTGTGTTGCTCAGTATTTAT
>OZ038513.1:31543073-31563073 GCA_964036315.1 Acanthosepion esculentum
TTATTAATAATTGACAGTGTTACATCTTTGAATTTTAAACAATATTGCATAGTAATTAGCCGTGGTTAAGTGTAATTGGTGAAATGTTCAAGAAACAGAACTGACAAAGTTCTCAATAAACAATGTGAACAGGATGAAAAATAACAGGCTAAAATAATACTAAGCAAACAATATATATGGAAGTCAAAAGTATGCAAAGCAACAATAATAAGTTAAAAAGTTCACAAAGTAAGAACTGTGTGCACATGCAAAAGGGATACAGTCAAATAGTTATAGCACTCTGTCTTCAAGACAAAGAAAAAATATGGCAGATGAGACTGAGAAGTGATCTATTTTTATAGTTAGGAAGAAATCCTAGCAGGCTTCTGTAGGATTTACGTATAAATTTGGAGAAAGGGATGTTTTTAGCAACCATTCCTATGCAAACTGGAACCAACAATTATTAAAACAAAATATATAACTTTCTTTATTTACTTTTCTTGTGTTGGAGTGAAAAAGAAATCATGTTATACGATGTATCGATAAAACGGTTTCTGTACAGATATGGACTTTAGATTCTGTCTATATTTCTGAGATGAGGTATTATGTACAGTATTTACATTAGTCGGACTATTGTCCTCATCTTTGTCGCCATATTTGTCACAACGTTTCGGCCGTTGTACAATCCGGCCTTCTTCAGGTGGTTGGAATTTCGAACCGAACCCTTTATTTCGATCACTGGGGTAGACTGTTCTAGTTCCACGAGCCATGTTTGATGGATGTCAGTTATCAGTTATCTCTTGGTAATTTTCCCTCTGAAAGTTCTCCACCGCCTGAATCGGGTATTGAACTCACACTCTTTGGGTCTGTCACTGGATCTAACCAACGCCTTTATCCACTGTGCCATGCGTCCTTGAAGAAGGCCGGAGTGTACAACGGCCGAAACGTTGTCACAAATATGGCGACAAAGATGAGGACAATAGTCTGACTAATGTAAATACTGGACTTTAGATTTTCTATTTTTTTGTTTTATTTAAATGTTGACCTTTTATTGGGTGACTGTTATTGGTAAGTGATTCCTGTAAAACTCTGTTAAGACAAGCCAAGTTTTGCTTGTAGAGTTGCACTCTTGCCTTCTTGAAGATTAGACTTTGTCTTTTTTTTTTCCAGGAAAAATAAATCTTTGGATGTCAAATGTAAGCTGCCTTGCTCTTCAATCTTTCTTCCGATCTTGTTAGGGTTTGAGACATGACAGCAAATTAAATTCAAACCCAGTGTTCTCAGTAGAAGTATTAATGTTTTTAGCAGCACAGTAAAAAGACACATGTTTTTGATACGGCTTCTGCCAATAGAGATATGCAACACAGAGGGCAGCACCTGATACTTGACACATATCATTGCAAGCTCTGCCAGAAATGTATGATCATATATATGTTTATTTTTCAACAGATGCTTTTTTTTTATACAGAGACAGCCATTTATGATAGTGACTGATAATGATTCTAATTGATATTGTTATCAAAATCAGTCGGTTCCAAATGGCAATGGTAATATTTGCCATTTCCTTATAATGGAACACTGGGCATTCATTGACTGAGCAGCCAGGATTGCTGCCAATTGAAATTTATAAAATCTTTTACAATAATTTATTCTGGAAAAGGTTTCTCGACACCATTAGCTGTTATTGCACTTTCCAGTATTGATGGGGGTTTCCTTCCTTGCCTTCTAGTTGAACTAGTGTGTAATGTCAATATTTTGATTATCTTATTGTTTACTCAAGTTACATGTGCTATCCATTTTAGTTGTTGCTACTGATGAAAGTCTTCAAGTGATGTCATTTCTGTTATTTGGTACAGTTCTTTGTCTGTGATTCTATAGCACCAGTCTATAATGTTTAAAGAAGGATGACCATTGCCATGATTGCCTGTCTTCATTCACTCAATGCCATTTTAACCATTGATCTTATAAGGCAGTTAAACACCATCGAGTCTGGTCAATACCTAGATGAGTAACCACTTGGGAATATCTATTGCTGTAAGCTTATAATTGGAATTGTTAAATGGAGGGCCAAGTTCCAATTCCAAAGAGCTTTGTTATATTCATGTGCAAATAACCTTTCCCCTCCATCTATGGGTTAATTAACTTGTAAAACTTGTATCACTAAAAACCATTATCTCAAAAATAAAATAAATGCAAGAGCATACAAAATATTTAGATTTCAGCATTAAATAACCCATAGAGGTTGATATGCTGCTAAACAAAATCAACCAATCAAGCCAATCAAAATATTTAGATTTCGGCATTAAATAACCCATAGAGGTTGATATGCCGCTAAACAAAATCAACCAACCAAGCCAATCAAAATATTTAGATTTTGGCATTAAATAACCCATAGAGGTTGATATGCCGCTAAACAAAATCAACCAACCAAGCCAATCAAAATATTTAGATTTCGGCATTAAATAATCCATAGAGGTTGATATGCTGCTAAACAAAATCAACCAACCAAGCCAATCAAAATATTTAGATTTCGGCATTAAATAATCCATAGAGGTTGATATGCTGCTAAACAAAATCAACCAACCAAGCCAACCAAAATATTTAGATTTCGGCATTAAATAACCCATAGAGATTGATATGCCGCTGAACAAAATCAATCAACCAACCAAGCCAATCAAAATATTTAGATTTCGGCATTAAATAATCCATAGAGGTTGATATGCTGCTAAACAAAATCAACCAACCAAGCCAATCAAAATATTTAGATTTCGGCATTAAATAATCCATAGAGGTTGATATGCCACTAAACAAAATCAACCAACCAAGCCAATCAAAATATTTAGATTTCACCATTAAATAATCCATAGAGGTTGATATGCTGCTAAACAAAATCAACCAACCAAGCCAATCAAAATATTTAGATTTCAGCATTAAATAACCCATAGAGGTTGATATGCCGCTAAACAAAATCAACCAACCAAGCCAATCAAAATATTTAGATTTCGGCATTAAATAACCCATAGAGATTGATATGCCTCTGAACAAAATCAACCAACCAAGCCAATCAAAATATTTAGATTTCGGCATTAAATAATCCATAGAGGTTGATATGCCGCTAAACAAAATCAACCAACCAAGCCAATCAAAATATTTAGATTTCACCATTAAATAATCCATAGAGGTTGATATGCTGCTAAACAAAATCAACCAACCAAGCCAATCAAAATATTTAGATTTCACCATTAAATAATCCATAGAGGTTGATATGCTGCTAAACAAAATCAACCAATCAAGCCAATCAAAATATTTAGATATCGGCATTAAATAACCCATAGAGGTTGATATGCTGCTAAACAAAATCAACCAATCAAGCCAATCAAAATATTTAGATTTTGGCATTAAATAACCCATAGAGGTTGATATGCTGCCAAACAAAATCAACTAATCAAGCCAATCAAAATATTTAGATTTCGGCATTAAATAACCCATAGAGGTTGATATGCTGCTAAACAAAAACAACCAACCAAGCCAATCAAAATATTTAGATTTTGGCATTAAATAATCCATAGAGGTTGATATGCCGCTAAACAAAAACAACCAACCAAGCCAATCAAAATATTTAGATTTCGGCATTAAATAATCCATAGAGGTTGATATGCTGCTAAACAAAATCAACCAACCAAGCCAATCAAAATATTTAGATTTCGGCATTAAATAACCCATAGAGGTTGATATGCTGCTAAACAAAATCAACCAATCAAGTCAATCAAAATATTTAGATTTCGGCATTAAATAACCCATAGAGGTTGATATGCTGCTAAACAAAATCAACCAATCAAGTCAATCAAAATATTTAGATTTCGGCATTAAATAACCCATAGAGGTTGATATGCTGCTAAACAAAATCAACCAATCAAGCCAATCAAAATATTTAGATATCGGCATTAAATAACCCATAGAGGTTGATATGCTGCTAAACAAAATCAACCAATCAAGTCAATCAAAATATTTAGATATCGGCATTAAATAACCCATAGAGGTGGATATGCTGCTAAACAAAATCAACCAATCAAGTCAATCAAAATATTTAGATTTCAGCATTAAATAACCCATAGATGTTGATATGCCACTAAACAAAATCAACCAACCAAGCCAATCAAAATATTTAGATTTCGGCATTAAATAACCCATAGAGGTTGATATGCCGCTAAACAAAATCAACCAATCAAGTCAATCAAAATATTTAGATATCGGCATTAAATAACCCATAGAGGTTGATATGCTGCTAAACAAAATCAACCAATCAAGCCAATCAAAATATTTAGATATCGGCATTAAATAACCCATAGATGTTGATATGCTGCCAAACAAAATCAACCAATCAAGCCAATCAAAATATTTAGATATCGGCATTAAATAACCCATAGAGGTTGATATGCCACTAAACAAAATCAACCAATCAAGCCAATCAAAATATTTAGATTTCGGCATTAAATAACCCATAGATGTTGATATGCTGCTAAACAAAAACAACCAACCAAGCCAATCAAAATATTTAGATTTCGGCATTAAATAATCCATAGAGGTTGATATGCCACTAAACAAAATCAACCAACCAACCAACCAACATAGAAAAACATTGGTCTTGTATACCTGAAACCACAGCCACATGTTGACTCTGATTTGTTGACAAGCACGCATAACCATTCTCATGCAAATTAGTATAGCAGCAGCCATGCAAACTTTGCAGTGATGTCATCTCTGTTGAGAAACTACTTTCTACAATTCTTCAAGAGATCAACTGTTACTTACACCTACACCAGACACACCCCAGCTGAAATTTTTTTTTTTGTGTTTGTCTGATTCTCTTCTACAACATTGCATTACCCACTCCTCCACTAGTCAATAGTTGACCTTCCTTTGATTTCTGGCTTTTTGAGAACTAATTTGTGGATAACATGACAAGACAGCTGAGATGGCAATACCAAAGGAGATCTTTGCAGATTTTTGTGAATCGGAAATTAGTCAAGATCTGGAGCTTTGATTATACTGCTGTGAGCGTCCCTGTCAAGGGGGCTAATGTGGGCAGGGTTGTACTCCCACACCCGCCTCTCAATGCAGTCCTTCCATGTCTTCCTAGTTCTACATTGACCACTATGACCAGGAACCCTGAACTCCAAGACAGTCCTAATTCATAATGAAGCTTGTTGGATGTACCCAAACCATTTAAGATGATGGGTGTGCAGCACTGTTGTTATATCCTCAATGATGAGCCTTGTTAACAACATGGATGAGGGTGCTTCATACTGAGGCTTGGTGCTGCAAATCCAGGAAATCATCCAGCGGTCATTGTGGCAGATCCCCCACAAGACTGACACACTTGGTGCCCATGTCTCACTGCCATGGAACAGTGCAGATCATTCACATGCAGAGAAAAATTTACCATGAGTTCTTAGTGATATGTGTTTAGATGTGAGAATGGGTAGGAGCTTTATGAATTTCCCCCAAGCCACAGAGCACCTGGTTATAATGGTGAGCTCACAACCTCCACCTGCTCTGAGCATATCCCCAAGATAACAGAAACAGGACTCCATTTGAAAGTAGACTGAAATAAATGCCTGAAATCCCAAGGGGAGTCCCTTGACAGGAGATAATCACCAATGCCAACTAGAATGTCTGTTGGGAATCAAGCTCACTCCAGACCTCAAGTGGTATTTGTATATATGACCCAACTTTAAAATTACTGGAAAAATGGTCAGTTTCTTCTACTGCTCCAGAATGTACCTGATTCCTGCCAGGCTCTTATCTTTGCAAGAGCCAAATTAGAGTAAAGATAGAGTATTGCCTCTAATTGATGCTGATCTGATCTCTACTATTTTACCCACTTCAAGTTAAGGCTCAGTTGTTATCTATCCTACATATTCTCATAATATGCACATCTTGCTCCTACCTTGTATGCTCAGCTTCATCTAGTAATCCTCTACTTTGAGTGGCTCTTTGGCCTTGTATCGTGTCAACGATAATATATAATAAAAAAAGAGGCAGGCTGTATCAAATAGCTAGATATGGATACTTTGTGTACAGACCTTGTACATTGAAAAAAGATAACAAGCTGTTATGACATGTTGATTGCCAGTTTGAGTTTAAGAAAAAAAAAAGTGATCTTTGCAAAAGGAAAACAGACACTTGAGAAACAAAAATAATGAAACAAAAAAAAACAAATTTGAAAAAAAAAGGCTCATTTACTATTCACTTAAGACTTGTAGCGAATAATTACATTTGTGCTTTCTTTATTTTGACAAATATTTCTAATTTTTTTCCCTTCCTTTCTTCTTCCTTTGATAGATATCATTTGTTGCAGTGTTCAGTTAGTGAATATATTTGTCTGTGTATTATTTAGATTTCAAATGAAATATTTATTTGATGTGGATGGGGAGAGTTACAAACCCTTCCCCACCTTCTACATATTTTGGGCTGTACAGATGCCACACCTGATTTCCTGACAACCATGGAATTAAAATAAATTGCAGTAAATGTCTGCTCGAAACATCTTTATAAGTAGTAGTGAGCATACTGATCTCAAATAATTGGCAGGCTATTTTTTTCTGCTGAATTTCCTCTTAGAGAAAACAAAACTGAAAAGAAAGCTGATAACAACAACAACATTTACTCACTTTTCTTTATTAGACATTAAATTACATCACTTAGCATTTTCTATAATTTACCTTGACTTTTCGTTAGTCAGATGTATAATTATGCGTATTCTTAAATTTAAAAATTCTAAAAAAAATAACATCTTTACTTCTGTATCTGTCTATATCTCTGAGATGAGGTATTATGATTATTTATATTATTCGGACTGTTATCCGCATGTTCATTGCCATATTCACAACATTTCAGTCGTCGTACACCCCGGTCTTTTTCAGGTGATTGGAATTTTGAACCGAACCCTTTATTTCATCCACCAGAGTAGATTGTCCTAGTTCTACATGCCATAAAAATATAGAAAGGACAAGGATGTGTCGTCTTGCCAGATTTATTCAATCTTTACAGAAAAATGATTCTGAGGGAATTAGAATTCCTACCAGAATTCATTATTGGCAGCCACAATCTTAACACTAGAAGATATGCAGATGGAATAGTGTTGATAGCAGATGTCGGAAGAAAATTACAGGAACTCCTAAGGAAAGTGAGAAGAAAGGATTAAGAATCAACTGTAAGAAGAGAGAATGCATGGTTCTCAGTAAAAAAGAAGAGCCCAACATCTGATTTAAAAATTGGAGATGCCAAAATCAAGTGGAAAATGAGACACTGAAATCCAAAAGCAAATTGGTTTAGTGAAAGATGTCTTCCAAAAGCTAAGCAAAGTATTAAGAAGCAGAAAAATCTCATTAGAAACAAAGAAAAGTGTATTTATATGTTATGTAATGTCAGTCCTCCTATATGGTAGGGAATGCAGCACAGTCTCCTAAGAGATGAAAAAAAAAAACATGAGAAAACATGGTTCTACAGGAGGATGCTGAAGATGCCATGTGAGCAAGGATGAAGTTTTCAAGAAAATGGAAACCAAAAGGATACTTATAGTTAACATCAAAAAGAAGCAGTTGAAATTTCTAGGACATAATGAGGAAAGAGGGCTTAGAAAATTTAATACTCACAGGACATAATAAAAGAACAGAGGAAACTAGTACATAACTTACCTAACAAGCTTTTCTAAATAGTTGGCAGAACAGGGATTAGGAGTGATACAAAAAGACAAACTTTGTTAGAGCTACAAAGGGCATGAAATTATGGAGAGCCAAGATCTGTCACATCCTGGAGGGTCATGGCACACAGAAGAAAAAATAAAAATAAACAAATAATCAGTAATTTTGAATATTATGATAGTTTAAGTGTGTATGATTGTTGCTGAATTTTCTGAGTTCATTTTATATTTTAGAATCTTTTTATATAATGGTGAAATTATGGAATATTTTAACTTTATGCAGCTGGCAATGGCCTTTGCACGGTTTCAAACTTGACATTTGTAAATAAAAACAAGGTGCAGATAACTTTACATTTTTGCGAGACTTATTTTACGAAAATATTTTAAAGAAACAAAAAATAATAAACATATGTATCTGTTTCTTCTTCTTTTAAGGAAAAAACTAATTATCCACAATGTTTGTGCAAGTCCGTACAAAAAAGCACCCCCCCCAATGTTTACAAATTCAAAAAAATATTTGGAAAATATCAGCCATATGCAGATTGTCAATGATATGACTGATTTGAGCACATATTTATATTAGGTTGGTGCAAAAATAATGTCGTCTTTCTCACATAAGTTGAACGTAAAAAAAAACGACATTATTTTTGCACCAACCTAATATTATAAAAAAAGAGTCCGTTTCCAAAATGGTAAGAAAATTAATGTTTATTGAATATTTCAGCTTCAGGAATGTCTAATGAATGCTAATATATGAAAATTATCCCCTCCCACCCAAAAACTTTTCCCTATAATTTTATGAGTGAACCAATCAACTGAAGTAGTGTCCATAATTATTAAGAATAGGACAATATCAGTCATATACAGATATCAATGATTAAAGCACACTTTAAAACTTTACTTTTGCAAGTGTTGGTTGTTTTTGTTTAGTGGCATATCAACACCTCTATGGGTTATTTAATGCTGAAATCTAAATATTTCAAATGCATTTGTTTACCTTCAACTAGAGATTGTCCTGGGTCTGATGATAAGCTACATCCAGCAGCAAGGCCTCTGATCAGGAGGTTTTGGGAAGCGTGGAACCACCTCTTCATTGCTGTTGTTCCTTGGTTCACCTAGACTCGATGTGGCAGCACATGTTAGGGTTCCAGTTACCAGCAAATAGTTAACCCACAAACTGGGCTCGATATGAAAGTATAAAAATAGATTTTTATAGTAAAAATACCAGAAACACATTTTTGAAAAAAAAATATTACCAGCAATACATTTGACTTTTGACAAAAATCCTTTTTACAAAAATATGTTAACAAAATATGATCTACAAGCTGATTTCTTACAAAGAATTCATATTCTATTCATACGAATCTATCCTAAAAATTTTGTCAGCATTAAATAACCGATTGAGGTTAATATGCTGTAAACCAAACCAAACCAAACCAAACCAAATCAACTACAAATAAAATGTATTGTTGGTCATTTTTTTTTAATTTAAAAATGACTTGCTGGTATCTTTATGATAAAATTCTATTTTTATACTTTCCTAATGTGTTGTTTGGTAGTTCACTATTTGCCCATATTTGGGACCCTAACATGTCCTACAACCCCCAGGTCAAGGTGGACCTAAGAACAACACAATAGGTGGTTTCATGCTCCTCAATACCTCCAATCTCTCAATCAGAGGCCTTGCTGCCAGGTGTAGTTTATCATCATACCCAGGAATAGCAACTGCAAATAATATCATAGTACAGATAATTTTTAAGAAGCCAGGGATCAATTTGACAATGTATCTATATTATGAATGGGACCCCACTTCTAAACTAATAAAAATTAGTTTATTTTATTTCTGACAAATGTTGTGGCTTGAGGAAGGTCTAATTTAGAAAAATAATTCCCCAAAATATATTCTGTTTTTTTTTTCATGAGCAGACCAGTCAATTTAAGTAGTATTGAAAAATTTAAAAAGTAATTCTTTTAATGCCTGATTTTCAAGAGCTTAAGAAAATCACCCAGAAAAGAAATCAGCCTGTAAAATTTCTTCGTAAGTTGGCTTGAAAAATTAATCAAAGATGAAAGATTTGGTTGCCTTTCAAGTGGCCCGTTTTTTGTTTTCCTCTTTTCAATTAGATTCTTTTGAAATTGCTTGAAATGTATGAGTCACATATAAATCAGTAGACATCCAAAAAACAAATTTGCCAGCCATTGTACCCAAATAAATGAAAGCAAATAAAACTCAGGCACATAAAATACTGTTTAGCTTTACGAAATTGCATTGAAAACAAGTTGTTATTTATTGACAAGATATAAAGCAAACAGAATATTGTAGTCTCCTTCATCATCAAAACTGAATAAATAGCTACAAGGCTTTTTGTTTTTCTATTGGGAAACATCAACAGGTAAGTTATCTGCTTTCAGACTGGCAGTTTTATGGCAAGAAATATTTATGATGTGCAGATGGTGAATATAATTAAAAAGTAAAAAAACGAAAAAAAGTCGAGTTATTGATAGTCATTAAAAGAAATGGTTAAAAATGGCTTCAAGTAAATGAAGCGTTTAGCCATTAGTGAGGAGCATTCTTCTTTGAGCTTTGTGAACTGGTGCTACAGAATCATAGAGTATAAGAGAAACGGTATCACTTGAGAGCTTTTTAACATTACCACTTTTAGCATCATATGCCAGGCACCACATATCAGTTTTTATCATAATTTTATTTATCCGAAAATCATAATTTATACCTCTATTTCTGTGTTTTTGGGTGTTGAATTTCTTTTTGGCACTGAAAATCCCCCAAAAGTAGTCTAAATATATTAAATACAAAATTTAAGCTCTTTCATAAGGAATTTTGTCTCTTGCCTACAGATTGTTGTCTTAACCTAAATCAATATTTATTAATTAGAAATGTAGAATTAAAAAAAAAAAATTTAATTGAGTTGAAAATCATTTGGGGGGCTCAAAAACTGCAAACGTCTGCTTGGTTCTATTGTGCAAGCCTGCTGTATCCAACATGGCAACTAAATGATCTTTTACGTTAAGGGACCAACCATCTATTTTAGAAAAGCCATGAGCATTTGGTTATTCAGATATGGCATATCAGCTAATCAACTTCTGGCATCATCAACCTGGATTCTAATGTATTTTTTTTTTTTTTGACTGTCGATAATTTCATTTTTCACCAGCACTAATTATGTAACAGTTTAGATGGGTTAATTGTGATTGAATTATAAATTGTTTGTTATTTGTTGGAAGCCTTTCTCATGACCAGGTGTGCAACTGAAGAAATTCTCAGAATTTAATTCCCTACTTTGCTTTAAATATCTTTTGATTTAATTATTGAAACTCATTAATCCTGTTGAGAGTGAAAAGCAGGTCTGTGTTTGTGGTACAGACATGACTTGTCCACGTCAACTAAAATAAAAATAAAAAAGGCGATTTGCTACACAGGTATTTCAATCAGTTTCCAAATGAATAAAGATTTTGAATGATTTATGGTTAGGACACCTGTGATATTTTTATTTATTTATATATTTTGCTAGTAGAAATTTTATCAGTTCATAGAGTTTGAGGTCATATTTCTTTTTACTACATCTTCTTTTTTTGCAAGGGGTTACTGTGAGTGAAAGAGAATGAGAAAACTTTAGTGGAGAGAAAGGATAATCAAAGAACAAAATTCTGGAAGATACAAGATGGCAATTGATGTTGCATATAAATGATTGAAGACTGTAGGTGGCAGAGAAGCAAATTCAGTAAAAAAAAATTCCACAGACGAGAAGTGCAAGAAAAGAAATTTTTTAACTTATGGTTATGAAAAGGTTTGAGGGAAAACCACATCATTTTGGTTGGAAAGTGACAGAATTTAAGATATCAAGACTGATAAAATTAAAGACCCTTCTTTGAATTTTTTAAAGAATCTCAAGATATATAGCACGAGTACCAGATCAAATATGGCAGAAATATTCAATGCAAAGATAAATGGGAGATTAATAAATGTTCAAGATGGATTGGCACTAGAATGTGAACTGAGTTCACTATCAGCAGACTTAGCAATTGATGTCATTGGAAAACATGAAACCAAGAAGGTGCAATGAGTTGCTCTTTTGGAGGTTAGCATCAGCCATGCTGATGGAAAGCAAAATAGTGCTGATTTTAATGTCACTTTGTTGATGTTAAACTTCATAATTCAGAGAAAAAAATGTAATGAAACATTGTTTAAAATTTAACTGCATTAGATTCTGACTTTGCAGAGGAGGAAAAAAAAAAGACTTTTCTCTAAAGATGAAGGATTGCCCTCTCTATAAGGCCCCGTGTTTTAAATATCTATTTTGGTTCACTTTTAATCTGTACATCATGAAATGTATTTATGATCAATTGCTAAACTCATTCTATCACTACAGAAAATAGCTAACTTTTTCTGCTATGCTTTATCGTTAGAAAAGTCAGGTTAGACCAAAAATATAGCATATCTGAACCTCCGAATCCACATTTTTTAGCCTTGATAAAGTTCAAAATCTTTTAAGCAGTCTTGTAGGGGGAAAACATCTCCACGATGTGTTCTCCGTCCTACAGAAGCAATATCAGAAGCCTATCACTACTGTATCACAAATATTTCATATGTGCTCTCCTCCCCTCTCTCATCATAACAATTTCAACAGTAACCCACTAAATTGAGCAGCTCTCTAGCCCTTGAATGGATTAGTATATATATATATTGCTGCTTGACACACATGTGCATCTTATGATATATTACATAATGCCTTGGAGACACATGTGCATCTGTTTCTACAATGTGTTTGTAAAATAAACTGTTGAATATGACATAAATAGGTTACATTGTGTTCACATATCCAAAGTAGCAGAGAGTGCGTTAATAAATTTAAATATACAGTGTAACCCGGATATAAGAGAATCCGAATATAAGAGAGATTTTATCTGGTCCCAAATTAGAGCCTGTGTTAATGTATATAAATTAGACCAAACCCGGATATAAGAGAAACCCGGATATAAGAGACTTCTTCTCCGGTCCCGACAACTCTCTTATATCCGGGTTACACTGTATATTTACAAAAATAAGACATTGTGTTATATTGTAATTTCAATCAAAAACATCCAAGGTAGCAAGAAATGTATTAATAAATTGAATTTTATTTACCAAACTAAAGCATGAATAATTTCATATCAAAATGTTAAATCTTGTCAAAACATAGATGGTCTTTACATAAAGGTGTATGGTAGCAGTGAATAGGTTAATAAATTAATTTTGATTTACCAAAATAAAATATAAGTTATCATACAGAGTAATTTCTAATGATAACTTTAAAAAAATCAATGGCCTTATGTAAGGATAAAATATCCACGGTAGCAGTGAAAATATTGATAAGTTTATCAAAAAAGTTTTTTTTGTTTTTTTAAAAATCTATATCACCCCATGCAAAGCCACTAAGACAGAAGGGGGGTTACAGGGTGTGGAAGAATTAGAAACAGAAACATTAATAATGAGCAGGAAGAGGAAACAGTAATCAGAAGGACAATAGATAGTGATTGACATTGCATTTAAATTTTTGCAGATTAAAATTGGCTGGAAAGCATGGAGCTGGAAGGGAGTTCCACAAGTGAGGAGTACAAGAAAAGAAACTGTTAGCATAGAAATTATGGCTACATCCAGCCAGCTAATCTGTAAATTAAAGAGACCTGATGCCAGTCTAGTGCTGCGCTTAAATTCAAAAAGTCTAGGTACCATAATGAAGAGCTGATCTAAACAATTACTATGAAAGTATTTATAAAAAAAGGTACAGCAAGGCAACCTTATGGTGGTGGGAAAGTGACTGAAGCTGAGCTGCCATATCAGGACTAATAATAATACTGATTCTTCTTTGGATTTTTATCAAGGAGCTCAAGGTAAATAGCAGGGGCACCTAACCATATGTGGCAGCAATATTCTAAGCATGCACGAAATGTAGTCTAATATAGTAATTTCTAATGGTAACTTACAAAAACTTTGATGGCATTATGTAAGAGCAAATATATTCAAAGTGAGAGTACATGTATTAAGTTTAATTTTATCTTTTAGAATAAATCAGGAATTGTCTTATGATTAGAAATTATTAGCTTTGAAAAACAATGATGGCATTATATAAGGTTTTAAATATCTAAGATATTACTAAATTATTCAATTTAGTAAATTGAATTTATTTACTGAAATAAGATATCGCAAAAATCATTAACACATTTTTATTGGTAATTCTAAAAATAATAGAAGTCATTAAGCAAGGATTCAAATATCTAAGGTAGCAGTGAATGTATTAGTAAGTTTAATTTTATTTGCCACTATATCATATGTCATTTTATATAGTAATTTTGGGAGGCACAGTGGAGTAATGGATAGTGGCTTGGATTGAGGAATTGGAGAGCTGAGTTCAAATTCCAGTTGGATCCATTACATTCATTTACATGCTAATACCCTTGGGAAAGGTATGAATCCTCTTCTCCCTCCAGCTATTGGTAAATAGCAGGACAAACTGGGTTCTATATCCTTGGGTGTCAACAGTTAAAGAAGGTAACTCTGAATTCTAAAGCAGCCTGGAGAGGGTTGGGCTCCATTAGGATATCTTGCCCAAGAAACACTACTTCTACTGTGGCTGCAGTATATGTGGTGCCCCCCTATGATCCTATGGGTCATGGGATAAAAACAAAAAAATAGTAATTTCTAATGGTAACTCTAATAAGGCATAGATAGCATTATATAAGTGTTCAAATAACCAAGATAAGAGTGAATGTATTAATTTTATTTAACAAAATCATTTATAGGTTTTCTTATATAGCAAGTTTTAATGATAACTCTAATGAAAGCAGATATAACATATATAACATAGTGGATAAAATTTCTTGGTTCATGAATTTGGTGACAGTAATTTTGAGTTCAGTCCCTGGGCTGGGCAGTGTGTATTTGGGCATGAGATTAGCAGTAACTGAGCAGCACTAAAAACTAAACCTAGATGAGAATGAGAACAATCTGCACCCATTGATTAAATAAAGGGTTCACTTCAAAATTCCCTGAAAGTTACACGTTGTGTGTGAATAATGTAAATCATTATATGAGGGTTTTGATATCTAAGGCAGAAGCAAAGATGTTTGCGGGAGAAATCAGAAGTAGTATTTTTTAATGCTTTATGGTCAGTCAGTCAGTTATGTGCCATGCGTGATACACGCTTAGGCGATCCTGTATCTTTTGATACATGACTGACGAGGCAGATTTTTTTCCCGCAGTAGGTTGCCATTTCTTTCTGCAGTAGACCATTTGCTATCCAAGGCTATAGAACCTGGTCTATCCTGTTAATTAATCATAGCTGGGGGGAGACGAAGAGGAGGATTCATACCTTTCTCAAGGGAATTAGCATGTAAGGGAATGCAGTAGATTCAACTGGAATTTGAACTTGGCTCTCCTATTCCTCAATCTGAGCTGTTATCCATTACTCAATCATACCTCCCCTTTATGGTACAAATTTGGTTGGTATTTTTACTTAAAAGGTAACAGCATTTTCTAAAGTGCCCCTTTCTTTTAAAGAAATCTTAGAAGTTCATAGGAATAGTTCCTGTTAATATAATTGCCAGAGTATCAAATAAATTAACACATATCTATATCTATCTCTCTCTCTCATATATATATATATATATATATAGGTTATTCCATATCAACTCAACCAAATTTATGGAACTTCCCATGGGCACCATCACAGACTTTCATGAAATTTTAGCATACAATATCCAATCTATGAGGAACCACTTGAACATTTTAGATTCCTAGGTTCAGGAGTTATGGCCTCTTGAAATTTGCTGCCAGGTTTTGCTGATTTCAAAATAGAATGATTCACCAAATTTGGCACTTCATAACTGTGAATTCTTACAAGATAATGAGTTGATATCTAGTGGTTCTAATACAGGAAGGAAATAGTTATGCTTTTATTTCTAGTTTCTGTAATTTCAGTTATAGATTGCTAAATATGGAAAAATTGCTATTCGGCAGTTTTTGGTTTTAAAAAATGAAGTTGATTATAATCATTGGATAATTTGCCTTGTGAAAAACTTTGAAACCCAATATATATACATATCTATAATTCTCAAAATGTATGTGTGTGATTGGATGTTGTTTATGCATTTCCACAGTTTTCATCCAATTTTAATGGATTTTTTTTTCTTTGATAGATAATTATTCAGTGCTGGTTTTGAGTCCAAATTTTTGGCAACAGTGACTCTCCACTACTTCCTGTCTATTATAAGTCTCAGCAATGTTTTACTATTTACTATCTGTTCTTGGATATATAACTATGGCACCTTCTTTAATGAGTTTAATAACAACATTAAGAAATTAATCCATGAATTTGAGAAGATTAAAATAGACATAATATGTCTAGATTATTTAACCAAACATGCTTGAACGAAGATATGCTGCCTAAACACACGCACACACACACACACACACACACACACACACACATATATATATATATATATATATATATATATATATATATATATATAATTCTGTAATTGACCAGCAATCTCTCTTTTATAAAGTTTTATTAAAAACAACTGACAAAGTACTGCAGTTAAGTTTTTTTTAAATTTTTGTTCTTATTTTTTTTTCTGTGCATAGATAATGTAGAAATTGTCCAGATTTTCTGTATGTCCAAGTGCTTTTGGCTATACTTTTAGCCATTGTCAAGGATGCTTTTATTTTACTTTTAACTGAATGTATGGATTGTTTTATGTATGTATCTAGAGTTATAGGAATGTTTTATTTTCCAAACATGGTCAGCACATTGTGGCCATGTTCATAGTTGATGTTATTGAGTGTTGGCTTTTACTTTTTTTTATTAATAATGTTTCCATTATTTTTACCCTTTTTTTTACATGTGGATGAAGCTATTATATTTGTATTTTTAACAAGTATGCTGTGGATGGAGTTTGTTAGATTTCCATATGTATTTAAATGAGACCTAATTGTGCTATGGTCAAGGAGATGTAACATGAGTCTTCTTGTTAAGCATGCTAGAATGATGTAGTATATCCAATATAATTATAAATTTGGTTTGCTCAGGAACACAGTTCCTTAAGGTGAATTTGTAATAATATTGGTTCTATGTAATTTAGTTCTTGCAGGTGAGTTATTGATGTTGACGATAGGGTTAACAGTTTTAAATTTTTACATATATATAATTATGTACCACCCTCTTTTACTGCTATGGTAGTAGTGGGAGGCACAGTAACATATAATATAAATTCGCATATACTTTTCCCAAGGGTCCTTTCCTGATTGATCAAACACGACCAAGCTAAATGGAATCAATTAACAAACAAACAAACATGGTAGATGAACAACAGAAGGCAAAGATAAGAAACAACCATTTCACTACTAAAATATACAAATGGGGGTTAAATATGTTGGGGTATATTAAAAGATGAAAGACAGGGCAAAACAAAACAATGAGACAAAAATAAATGTTACGGGGTGGGGGACAAAACAATGGGGAGAACTTATCTTTTAAGCAAAGTAAATATTATATTGATGATCTTGTGCTAAACTTGCATGAAATGACAAAAAGGCAAAATGAGCAAAGATAAAACAGGCGATAGAAACAAAGGACTTATCTGTTATTGTAAAAAGGCTTACTTTTTCTTTTTCTCTTCCTTTTTTTTTAGTGTCTTTTATGTTTCTCTTCTTTTATATTCCTTTTTATCTTTTATTTTTTCCTTGCTGGGTAGAAAGTTTATCTGTGAAATGGATTTTTTTTTGGTTCTTTCTTTTTCATCTTGTCCAGGGGTTAAGTGAAGAATATGTTGAATCTTTCTTTTCCTTGTCTCTCAGAATAATGTATCTTTCTTTGTTTTGTTGTATCTGCTTCTTTTAGCATGCCAGAGTTTGATTTCTTTGAATCAACACTTTACTGATTTTTTTCAGCTCAAAAACCTTAATAGATTTCTATCCATTCTGCACATCCAAATTTATAGCAGATCATAGGAAGTTTAGCTGGATGTCCATTCAGTTTGAATTCTGAAGAGAGTCTGACTTGGTGGCAGTCTTTATTTTTGCACCTTGATTTTGGCATGTGACCTATGACTTCCAAATATGGATTTTTACATGTGTGGGTGAAATGGGGTCACTGGTCCTTTTCCTTTTTTTGTTGTAACTCAGAGAGTTCAAGATTGCTTTACTGTCTGAGTAATATCTGGCCCAGTCATCACACTATCATGTGACCAAGAAGGAGAAAGTGTACTTTTCATAGAATACATAATCTTTGTTCAGATGCATGCAAGTTTAATCTAGAACTGTCAATTGTCAATTTCATTTTTTTTTTTTTTTCATTTTCACACTTTCTGAAAGTACTGGCTCCTCAATCAGAGTACTTCTAACATATAAACTTTAGTATTGATTTTAGAATAAAATTAGATGAGGGTCCCTAACACACACACACACATATATATATATATATATATATATATATATATATATAATATTAGTGGTAAATATACACATACATATGTAATCATATCCCTTAAATATATATACATACATACATACACATACATGTATAAAAAATAATTCCAACAGGATAGAATCCAGGTAGAACTCAATGTCCAGGACAGAGTAAGGATATAATAAAAAGGCTTAAACGCTAATATTCCATGGTCATGACCATAAAATAAATTATGGCCATGGAATAAGCCTTTTTATTATATATATATATATATATATATATATTTACATATTGTGAAAGGTTCTCAATATGACACATTTTGCAAGATCTGACCAAACGACCTAAACAACAGGATTTTTTAGGAAGGGTTTCTTGGCTGACCCTTGAACTTTTCGGTACTCCCTTCATATGCATGCATATGTTTTCTTAATGATGTCTGTTAGGCAGCTATGTTGTCTTGATTTTAAATTAGAGTCTGTTGTGAACAATGCAGTTTTACATTAGTGACAGACTGTAATTTCAAATTTGGACTGATTAATTCATAAAATATTTTTAGTAGACACAGACAGAAATCTGTAATTAGTGATTTGTTTTTTTTAAGAGGATACTGTAGCCCTTCTTCCCTCTTAATTCAGCTCTAGGATTTTCTATCCATTTGGAAATATTTGACTCAAAACTGGGGACGAGTGGGTGTTTGAAAATCATGGCTGTTTTTCAATGTCTGTTACATTTGGCATTTGTTTGTATTACTTACAAGTTTACATGGCCCTCAAGGAACTGTTTTTCTGATCAAATCAAATTCATAAATAACTATATTTGTCATACCACTACTTGCCTATCCAACCATAGCTCAATTAGGATGCATTTTAACACATCCAGAAACATAGCAAACTATCTGCAACATACTAGTGGAAAATGTAAGTATAATAGCCTCATCTGCATGTTTAAAAAACTCAAAATAATGGAAACCTTAATAATAAAAAAGGAAAAGCCAACACTCAATAACATTAATTATGAACATGGCCACAATGTGCTGACTGTGTTTGGAAAATAAAGCATTCCTATAACTCTAGATGCAGACATAAAAAAAACAGATATTCAGTTAAAAATAAAAATCATCCTTGATAATAGAATAGCTGAAAGCGCTCGAATATGAATAACTTTTGGACAGTTTTCATACAATTTATGTCAACAAAACAAAGCACTTGTATGAACACATGTAATATTAAATAAAAAGCTTAATCGTAGTACCTTGTCAGTTTTCTTTAATGGAACTTGTATAAGAGAGGGATTGCTACCCAAATACGCAATATATATATAAAATACGTATACATTGTTTAATGTAATAAAACAGTGCTATTAATTGTATATTAATAAATATACATATTATCCCTATTTAGAAATACTAAATATCCTTATTTATATAGAAATACTAAATATCCCTATTTAGAAATACTAAATATCCTTATTTATATAGAAATACTAAATATCCTTATTTATATAGAAATACTAAATATCCCTATTTAGAAATACTAAATATCCTTATTTATATAGAAATACTAAATATCCCTATTTAGAAATACTAAATATCCTTATTTACTGGTAGAACAACTTGCAGTTTTATGCACAGCGCAATCTTCAGGTGTTGAGTATAAACTGACTGTTATGTAATTTAAATTTTAATAGAAACATCTGGTTATTGCAGTATTGGCACAGCCAAATATTATAAGGGGATTACAGTTTATTATTTTAAAATATATATTTGGCATCTAAAATAAATGGGATTTTATATATATATATATATATATATATATATATATATATATATATATATATATATATATATATAA
>OZ038513.1:31568073-31603073 GCA_964036315.1 Acanthosepion esculentum
ACTAGCATCCTTATCTATTTTTTTTTTATTTTGACATTTTTCTGGCTAATGACCATATCATCATTTTGAAACTACCTGTTCTCGTACGATCACTGAAGTTAAGCAATGCTGAGCCTAGTCAGTACGTAGATGGATGACCACTTGGGATTAGCAGTTGCTATAAGCTTGGGTGTGTTGATCGTGTAACGGATAATGGCTTGGAATTTTTAATTGGAGAGCCGAGTTCCAGTTCCAATGTGCAAATACCCTTAGAATAGAAATTAATTTACCTCTTCTCCATCTCGCTGTTTTCTGTGATACGACATGAATACTGTTCAGTTTTAGAACATAGTTTAGTACAATACTGCAAATTGCCACAAACCCAGTCATTAACCTAAATACTTTACTCCTTCAGTTTTTAAATTAGTTTGTCTGATTGGGACTTTTATGTTGATGTCATGCCCAACACAAAACTCATTCATAAATTCCTGTTCTCTTATTGTTCTCTCTCCTTAATAATGTTTTCTTTTTCTCATATTCTCTCATACTCAGTAACCCCTATGCTCTTAGTGGCTTTATTGCCTTGCTTAGGGTAAAATGATTGAGAAAAATTAAAATGGCCGGCTATATCCAATCACTTTCTCAAATCAGTGGTTAAAAATGCCTTCAAGTGAATGAAACATGTAGGTCTTCTTAAGAACCATCCTTCTTGAAATCTAGTGGGCTGACTCTATAGAACCACAAACAAAGAATAGTACCATATGATAGAAAACACATCACTTAAAGACTTTCAACAGCAGCAACAATTAAATGGACAGCACATGTAACTCAAAGAGAAAATGATGACATAATGATGATCTTGACGTTCCATACTACTCCACATAAAAGGTTAGCAACAAAGCCCTCATCATTACTGGAAAGAGCCATAACAGTTCCTGGACTTGAAAAAAAACTATTTTCCTAGAAAACAAGTGGAACTGGCTGTTCAGTTGACGAATACTGAATATTTTCACATCGAGAAGTGTTTAATAATATTATCATATCAACATGAAGTATCATTTATATTAATTTATTCTTTTAGACTAATATCCTGATCTTTTTATATTCTTCTAAATTTTTATCTGTGATGGGGCATTGTTATTATTTAATTATTCTCTTGGACTAATATCCCAATCTTTGTTGTTTTTATCACAGCATAAATCCCTGACTTTAAGTGCATTTATATTCTAAACATCCTTTTTTCTCTGTTTTTATTTTTTTTATTTTTTTACTTGAAAATGAGAAACCCAAATATTTGTCTGATGCCGTCAGACATAACTGCTTCCCACGAAACCATTTTTAAAAATTAAATGGACTTGACAAAAACATTTCTGTAGTCAATGAAACAAACTTTATTAATTCGGGTTTTCCCTAACCCTCAAGATTTGATGACATTGAGGACATCAAAATTGATTTAATTTTTCAAAATAACTTACGTCTTTAATATTATTACATTTTTCATTATCTTTTCTTGCTATTTGCTTTTTAAATGTTGTTGCTTTCTAATATATTTTGCAAAATAGTTTTGAGCCCAGAAGTATTGCTGATTGATCCAACTTCAGTTTCAAACACGATGGAGTTGTTCTGATGTATAATTTATATAAATAATCTCACATATGTTTATCTAAAACAAACTGTGTTTATGTAAAAACATTCCCAAATCAACATGTGACAATCACCAAACATAATGTCTCCTAGACATATCCTAGTTATGAATATATATTATCATCTGAATCCCAATAGACAAACTAGATTTATGATACACTTACATACATAAAACAATATTTATGGTTTTTCAGTCAGGCTTGGAATCCATTAATTTCTTGGAACTCCGAAAAGACGCGTTATCTCACCTTGAATTTGGAATACTATAAATTATACTAATGTTGTTCAACAAGTCAAATGCATGTGAATCCTGATTAACCAATGAAAATCAAGCCACAGGAAAATAAAAATACCAGAATTTAATTCTCTGATGAAGCTTTAATAAAAGTGAAACATGTTAGGTTGATAAATGTTTCCCATTTTCTTCCATATCCTATCATATAGTTTATATGACAAAAGCACTCTGAGAACCTCAACACAAGAAATAATGCTCTGTGCTTGAATGGCAGAGATTAGATATTATTTTCAGAACAATTTATTCATGCGACCGGCCACTACTAAAAGTTTTGTCACATGAGCACCTTATTATGAAAGTAATAAATATATATATATATGGCACATGGTTGAGTTGTTAGAGCATTTGATTTTCAACCATGAGACCTGAGTTTGAATCTCACCATGGCCAATTGTTTTGATGTTATCAGGCTGGGAGGGGATCTGAGCATGTGACACCATTGTAAAGTGTCCAAAAACCATACCACAAGCCAACCTAAGCCTTGTGAATGAAATTGGGTCAATGGAATTGGGTCAATGGTTGTACTAGCATAGTCATTATTCATTGTCACTGATAGTATGAATGTACAGGTCATGTTTAAAAAAATGTTGATCATACCAGATTATACACTTTTTCCTCAGAAACTGTAGCTATTGTCTGTTCGGTATAGTGGCAGTATAACCTATAGGTGGGCTCTGTGGATGTTGAACAAAAATAAATGTCCCTGAGAAAGCATCTGCAGCAGGGATTGGTTAACTACCATAACAGATGCTTGTGTTTGGAAAAGATTATTCAGCTATTTCATATATATATATATATATATATAATTTTAAAAATATGATTCCATCGCAACACAGGAATTACTATGTTTCAAAACTGGTCAGCAGTGTTTAATTCCAATATTAAACCTTAACTACTGGGTGGCAGTTTCATCCTCAAGTGTTGTTTTGGAATCAAAATTATAATCTAGGCTCTACCTATGTATCGAGCACTTTTTCTTAAAAATAAAAACAAAAAATACTAAAGAACTTCGGATCATCAATCTACAGTTCTTTCCTATTATATCAATATATATATATATATATATATATATATATATATATATATATATATATATCAAGTATGTGGTGCAGTTCAATTTACATGACATGAATCATTCATACAAAAAACTTCAATATCTGTTTTTTGTATGAATATATATATATATATATATATATATATATATATATAAAGAGAGAGAGAGAGAGGAGATAACAATATATTTTTTATATATCAGAAAGAATATTTTTGAAAAATGTATGATGAAGTGGAAAAAGTTTTCTTGTGATACATTTCATCCTTTAGGAGAAAGGTCAAGGAATAAATAAAAACATATATTTACATAAAAGATACATTTTGCAAAACAATACATCAAATGTGTTGGTTATCCACTGTAATGAGACTGACAACAATTTTGACATAGAAAATATTACTCTTATCAAAGGAGAAAACAATTCACTATAATGAAAATATTTAGAAAGTGCCTTGATTGCAGTATTGCACTATTCTCGATGCTGTCATCCCATTTTATATCACATATGGCACAAAGACAGTGCATGTGAAAGGCATCAAGTTGATTTATACACACACACACACACATATATATATATATATATATATATATATATGAAGACAATTTTAAAACTTTCAATATCTGTTGCCAATTAACCTGAAAAAAGAATTTTATTTTACAAGGACAAACTATATTTGCCAGAAAAAATGTTATTCATGTTTATGCAAATTTTTGATTTTATTTCAACTTTGTTGTCATAGGAATTCAGTTTCAACTAATTTCAAATCTATTTTTAACTATTTCACCCCAAGCAAGGCAATAAAGCCACTAAGACAGAAGCTGTGAAAGAGTGTGAGAAAAAAAATTATTAATGAGAGAGGACAATAAAAGAACTAAATTCAAGGAGATAGAAAATGATGGTTGATAATGCATTATTAAGGAATGAGAAAAATAGAAGAATAATCACAAGACAATAGATAATGATTGACATTGCATTTAAGTTTGGAAGATCAAAGTTACAGTTATATCTAGCAAGTTCAATTGTAAAATGATGAAACTTAACTATCAGTCCATTACTGTGCTTCAAAGTCAAAAATACTCAAGAGGAAAGCTCATCAGAACAATTATCATGAAAATATTTATAGAAAATTCAGAGGGAAGCTGTGTTACAGTAGTTGAAGTCAAGATGCTGCATCAGTGTTAATCTTGTCTTCTGTGAATAGGAAAGGGTAAATATCTGCTTTCATAAGCAGTAGTAACAAAATGACTACTGTGTCCCTTTTTAGTCATGACAGGAATTAATGTATAATGAGAAATCACTACTCTTTCTCTAATATCTCTCCTATTTTATAAATCATAATTTTTTATCGGTTTATATCTCCTCCATCATTCATGTATTACAGATGCTGGCTGGTACAAAGTATATTCTTCTGTTTAATATTAATGAAAAAAGAGAAAGAGAAAGGACATTCTTGTTTGTTATAAAATCATTGTTTGTGCATCTCCTGACCAAAGCGAAAAGAAAAGTCTGTCTAATCAAGATAAAGTGAATCCAGTGATACATGAAAACTGTCGTATTTATATAAGAAGAATAGAAACAGAAATATTCAACCCAGAATTAAAGATGGAAGTCCAGGGATTGCATTATACATGAGATTATTATTTAATTTTTTTCTTTTTTTCAGTAATTTTTTATCCTAATAAAATGAGACTGTACATAAGAAATATTTTCATCAATACAGCATTGGTGCTTATGTCAGCTTCATCTATCTTCTACATGCCATGTCCAATCAGGACATTGGTGATTATGGCTCTCCACAATTTCCTTTCTTAGGTAATCGATTAAATCCGACAGATTTTTTAAATTTATTTGTCTTTTGTACACACATTTTTCTCAATTCTCAAAATATACATATCTGCTTTGTTTAGATCCTAACGTAAACACAGACAATTTTTTTTTTGAAATGGATTAAATCTGACTAATTTTTTAAATCTGTATGTTTAAATGTTATTTTTTTTTATGGATACTCATATTTGAGTAGAGTTTTATTTATTTATTAAATAGTATATTTATTTACATCTACCAGCCTCGCTATTTAAGAAATCTTGTTAGAAAAATATGTGTCCACTAGCAGGATTTGAACCTGCATCCCCTGGGAGAAACTGTTATTGGATCTGATATGCCTTAGACCAGCCATTCTCAACCTTTCCTCCATCATTGACCCCCTCGGCTTTATGTATTTCTCCATTTACCCCCTACTCCCATACAAAAAATTCATAGCCATCATAAAGCATTGATGTACAATTTTGTGACTAACTGAATGAATGATTTTTTCATTCAAAATACTAAGGGTTTTTTTTAGTCAAAATACTGTTTTTAAAAAAAATACTAAGCGACACTCAAAATACTGATTTCTTATTTAGTACTAATCTACTAATTTTTTAGTATAAGTTAGTACTCTGTATAAAATTCAGTATTTTTATTAATGTTTGTAGTCATTAATAAAAAATTATTCATTTTATCCACTGTATTAGTAGATCTACAAATTAATACTAATCATAATCATTCATTCAAAAAACGATTTTTTTTTAGTATTTTTGTTTTTGGCAGTTTCAAAAATTTTTGGAAAATACTAAAAAAAATTTTTTTTTGAATGAATGATTATGATTAGTACTGACTAAAAATTGTGCAAATTAGTCATTAGTAAAAATACCAAAACAGAAATAAAAATTTGCATTCTCTCTCTCTCTCTCTCTCTCTCTCTCTCTCTCTCTCATTTTACAAATTTAAATTTAATTGAATTATTTTTTAAATTATTAGGTACTTCAATTATTTACCCCCGACTATATAATTTTTTACCCCCTAGAGGTAAATTTACCCCTGGTTGAGAACCTCTGCCTTAGACCAACTTGGCCACGTCAAACCTCCTGATCAAACAAAGTCTGAATAGTGCTTTTGAACACACATTTTTGCCGATTCTTGAAATATACAAATCTGCTCTGTTTGGATCCTAATGTAAACAAAGACAATTTTTAGGAAATGGATTAAATCCAACTGATTTTTTCAAAAAATGGATACTCATATTTTAGTAGAGGCCCTGTTTTTATTTATTTATTAAATGGTTTATTTATTTAGTTACACCTAGCAGCCTGAATATTCAAGAAATCTTGTTAGAAAAATAAAAAAATAATGTTAAGACAAATAAATTAGACAGTTTCCTTTGTAACTCTTTATAAATTTTGCCTTTTTGGTATCTCCCCTAGATCCTGTTCTGCTATCCATTTATTTAGTTTCTTCGATGTGACATGTTCCTTCAGGATGTTGATGATCATGGCTCTCCACAATTTTCTCTTTCTGCTATCTCTTCTAAACCTTTCTCCACCCTTCATTCACTCAAGCTCACCAGGTAGGTTATGAATTGTTTTCCTCTGTTTCTCTTGCCTTCAATCTATCCTGTGAGTATCAAATTTTCTAAGTGCTCTTTCCTCATTATGTGCAGTAGAAATATCAACTGTCTCTTTCTCATGTTAAGCATTAGTGTTCTTTTTGTTTCCATTTTCCCATAAACTTGGTCACAATAGTATTATATTATTTTTTCAGGGGTAAATATTCAATATTTGTGGTGGGGTAGTAAATAATGAATATTTTTTGGTTGCAAGAAAAAAAATAGTAAACCTCTTTTCATGCCTAAAGCTAACAGTTTCTCATTTTTCCTGTCATATCTAGGTTTTAATGTAAAGAAACTTTTTTTTATGTATACATAGGTCAACCCATAATGTTTTGTCTAAAAATTTGCTATTGGAGATGTTAACACATGGGTCCATATTTAAGAAAATAAAATTCAGTTCTATGTTTTGTTACTGAACTGAAATATTAAGTAACAGAAAAAATCCATTGGAATCAAAGGTAAGAATACTTGCGTGTTATGTAATATCAATCCGATTACATAGGAGTAAAGGCTGACAGCTATATCGTATTGAAACACTGGCTCTTGTCTGATCACTTAAGAATCTTTTAACCTGCTTGAGAACATCAAGTGCTGTAAGCTCAGATCTGGTGTAATGAATAATAGCACAGAATGAGAAAATTAGAGAGCTGAGTTCAAACTCCAGTTAGGCTTGTTACATTCACTTATGCACTTGGAAAAGGCATGAATCCACCAGCTGTGGGTTAATCGTAGAACTGGTATCTGAAAATCATTATTGTCTTCATGAAACTGTTAATATAATATCCATTTGTAATTAAAAAAAAAAAAATTATAATTACAATCAAAAAATATGTTTTGGCTTTAAATAACTTACAAAAGGTTGATAAACTGTAAAAAAAAAAAAACCCAAATCAATAAGTAATGGTTGTGAATACTAGACAATTTCTTGAAAGATAAAGAGGAGACTTGAAGCAACAGATATCTTTCCATAGATTAAGCATGGGAACAGTTAGGAAGTTTTAAGGGAAATGAAAACAAAAAGGACATTTATGCTTAGAATCAGAAAGAAAGTGTTAAAATTTCTTGGACATAATGAGAAAAGAGGGCATAGAGAATTTGACACACATTACAGGCAAGGGGACAGAGGGAAACAGTAAGTGAATTACCTAAGCCACTTGTGTAAATGCTGGTCAGATCAGGGAGTGGGAAGGATAGTAAAGAAGCAAACCTTTCTAAGAGCTGCAAAGGATAGGAAGTTGTTGAGAGCCATAATCACCCTTATGCTTGAAGGATCATGGCATATAAAAGAAGACTGCCTGCAAAAATCTTTTAGAAATCTATTATATTACTCGGAGAAATAAAAAACAAAGAATTCTTGTAAGGTCAAAAAACATTTTTGTATTTCATAGCAAATATAATATCTCACCCTATTTTGTTAGGAATTACTTGATTTGAAATGATGTCTTGTGTTCTTTGATATCTTCTAGTCTCTCAAAGAGAGACTATTTTCTGCCCTCATCTTGATGGTTCTCCTGTATGTATGTGAGTCATGAACTCTGACCACAGGACTCCAAAGGGAGACTCAAGCTACAGAAATGAGATACCTCAGGCATCTGCTTGGTATTTCCTACACCAACCATGTTACGAATGTGCAGGAGAGTCACTCATCAGCTAAAGGGCTATAAAGACATTATGACCACCATAAAGAAGAGGAAACTGAAGTGGTATGGCCATGTAACCAGATTGCAAAGTCTCTCCAAGAACATCTTACAAGGAGGAAAGAGAATTGATATTTCCTACACTGACTGCCTCACAAATGAATAGATGCACGGAAGAGTGAATCATCAGGTAAATAGCTGTAAGGATGTGTTGACCCCTATAGAGAAGAAGAAACTGAAATGGGATGGCTCTGTAACCAGATTGCAAAGACTCACCAAGACCATCTTAAATGGAGGAAGGTGAATTGATATTTCCTGCACTGATTGTATGACAAATGAAGACACATGGAGAGGAATGAGTCATCAGTTAAATGGCTATAAAGATGAGTTGACCACCATAAAGAAGAAGAAACTGAAGTGGTATGCCCACATAAACAGATTGTGAGGTTTCTTCAAGACCATCCTACAAGGAATTGTACAAGGATGAAGAAGAAGGGACCCCAAGGAAAGAGATAGTCAGACAATGTCATCAAATGGGCTGGTAGAAGTTTTGTCCAAACTCAGGCTAATGGTTGGTTCCGGTGTACACTTCTTGTTGAGTGAGCCACCATGCAATGTCTCTATGACTCTAGCAAGTTATGGGTCAAGAAAAAGAAGTGATGTCCATTCACGTACAAGGTCAACATTAGCTTATGCCACAACCAATATCTTATGTGTCTTCATGACAGAAATTAGGTCAGCACTTCTTGTTGTTTAAGCTTGCTGGAACGACACATACAGAAGTTTTCAATATGAGTTTAAATTGAGAAAATAAATTGATTGTGCCAATCTTTTGATACCACAAAAACTTGAAAATAATTGTTTGCTTAATAAAGAAATTTTTCTTTGTTTCTTGCTTATGACAGAGGCTTTCCTGAAAGTATTTTGGTTGATGTTGGGAATATTTCTCAAGTTTCCATTACATAACACACATGCTAACATAGACCAAAGTTCTTGAATTATACAGGAAATAATAACGAATGCTATTTTCTTGTAAATCTTGATTAGTTAATGTTTGGAAGATAAATTAAAAATGTCTCAAGAACAGCCTTCTTCTGATGTTTCTACTTAATACGTTGACTGCCAATCATGAAAATAACTTGTGGCTGACAGTTTTTATTATGAAACTGACTACAAGTTATCTAATGTTTGGCATTTTCTGATACATTTTCATTTGTCTGTGCCAACCATGAGTATTCACAGTGATACTTTTAGTGTTAAGAATGTTAACATTTCAGCTCATAAAAATATTTTATTGCCTAAATTGGCTATTATAAAATTGGTCAGATTTTGTAATTTACATCTGTCAATCAATGTGTTAAAACCCTTGGCATTATTCTTAAAGCTTTATATATATATATATATATATATATATATATATATATATATATAATATGTGTGTGTGTGTGTGCATATTTCATTAAAAAATGACAGACAAGTTACTACTTTTTATTTAATTTCTCTTGTTTGAACAAGAGCTTTCTTTTTTTTTAACACTGTGTGTAGAAATTGTTCAAATGTTCTATAGTTTCGAGTGCTTTTGGCTATACTTTTAGCCATTATCAAGGATGATTTTATTTTTTCAGTTTAATTGAGTGTGTGCGTTATGCGTAATAATGGCTAAAAATATAGCCAAAAGAACTCAGAATTTAGAACATTTGGACAGTTCTACACACTGTGTCCAAAAAAGAAAGCATTTGTTCAAACAAGAAAAATTGAATAAAAGCTTAATTATAGTACCTTGTCTGTCATTTTTAATGAAACATGCATAAATGAAGGATTGCTGCCTAAATACACAATTTATATATATAGGAGGCACGGTGGAGTAGTATCGAGTGGCTTGGGTTGAGGATTCGGAGATCCGAGTTTGAATTCCAGTTGAATCCATTACATTCACTTACAGGCTAATATCCTTTGGAAAGGTATGAATCGTTGTCTTCTCTCTCCAGCTATGGGTAAATAGCAGGACAGACCGGATTCTATAGCCTTGGATGGCAACTTGTCTAGGAAAATCACAACTGAATTCAAAACCTGCATGGGGTCATTTGGGGACCTTGTGGCACGTAGTGCACCAGGTCTCTGTATTTGGACCTTCAAAAGTGTGGTTGGTTCCACACAAAGCCTTCACCACTATAATCAAATCATATATGCTGTGTCTGGCTGTCGGTTCCTAGGAACTGACCTGTTTGACCCTCATATGTTGAATATGACAGGAGAGTCCACCATATATATCTTTATGTCTGCAATTAGTGGATTTTAATCTGGAATTATTTTTATTACCATTAACATTATTTTAGTGAATGCATGTATTTGAGTGAACATATATTTATTTTATAAGTTGGTTTCCCAGGATTAAGAATTGCAATTTCAATCCCTGTTAAGAGGTACATTTTCTCTAATGAGGTGGTATATGTCTAGGCCAGCAGACATTAATTTCATTTCATACATGTATATCCTCTAAAATAATCTTCATAATAATAATATTAATAATAATTATATATATATATATATATATATATATATATATATATATATATGGCTGGTAATTGAATGGAAAATTCTATTAGACACATTTCATTATTCAAAAAGGTTTCTTCAAAGTATTGTCAAGAATTGTGAATGATTAATATGTTAAGCCAGATATATTAGACAAAATGACTGACAGTCAAAAGTACTCAATTTTAACTGTTACCAGCAACAACAAAAAAATAACTTTTGAAAGTTTATTAATAATTTAAATCCTGATGTTAAACACCTCAGTTGTAAATTGGAAAGATAGAACTAGTCAGTTGTATTTAATAAAACTTGCTACATAAATACACCTTTGTTTTATTTACATATATTCTGTTTATATGTTATTTTTATAGATACAAATATTTAAGTAAATGCCCTGTTTATAATAAACAGTATTAACTACATTTACCAGCCTTCCCATGTAATGTGGCTTCCCTCGCTCTATTCTATAAATATTTTCATGCCATCTGCTCTGACAAGCTATTTTCACTGGTGCCCCAACTGAATGAATTTAAGTGTGCTCCGAGGCTGGCATCTTGGCCCCACCCTTTTACTGTCAAAACAGTTAAATGTAACTGCTTCTTCTACTCCAACCACTTCTCTCGCACTTCTCAACAATGGAAATCCATTCCTCTTACTTGCTTCCCTGATAACTATAATCTTCAAAAATTTAAATGTAATGTCAGTTGACATCTTCTGTTGCCTTGATCCCCATTCTTCTTTTTATCCTCCTCTGTTCTTTTTTTTAATCCTTTCCTCACCCCCTACCATACCATTCTTTTCCCTTACTTGCACTCTCAGTAGCTTCTTGCATACTAGTGGTACTCCTGCCTTGCTTGGGGTGAATTTTTTTTTATTTTTTTTTTTAATCATATCACCCCAAGCAAGGCCGGAGGCCACTATCATGCAAAGGGTTAAAGAAGGGTTGGAGGAAGAGCAAATAGGAGTGGCAAGGGAGGGGATGTGGAGAAAGAGAAAGACAGTGGGTCGATCAAGGCAAGGGGGCCACAAAAGATTCGGAGCGAGAGCAGATAGGAATGAAAAATGAAAGGATGTAGAGAAGGGAAGTGTATAGATCAAGGCAACTGGAGATGTGGATTGACGCTACACTTAAACCGTTGGAGATTGTATTTGTCGAATTGCTTAAAAAAAGAAATGCTAGCTGTGTTTGGAAAATAAAAAAAAATATTTCCATCACTATAGATACACATATATAAAAATTTACTTATTCAATTTAAAAAAAAAAAAAAAATCCTTGCTAATGGCTAATAGAACAGCCAAAAGGGTTTGGTTATATAAAACAGTTGTACGGTTTTTACACGCTTTATGTCCAGAAAAGAAAACACTTGGCCAAATGTGAGAAAAATTGAATAAAAAGCTTCTCATTGGTTAGTCAAGAATCTTTACAAACTTACATACATCTAGAATTATCTACAGTTTTAATGCACATGATATGTGACTGACCAATGAGAACTGACCCAAACAAAATTGAAAATATAGGGTGACCCAAACAAACGGGAATTTTTGAAGTGCATATTGCCAGACATGAGCAAGTGGCAACACCGCGAGACAGTGACCTAGAGCAAGAAAACATTTTGCCATTTTAGTAATGAGAATGAAATTCACAGTATCCCAGCTGAGATGTTGCAGCAGTCAATGAGGAATCTCAATAGCAGATTTCAAGAATGCATTCGTACAGGAGGACGCCATCTACAGGACGTAATTTAAAAAAAATGAAAATTCCGTCATTGTTTCTTGAATGGCATGTTTTAAGTTTTCAATTACTATGAATTAAATATTTTTCTTCCATCACTCTTGGTTTTATTGGATTGTTAAAAAGTTCCCGTTTTTTTGGGTCACCGTGTATAACAGTTTCTGTCTTTTTGTGTTTTCTTTCAATCTCTGATGAAGCTTTAATAAAAGTGAAACATGTTAGAATGATATACATTTCCTATTTGTTTATCTTATCATCCTATTGTATCCCAATCTATATTTGATCTGCATTTAATCTATAACTCATATATGCACACAGTCAATATATATATATATATATATATGAGATGAGGTATTATGTACAGTATTTACATTAGTCGGACTATTGTCCTCATCTTTGTCGCCATATTTGTCACAACGTTTCGGCCGTTGTACGCTCCGGCCTTCTTCAGGTGGTTGGAATTTCGAACCGAACCCTTTATTTCGATCACTGGGGTAGACTGTTCTAGTTCCACGAGCCATGTTTGATGGATGTCAGTTATCAGTTATCTCCTGGTAATTTTCCCTCTGAAAGTTCTCCACTGCCTGAACCAGGTATTGAACTCACACTCTTTGGGTCTGTCACTGGATCTAACCAGACAGTGGAGAACTTTCAGAGGGAAAATTACCAGGAGATAACTGATAACTGACATCCATCAAACATGGCTCGTGGAACTAGAACAGTCTACCCCAGTGATCGAAATAAAGGGTTTGGTTCAAAATTCCAACCACCTGAAGAAGGCCGGAGCGTACAACGGCCGAAATGTTGTGACAAATATGGCGACAAAGATGAGGACAATAGTCCGACTAATGTAAATACTATATATATATATATATATTTCCTTTTTGTTCTTTATCTTATCATATATTGTAAAAGTAATAAAATCTTATGCTGTTTGGAGGAATTCTTGCTGCCTAAATATACTTTATATATAAATGTACTAAGCACAGCTTAGATGTGGCTTAATGCCAAAAGTATGGAACACCCAGTGAGGATTGAAGTCACTACTCAGTTGTAATTGATCCAGTGAGACAAGCTTGCTAACCATTACATCTAGCTAAAATTATATATATATATATGGTAGCAAGAATTCATCAAATCAATTTTATTAAATAACTATATATATATATATATATATATATATATATATATATATATATATATATATATATATATACACTTTATTATTAACACTTATGTAGAAAGTCACTTTTGTCAAAAAAAATGAGATCAAGGCTGACTACAAATACAGAAAAGGAACAATGAAATATTAAAAGAACATAAGGAAATTTTATTGTTAAAAAAACTGATTCCTTTAATTTGCCTGAAGAAGGTCATGAGACCAGAAACCCGTGTAGCAAAAATATGAAGAATAAAATATAATATATACACTAAAACAAATCAACATTATATCCAAAAACGTTTGCGGTTCATCTCTTTTTAAAAATATCTGTTATTCTTTCATTGGAACAATTATAACCTTTTCCCTTATATATATATATATATATATATATATATATATATATATATATATACAGGGTGTATAAAGTTTGTGTGCACTTTAAAGTTAAGTGCACACAAACTTCATGGACACCTTGTATTTATATAGTAAAAATAATAAAGACTTCTTCTGAGTCACCAGATGTGACATAAATTTGAAGAAGGCTGAGGAACAGACTGGCCAATACATCATTTTTGAAGTGCCGAAGACCAGTATATCAGTTTGATTAATAAATAGCTAAATAATTCTTTGAGTAACACCATTAAGATTTTTAATGACTATTTTCTGTCTTTCTTGCATATTTCAATCTCTGTTTGACACGTTTATCTATCAGCTACAAATACTTAGGCTATATAATTTGATCTGATGTAATTTTCTCTTGTCTGGGTTATATTTTATTGTGCAGTAAGATATTTTCAATGTCTCTGATATTCAACATCACTGTTCACTGTAGGTTCACAGAACAGAAGAAATACTCTCACTTGATAGGATTTTGTAAATTTCTTTTATTTTTTTTTTAACACTCACCATCGAAATCCAATGGACAAATTCTTTTGATTATCGAAAATGAAAGAAAGTTTTTATCCGTAAAAAGAAACTTGTCAGAGTTTGTGATGTGATTAAGACTTTTTTATTTCTCTATTTTTATTTTATTTTTTATTTTATTTTATTTAATACTTTATTTTTATTTATTTCATTTCAAAGAATTCTAGTTAGTTAATTTATTTTATTTTTTTATTCTCGTACACTTTAATTCGGTAATAATGAAAAAAAGAATCTTTAAATTCTATTGTACTTCTAAACAGGAACTTTTTAAAAACTTTTCTGTCTTACGTTTCTGATCATGCTCCTGTCGAAAATTGTCCAAGCACTAAAAGGCTGAAAGCCAATTTTAGAATCTGTCATAACTCCTGAAGTCTTTCTGATGTGATTACTTTGTCATATATGTACATAATGCGTAAGGGATGATGTTTGGAACTTTTTTATTTTTATTTTTTTTCTGACATTGTCAGTCTTGTTTTGTAATTCTGTCTATCTTCTTCTTTCACTCCCCTTCCAACTTGAAGAATTTTATCATTTTTTTTTTTTAAATTTATACATACATATATATATATATATATATATATATATATATATATATATATATATATATTTTTTGTATTGCTGACACCGAGAAAGTTGTTTTTTTAAGTGTTTGGTTATCTTCCTGAAGTAGCATTAGAATTTATTTTAGTCTTGACCGCTGGTGATTTCAAAGATTCCTGGTGGTTGTTTATTGCTAAAAACTGCCTGAAAACTACTGGATCTTGTTGCAAAGAAGATCTCAAAGAGATTTGTCTGAGAAAGAGGAATGCAATCCTTTCAATTAATCCTTTGGATGTTGTTTTGAAGTTAATGCTACTTGGAACTAAAACTCTTCCAGAATTCTGTCGGGTTGTGGGGGTTGGCATTCTGTCTTCTATAAAACCCACTTAGAACGTCTTGCCTTGTTGTTTTGATTGGCTAAAAAAGCAAAACAGAACATTTGTCCACTTGTGCCTGATGTCAGTGTCGTGTTGAGATTGGACAGAAAAACAAAGCGTCTCTTACAGAAGAACTGATTGATTGTTTGTGTTTACGTTAAAAGTTAATCTCATTTTACCAATTCTTAATATAGCCCTTTCTCTTCCATTCTGTCCGGGAGGATTCTGGATTGTTAATAAAAAAAAAAAAAAAAAAAAAAAAAAATAAAGACCTTTCTTTTTTGCATATTTATAACATTTTTTATAGGAAGCACTGATCCTTGGTCGGGGGGGGGGACTTAAGAAGTGATCTTAAGCAGTGTGTTATGATACTACACACTGATCTATTATTTCTCTCTGAAATCATGACCCACCTCCGGGGGGGGGGGGGGTCAGGATTTCAGGGAGATACATTGTCAGTTTCAATCTTGATACATATACATCATGGTCAAGGGCAAAAACTCCCCGATTAGCATATCAGGGTATTCTTGCTCTTCGCCTTTTGCATAATAGAAGACATGTTGCCACAGAGTTGGAAGCCCTTCTATCACTGCTCGGCTGTGAACTTCTTGAAGACATAAACACAATCCCGTATCTTGCATTCTAATAAAAGAAGATGGCTCGGGAAGAGAAATCAGTACATTTTGATTTCACCTCAAATGTTGATGAATACAGTCTGATCCAGCTACACTCTGATCCTAGATAGATGTGCCAGGGAGTGACACTCTAATCCTAGATAGATGTGCCAGGGAGTGACACTCTGATCCTAGATAGATGTGCCAGGGAGTGACACTCTAATCCTAGATAGATGTGCCAGGGAGTGACACTCTGATCCTAGATAGATTTACCAGGGCATGACACTCTGATCCTAGATAGATGTGCCAGGGAGTGACACTCTAATCCTAGATAGATGTGCCAGGGAGTGACACTCTGATCCTAGATAGATGTGCCAGAGAGTGACACTCTAATCCTAGATAGATGTGCCAGGGAGTGACACTCTGATCCTTGATGGAGGTGCCAGGGTGTGACAGTCTAATCCTAGATATATGTGCCAGGGAGTGACACTCTGATCCTAGATAGATCTGCCAGGGAGTGACACTCATCCTAGATATATGTGCCAGGGAGTGACACTCTGATCCTAGATAGATGTACCAGGGAGTGACACTCTAATCCTAGATAGATGTGCCAGGGAGTGACACTCTGATCCTAGATAGATTTACCAGGGCGTGACACTCTGATCCTAGATAGATGTGCCAGGGAGTGACACTCTAATCCTAGATAGATGTGCCAGGGAGTGACACTCCGATCCTAGATAGATGTGCCAGAGAGTGACACTCTAATCCTAGATAGATGTGACAGGGAGTGACACTCTAATCCTAGATAGATGTGCCAGGGAGTGACACTGATCCTAGATAGATGTGTCAAGGAGTGACACTCTAATCCTAGATAGATGTGCCAGGGAGTGACACTCTGATCCTAGATAGATGTGCCAGGGAGTGACACACTAATCCTAAGCAGAATGCACAGATACTACACTGATACACAGGCACAAGCAGAATTGTCAGATTTTAATTACATTTGAAAACTCAGTGTTACTAAATTTTGAATTTTGCTGTATGTGGATAATGAGGAAAACTTGGCAATAAACTGGGCTAACTTCAGCTGTAAATGAGGAGAAAGTTTGTTCAAAAATAGACACATTTGGCTTTCAAATGTAGTCGTGTTTGCAAGTCTGGTTAACAAACAAGTATATAAATTAAATGGGGGATCAGTTCCTTTTTAGAATTAAGTAATAATCAAATACACAATTTTTTGCCACATCAAGAAAACATTTGTCAGCTTGGTTGCCATATTGGGTTAATTTTGAAAGCTGTCCATTAATAAATTTTCTATTTTGCTTCTTGTGGTTTTTTTGGCTACTTTTAGAAATAACTGTGCTAAGATGCTAATGAGAGATGAATTGATAAACAATTTACAAATGATGGGCTTTTCAAATTATGAATTTTGCTACTTATCGCCTTTTCAGCTGCTAATAAGAAATTCAATGCAAAATTTAATTGTAGTCAGTTTTTAAATAAAAACTCAACCTGGCAATGCTGGACAGAGTTGCTGATATCATTTTTGTCAGTTGCTATGCCACTTCTTTCTTTCCTTTCATGTGCCATGTCCTTTCAGGACATAGGTGATCATGGCTCCCCACCTCTCTCTATCCCTTGCAGCTCTCAGCAAGTTCCTTCCCTCTGCTTCCCCACCCACCCAGACCACGTTCTGTCATCCATCTGCTCAAGCTCGCCAGGTATGTCAAGCACTGCTCTCCCTTGTCTCTCTTTCCCTCTATTCGACCCGTGAGTGTCAGATTCACCAGGCCCTCCTTCCTCATTATGTGTCCCAGAAACTTCAGCTGCCTCTTTCTGGCGTTAAGTATAACCCTTTTTCCTTGTTTGTAACCTCTCCTAGACCTCATTGTTTCTCACACACTTGGTCCATGATATCCTTAGCATCCTTCTGTAGAACCACATCTCCATCGTTTCGAGTCTCTTCTTTATCTTTGAGGAAATCGTCGAACATTCACTGCCGTAAAGAAGAATAGACATCATATATTTGAACAGTTCTTTAACAGTTGGGAAATGATGATTGTTTTTTTTCTCTTCAACTATAATTATGTGGTTTCTGTAGACACCTCACAGCAAATACTTAACATTATTTTCTTTGTTTCATTTTTCTATCAATTACTAAAGTAGTTATGCCTGAATTGTCTGGCTTAATCTTTTTCTCTGCATTGTTTAATATAAAAGTTTGGAGAGAGAACAATCAATCCACAAATTTTATCAGCTTTTAGCTGTAATTTACATATTAAAAGTATTCATTGGTAGCAATGTATCATTGACACTGGTACCAGAAAATTGAACTTCATACTATAAAATGTAAGATAATTGCCATATTCTCTCACTGACATTTGCCTTAATTCCTAACCACTGACACACACAAAAGGAAGAGTGGCTAATTAATATTGAAGATATTGTTAAATTGTATGAGTAGCAATGAATTTTTTAAATATAACTAAGAACTACAAGAAAACTTTTTCTGAAAATAAGAGAAAGTTAAATTCTTTGCAACACATAAAAGAGGACAGGAGAATTTAACACTCACAGGACATAGTGAAGGCAAGAGAAGCTAAGGAGAAATGGCAAATAACCTTCTAAATGTGTTTGTGTAAATGGATGGTAAAACAGGGTCAAAGAAGGATGGTAAATGATCAAAAGTTACTTTGAGCAACAAAAGACAGGAAGCTGTGGAGAGCCATGCTCACCCAGAGAGTTTAACACTAACAGGCAGGAGAAACAGCAAGCTATCTACTTGTAGAAATGGTTGGCAGAACAGGGACAAAGAATGATGGTAATGTGTCAAAAGGGTCTAAATTGTGGAGAGCAATGGCTACCTATGCACTAAAAGGACATGGCACAGTAAAGAAGAATGCTTTTTTAATTATTTTTCTTTTTTTCACCCTTTATCTAGGAAGGTTGGTATTAATCTAAAAGACTGTAAAGTCTCGTATGATTCTGAGCATTTAGATTGCTTTTCTTTAGCTAATTTCAGTTTCTGTTTTCCTTCTCGATGTTGGTTGCCAAATAATTTTTTCCATTTTCTTCTCTCTTTTAACAAGGCATCAGTACACATGCAAATAGCTCCTTTTGCGCATGTAATGATTATAGAAAAGGAGGAATTATCATTTTCATTTTGGTATCATTTGGGAATCTTTTGTGTCACTTTCTGCAGGTGTGGGATCCATTCTTAATTTGCAGATTTCTATTTTATTTTTCCACCAGCATTTCCATCATTGTATTTGCTTCGGCTTTTTATTCACACTAATGGCATGATTTTCAAGTGACATTTGCCTGATGCTGCCTTTATCATGAAAATGGCCTCAATAACCTTCAGATACAGGCACATGCCACATTCATATATACACTAGAGATTGTAATTAAGAGTGAAAGTAAAGGTAAAAAAATATTAAATGTGCACTAATTTCAGAATCTTAAATGATTGAATTTACATCCAGGATCATGCAACATAACTCCTTCCCTGCTATTACAATGTGGAATTTATTAAAAACAATAGCAATGAAATAAAATTGATTGAAAGCTGAATGTAATCAGTTACGTTCCACATCTTTAGAGATAGGATGTCAGAGATTTTAAAATTAAAATTGAAAGCTCAGGAACATCCTCAATATCAGGTGGCCGGAAGTCATCTCCAATGACCAACTGTGGGACAGGACCAGACAAGCCCCAATAGAGATTGACATGAAGAAATGGAAATGAGGATGGACTGGCCACACACTCTGCAAGCCTCCTTCTTGTGTCACCAGGTTGGCAGGCACTTGACTGGAATCCACAAAGGAAGCAAAAAGTGGGTCAACCAAAACAGACTTGGCGGAGAAATGTTGACACAGTGGTGAAAGCAGCTGGCACAACATGGGCCTAGCTGAAGAGGATCGCCAAGAACCACACCCATTGGAGAGGGGTGTTGTTGTGGCCCTATGTTCTCTAAGGAATCAAAAGACATAAAAAAAAAAACCTTGAATATACACCATAGAAGACGTAAAATTGTAATTGGTATTTCTTGTACATCTTCATCTCTCAAATAAATATATATATATATATATATATATAACACATGCAACCTCTGCAACAAAGATAGTCACTCCCACATCAGCCTCTACAGTCACAGACGTTGATGCTCCAGCCAAGCAGACAACTAGGATGCTACCCATGGTCAATCTTGACCGACAGAGGCCTAAGATATATATGACACCAATAATAATACCATTGTTTGTCTGAAAAAGTTTAAAAGTTGCTTCTTGGGATGAAATCTGTAATGTACAAATTTTGTCGGTCAGTTACCACCCATTACTCTGATATATAGATTTATATATCATCTCCTCCATGTAGAACTGTGCAAAAGCTTCAGGTGAACCATAAACGTTGGTTCTTTTTCACTAAGGTTAGATGAAGCTATAATGTAAATAGTTTGAATTTTGCTTTGCTATTTTTCATCTTTAAAATATTTTTCTTTCCATGAGTAACTCTAGGAATGAGAATAAAAGTCACCTCAAATTTTGGTAATTTAAATTGTAGGGATAAAAAATAATCCTGAAGAAGAACGTTTCTGCCTATAAATATATAAAAACATATATTATAGATCCATCCATCCATCCATCCATCCATCCATCCATATATATATATATATATATATATACACACACACACACACATATATATATATATATATATATAAACAACAAAGATGTGGTTTTACTGAAGAAGACTGAGAACACCAGATGTGAGCAAAGCAGAAGTTTTAAGGAAAATGTGAACAAAAAACAGAATTTAAACTTTGATAGATTTGTTTTTATGGCTTTTTCAAGTTATTTAAAGCAGTAAAATATTTTTAATTGCAAGAATTTAGCGTTGAATAATAATGATTTTTACTGATACAAATTCTACTAATTAATCCATAGGATGGGAGAGATGTATTCATACCTTTCCCAAGGGTATTTATCTGTAAGTGAATTTAACATAACCATCTGGAATTGGGACACATATCTCTGATTTCCAATTCAACACCTGCCACACATCTGAGCTTATAGGACCTGGTATTCCTAAGCAGTCACCCAGCTAGGTTAATTCTGGGTATGATGATAAACTACATTCGGCAACATGGCAACTGATTGGGATGTTTTCAGGAGCATGGAACCATCTCTTAATTGCTGTTGGTTCAGGTGCTCTCTGATCCACAGTGGTAGCACCTGTTATGGTCCAAGCTATGGCCAAATAGTGAACTCTCCAAACTGGGGTCAAAACATGAAAATATAAAAATATATTAGAAAAATTACCAGCAGTACATTTTTGGAAAAAAAAAATTGCCAAAGCTCAAGGAAAGTAAATTTCAACATTAAATGACCCATAAGAAGTTAATAAGCTGTTTAAACAAACCAAACCTAAGTACTGGCTAGGCTCGACATTGCTTAACTCTGGCAATCATACAAGAAGCAGTGTTTCAATGTGATATGGCTGCAAGCTCACTTATAATTTCAGATCTTTTCTTTATTCTATATACATGTATAGAAAAGTCTTGGCGAATATGATACTCACAGGACATACTGAAGGCAAGAGGGGCAGAGGAAAATGTTGAGGCACCTACCTTTCTTGTGAAAGCTTGTGTAAATGGATAGTAGATCAGATAGTGGGAGTGTTGTTAGTCAGAAGACAAACATTGCTAAAATGATACCAAGAGCCACGGTCACCCACATCTAAGAATTTCTGCATTTGTTTTCTCTGTCTGCCATCAACACAGTGTCACCTGGAAGTAGTTCAGATTGCACCCACCAATGTTACCTGAATGTTATCTTTGGGTGGATGTTCTGCAAATTGACTGCTGAGTTACTTTATGGAGTATGTTCTTTGACAAGAGGTATTCTGTACAAAACACTGATAATTGCAGTTTAGTAGTGGGCAATAAAACACCTGCATTTTCCATGTGCAATTATGCCATACAAACTATCAATGTGTCAAAATTACTTTGGCTGAACATGTTTTTTGTTTTTGGCAGCAATGTTTATGGATTGTAATTATGGTGAGTCATGCAACTGCAAATGTGGGCCACGCATTGTGTGCTGATAGGTGATGGCACACTGCTTAAACTAGAGGTGGCATTTTGTAGAAGAGGTGATTTGAAATTACATTCGGCACAGATATTTATTAAATACTTTTTATGCTCAGAAAATGGTTCTAGTTCTAAGAATGTTGTTCCCTTGATCCCCTCTGGAGTAGTTCTCAAATAACAAGCATCATACCTGTTTACCTTTTTCTATCCCATCATAATTAAAAACAAAAGTAGCATCTACACATATCAAGGAAAGAAGGCTTGAAGAATTTGATACTCAGCAGGATATATTTGTAGGAAAGCAGGTCGAATGAAAATAGCAAGTAAACTACCTAATAAGCATGTGTAAAATGAATGAGTGGGAAGGATGATAAAAAGATAATTCTTACTGAGAGTTACAAAAGGCAGGAAGTTGTGGAGACTCATGATCGCCAACGTTTTGCCTCTTTATAACCAGCCAGGAAGCCCACTGCTGTTCATGTTAACTTATCTTCATCCCTTTCTATTTCTCTGTCAAAATTCTTTCTCATCTATACCTGCCCTTCAATCATTTACATTGTCTTTTTATATCCATCCAGTAAAGGCTTACAGCCATATCATGTTTAAACATTGGTTCCCATATGATCACCAAATTTAAGCAACATTGAGCATGGTCAGTACCTAGATGGGTGACCACTTGGGAATACCTGGTGCTGTAAGCTTGGATGTGTGGGTGTCTTAATGGATAATAGGACGGAAGTTTTAATTGAAGATTTGAGTTTTAATTCCAGTTGGGTTCATTATGTTCACTTACATGAAAAATATCCTTGGGAAAGGTATGAAAAAAATTCTTACAATCTAAAAATATTTTCTGGCTTTAAATAACCTGCCATGGGTTGATAAAATGCAGAAAACAAATCAATAAATAAATAAAAAAAAATTTAGTAAGTCCATCACAATATTTTTAGATTTGGCTTCTTATTATCAACAAAATTAATATAATCAAAATGAATGCTTGTCTGATATGTTTTTACTATATCTTAGTGGAATAATAGGTGTTAAAAGGTTAATGGTCAAAATGCTTGTTTCACAAACCACTAGGATTGCATTGAATTTGATCCTTCCTGGGTGCCTCCGTTTTTGGCCTTGTGCCTAGATTAAGCAAACATTAACATTATTTTGAAAATGGTGTGTGTTTTTTGCAGCTAATATTGCTGTTGGGAAATAAAGTTACTAGTTCAGTGTAGTTGCCGTTACATTTCATAGTTTCTTTGACTTTTTTAATGATTTAAAGACAACCACCTAAAAATTTATGAATAAAAATATAATACACACACACACACACACACACACACACACACACACATATATATATATATTATTATTATTATTATTTTGAATAATAAAATACATTAAAAAATTAAAATATTCAGTCACACTGGGTTGTATATTAATATTCCTTCGTTTTTATTATTTTAATTAGATTCCTCAAATAGTTTCGGCCAGCATGATCATAATCAGGAGAAAAAAATTTCTGCTTGTTAGTATCAGTGAACTACAGAAATGAATGACTTGATGAAGAAAATTAACTTTTGTCTGTAGTTTTCATTTGTTTTTTTTATTTTTTTAATGTGAATTTTGGCCAGTCTTTGTGTTGGTCAAACAGTCTCTTTTGAGTTGTTATTTAAGATAAGAGCTGGATGGATTCATGCTGCTCTGAAGTCCCTTGGTCATTTTGACAGTTTTATTGGTTCCTGGAAAGGGGATGTGTCTTTGTTAACTGTGTGTGTTATTTAGTTCTTAAGGAGTGAGTGAGTATGATGTGTGTAAGCATGTATATTACTATTGGTGTGTGTTATTATTTGACTCATTAGGGAGTGAGTGAGTGAGTGTGATGTGTGTGTGTATATTCATGTGGGTGTGTGTATAAGTGTGAGGCCTCATATATATATATATATATGGACACTAAGTGGTGATAGTCTGTTTCATGCTTCAGTGCATGTGTAAATTTTAATTTAAAAACACAAGATGATTATTTTGCTTTTCAATTGATGTGATTTACGCATGCAAGTCAATGAGAAGCAAGCGAACTTTTCAAAGGCAGATTTATAGATGTCTATATAAACAGATGGAAAATCAACCAAAATCAAAGTCAATAAATTAACTTTTGCCCATTCCCCGATGCTGTGGTCATTGTACCATACCACGAGATTAAGTACAGCATTTGTATGACTAGCTGGTGACCTTAAACATCTAACCTGTCCTTGCTACATTGAAAACAAACATACCTTCCTTCACCATGAGGTCAAGTGGCTGTGGCAACATTTGGATACATGCATACACACACACACACACACACACATATATATATATATACTTCCTACTGGACTCTTTTTCTGTCTCTCTATCTCTCATACGCATCAGGAGTTTTACACTTGAACTCTTGAAACTTTCACTTTCAGTATTATGATATTGTGATAAAGATTAATTTTGTATTTTTATCACACTTTGTGCATTATCTTTTAATCATTATACAAGACTGATATGAACCCAAATCAGTTATATCAATATATGGTGGGATTGGCTGTTGTTGCAAGATAAACAACTCATCCATAACTGATAACCTTCCTAACCACCATACATGCACACACACATACACACACACATGTATGTATCTATATATATGTGTGTGTGTATTTATTCCTATAATCCAAGATGTCTGATAGCACTTATCTCAGTTCAGTTAAGTGCAGTCATATAAGTGCGAGAGGGGAATTATCCACTTTTGGAAAATTATATTTTGGGAAAAGTATGCCACCAACTAAAATTATTTGAGGAATAAAAAACATCTCTAAAAGCCATGGCTCAAATTACTGAAACCATTTGAAAACAGCTATTTTAAGCAATCTAAAAATGCTCGCATTAGAATTGTCAACCTGAGCATCAATCTGAATCAAAATACATAACTGAATTGACCAGTATTACATATATTAACGGCCCAGGTTTGACTGGTTGATTCCTATATCCAACACTGGTCAGATACAAAATATATAACTGACCTGACCAGTATTATACCTATCCTAGCTTCAGTGTTGACTGGTTGATTCTTATACTCAACATTGTTTAGACACTTGAATTTTTTCTTTGTCTAATTGCTGATCACATCACATTTTGATTGATTCCTCAGCCCTCAACAGGTGTCTTTTATGAGAATGAAGGACAGCTCTTTCTTACAGAAATGGAATAAATGAAGCACTGTTTTCACAACTGCAATTCTACAACGAAGAATTTCAAGTTAATGGATTCTCTAGAAGACAAGAGTTGCTATCCTATTTTTTGTTGCTTTTTATCACTTTAGTTTTAGCCGATATGTTGTTTTTTTGTTAGCTATTGAACTAACTTGAAAGAAAAAGAAGCTTTACATGAGACTATGAACCGCAATATCTCATGTTACGTTACTAACAACTTATGTACAATCATAACCAAAAGTTAAAGACCATTCCTGTCTGAATTCTGGGATGAGGCGTTATCATTATTTACATGCAGACTATTGTCTTCATCTTTGTTGTTATTATCGCAATGTTTCAACTGCTGTGCTGTCTGGCCTTTATCAGATTCATGCTCATCTGGGTATCCTTGAGAGAATTTTGAAGTAAACCCATTATTTAATCTATGGGGTAGATTGTTCTCATTCCACTGCCCATGTTTACGGATATCTCACTTAGTTCTTATTTAGGATTGCTCAGTTATTTCTCAGTTTTCACTTAGTTTCTGTACACACTACCTGACCCAGGGATTGAACTCACAATTACTCTCTCACCAAGTTCACAATTCAATGATTCAATCCACTAGGCTATTGCCCTATGAAAACACTTTATTATGCATGAAAACCTAAAATTTGCAAACTGTTTCAACATGGCTCTCCACAACTTCCTTTTGCTTCTTTATCAACTCCATTCTTGTTTTGCCATTCACCCAAACTTATCAATTGGATTACTTGGAGTTTACATAAATGACAGGACAGTTGATTAGTAAGTAACAGGACAGACGATAGTCTTGGTTAGTAACCAGTCTAGACTGGGGAGAAGTAGGTTCTGTCACACTGTCTTGCCCAGGGAACACCCCTACTGCAATGCATGTGATGTACCTATGACCCTAATGGTTTACAGGACTTTTGATCATGATCTGGTATTAAGGATTAATTTTTGATACTCTCCCTTCAAGTGTTTTATGGTGGTGAGATGGACTATCGTCCTAGCCCAGAGAGTCCAATCTGTTTTGCTATTTAAACCAATCTGTCCCCATCACAATCAAAAGTCAATCTTTTTGAATGGATGTTAGTAAAAAGTATACATAGTGACATAAACATAAACTCTTTCTTTCGGTTGTAACAGCAAAATTGTTAGATTAAACTCTGAACCATTGTATCTTAGAAATGATTAAAGATCTTGCTGGAATTCTCTGAGGTTTTTATAATACTATTGGACGCTACTTGGATCAATAAGAATGTATAATTACCACATAAGCTTAACAGAAGTATTGTGATGAAATTGATCATAAACGAAAATGATATGTTCTTCATTAATTAATCATAGCTGAGGATCAGAAGCTCATGATGGATTGAAATTAAGTTAATATATATATATATATATATATATATATATATATATATATATATATATATATATTATTCCAGGATAATTTTCCAACTTATTCAAGATGACATTTGCCCTCTTTAAACTTCTAACTTTCTATCCTGGAGTAACAAGGTACCTCACAGGTTTCATGTACGATTTCATTTTCAAGTCCTTTTTCACTACTCTTTGGACTATCATAGCTGAAACTCCTCTCTCTCACATGCCAAAAGTCTTATGGATTGAGTTGGAACTTTTCTAATTAATCTCTCTAGTTCTAAGTTAAAATGATATTCCCTCTTCTTGTTGTGACCTCCTGATCCAGTTTTCCTCTCTACTGTTCCCTCTTTTTTAAACTTATTCACCATTCTCTTGAATGGACTTTGAAGATGGAAGCCAGAGTATGAATGTTGGTACCATTACTGAAGGCCTGAATGATTTCTTTCCACTCACCATTGCTCAGTTGGGAAGACAGTATGCCTGACACAAAACAATTTTAACCTGCTCTCTTTATAGCTGAATAACTCAAAGGGTTTTTCAGTGATTCTTATGACAAAAATGGTGTTAAGATAGTTGAACGTCTTATCTGAAAACCTGGCAAAAAGAAACTCAGTTTAGTGTTTTTTTTTTTTTTAGATATTAAATATTTAGTGGGATGGATAAATATGCTGTTATGCAATTTGGACAATTTTGCTGTTACACTTTATGTATGTATGTATGTGTGTGTGTGTGTGTGTGTATGTATATAAAATTCATGATGGAATAGAAAGAAGTCAAAGTAGAAGTCAAAGTAGAAAGAAGTCAAAGGTTTGATGTGCCACTTCCAGAGCCCTGTTTGGAAGGACAGACAAGAATCTCCTCGAAAAGAGCCCACTGGCCTGAAAAATGACCTTTCCGAAATTTTTCCAATCTTCAATTATACAAAACAGTTTGAGCAAAAGTCTTTGATCTATGCCAAAGCAAGATCACAATTCTGTTTTGAGTAATGCCCTGCTGATCGCAGTCACATATATAATGCTTCAGCAAAATACCTATCAATAGTAGTCTGTGAAAATATAAACATAAAACTAAACTAATGGCCCTCTCAGGCCTTACCCGATCTGATAGAAAGAACTGGTCTCGTTGATAAACAAATGCTCCATCCTTTCTTTAAAAATAGCACAAAGTGGTGGAAAGTACATTTCGTTAAAACTGGTGAAGTAATTCTGAAAGTTCTTAGATTAAATATTTCCATGATGACACACATTTTTTTTACTAGTCTTTATGCTATTTTGGTACATTTTTATAATACGTCTTTAAGTTGTCTAAATTCTAAAATGAAGTATTCTCATTATTTTACGCATATTTTATTACTAGCTTAAAATCCGCACTCCTAAACAGCAATGATAATCTTGAAGAAATCACTTTGAATTCCTCACTTCACTTCATGGAATGTCAAAATCTCACTTCGTATGATACGGCCAAAAGAACAGTTTAAGCTAAAAATATTTTAACTCTGATTCCTTGGCATTTTGAAGAAATGAAATTGATTTCCTCAATTCACAATGTTCTGGAGATATTTTAAACAGAATTTAAAACTAAAAATTTTAAATTCACAAAGCTTTTGTATTACTTTAAATTCAATTTGAATTAAAAACTTCTAAAATCACTAATTTTTTTTCAGTTATTTTAAAATTTGAATTTTTAACTGTTCTCTCTACATGAACTGCTATGTAATATCACTCCCTGTATATGACAGTGAATTCTGAACAATTTCCTCACATGAAGAGGGTCTTTAAAGCAACAGAAATATAGTCTACAGAAAAATGATGAGAATACCATGGATAGATCATGTAAGCAATCAGGAAGTTTTAAAGAAAATGGAGAAAAACGGATATTTATACTGATAATCAGAAAGAGTCGAGATTTATGGGATACATAATGAGAAAAGAGGGCTTGGAGAATATTGTACTTACAAGTCATATTGAAGGCTAGAAGAATAGAGGCATTTAAAAGGAACTATGAAGAGAAATTTTCAATTTTTGGAACAACCCTCATGCAGAACCTCTACTTTAAATTTAACTTTGTTTAATTTTTTTTTTACTAAGCTCAAAGAGCCACTCAAGGTAGAGGGTTATTGAATGAGGTTGTTGTATGGGCATAAGAGGCGCCATTAAGAAGTGTGATTCATGACTATGTGTTGGAAAGATAATGGTTAACCTTAGACTTGAAGAGGTTAAGATTGTAGCGATCAGGGAAGCATTCTCTCGGGAGTCTGTTGAGAAACTAGCAGTTCTTGGGAAGAAGCTGTCCAAGTGGAATTTCTTTCTTACTAATGTAATATAAGAGGAATGGTTTATCCCAATGGCGGAGGACGCATAGTGGAGTAATAGATAGCGGATAGGATTGTGGAATCGGAGAGCCGAGTTCGAATTCCAGTCGAATCCATTACATTCACTTACATGCTAGTACCCTTAGGAAAGGTATGAATACTCTTCTTCTCTCCCCAGCTATGGGTAAATAGCAAGAGAGACTGGGTTCTATAGCCTTGGATGGTAACTGGTCGAAGGCAGAAAGAAATAGCAACATACTGCAGGAAGTAATCTGCCTCGTCAGTCATGTGTTGAAAGATACATGATTGCCTAAGCGTGTATCACACATGGCACATGACTTATGTGGCATGGTGGGTCTTGGCTGTGCAGGTCGGAAATAGTAGAATGCAGGAATGTTGCTCATCAGTACGTTTGACATGAAAACAGCGATAGAGCAGTGAGAGGCTTGTGATGTTTTGTCTGTAGGAAAGGGGTTGCAGGGTGGAAAAATAATTAATCACCCACAAGGCCGTGTAGACACTTTTGACCTCTGTCATGAATGGAAAGTGAAGACTGGGCAGCTAACACCAGAGAAATATCCTCACTTTTTGAAGAGGGAGGAAAAATGTAATTATATATAGCAGCCAATTCAGTCTCGGTAAAGATTGCTTTTTCTTCTTCTTTGTTTGGTAATTAGACGACTCTAAGAGGATTTCTTTGAAAATAATGAAATGCTTGCTTTGACTTCTTTGTTGTGTTTATCAGTTTCGTCAGGTACAATATATCCCAGGTCACCTTGCGGCTCGTAATTCTTTTATGTGTTCCGTGCTGAACTGTGCAATCTCAGATTTGATTTGCCTTCAAACCTTGATCACAGAAATGACTTTTAATATCAAGCATTTGAAGCTTTGTTTTGTTTTTTCTCCCCAGCTTTATATATTTTTGTATTTGTGAATATATATAAATATGTAAGTATGTATGTGTGTATATGTATGTATATATGTGTATGTATATGTATATATATATATATATATATATATATATATATATGTATATATATGTATGTATGTGTATATAGATATATGTATGTATGTATGTGTATATAGATATATGTATGTATGTATGTGTATATAGATATATGTATGTATGTATGTATGTGTATATAGATATATGTATGTATGTATGTGTATATGTATGTATGTATGTGTATATATATGTATGTATGTATGTGTATATAGATGTATGTATGTATGTATGTGTATATAGATGTATGTATGTATGTATGTGTATATAGATGTATGTATGTATGTATGTGTATATAGATGTATGTATGTATGTATGTGTATATAGATGTATGTATGTATGTATGTGTATATAGATGTATGTATGTATGTATGTATGTGTATATAGATGTATGTATGTATGTATGTGTATATAGATGTATGTATGTATGTGTATATAGATGTATGTATGTATGTGTATATAGATGTATGTATGTATGTGTATATAGATGTATGTATGTATGTGTATATAGATGTATGTATGTATGTGTATATAGATGTATGTATGTATGTATGTGTATATAGATGTATGTATGTATGTGTATATAGATGTATGTATGTATGTGTATATAGATGTATGTATGTATGTGTATATAGATGTATGTATGTATGTATGTGTATATAGATGTATGTATGTATGTATGTGTATATAGATGTATGTATGTATGTATGTGTATATAGATGTATGTATGTATGTATGTGTATATAGATGTATATATGTATGTATGTATGTGTATATATATGTGTATATATATGTATATATCTATGTTTGTGTGTATATATATATATATATGTATATATATGTATATATCTATGTTTGTGTATATATATATGTATACATATGTATATATCTATGTTTGTGTATATATATATGTATACATATGTATATATCTATGTTTGTGTATATATATATGTATACATATGTATATATCTATGTTTGTGTATATATATATGTATACATATGTATATATCTATGTTTGTGTATATATATATGTATACATATGTATATATCTATGTTTGTGTATATATATATGTATACATATGTATATATCTATGTTTGTGTATATATATATGTATACATATGTATATATCTATGTTTGTGTATATATATATGTATACATATGTATATATCTATGTTTGTGTATATATATATGTATACATATGTATATATCTATGTTTGTGTATATATATATGTATACATATGTATATATCTATGTTTGTGTATATATATATGTATACATATGTATATATCTATGTTTGTGTATATATATATGTATACATATGTATATATCTATGTTTGTGTATATATATATGTATACATATGTATATATCTATGTTTGTGTATATATATATGTATACATATGTATATATCTATGTTTGTGTATATATATATGTATACATATGTATATATATATGTTTGTGTATATATATGTATACATATGTATATATCTATGTTTGTGTATATATATATGTATACATATGTATATATCTATGTTTGTGTATATATATATGTATACATATGTATATATCTATGTTTGTGTATATATATATGTATACATATGTATATATCTATGTTTGTGTATATATATATATGTATACATATGTATATATCTATGTTTGTGTATATATATATATGTATACATATGTATATATCTATGTTTGTGTATATATATATATGTATACATATGTATATATCTATGTTTGTGTATATATATATATGTATACATATGTATATATCTATGTTTGTGTATATATATATATGTATACATATGTATATATCTATGTTTGTGTATATATATATGTATACATATGTATATATCTATGTATGTGTATATGTATATATCTATGTATGCGTATACATATGTATATATCTATGTATGTGTGTATATATATATGTGTATATATATGTATATATCTATGTATGTGTGTATATATATATGTGTATATATATGTATATATCTATGTATGTGTGTATATATATATGTGTATATATATGTATATATCTATGTATGTGTGTATGTATATATATGTATATATCTATGTATGTGTGTATATATATATGTGTATATATATGTGTGTATATGTATATATATGTATATATCTATGTATGTGTATATGTATATATATATGTATGTGTATATGTATCTATATATGTATATATCTGTATGTGTATATATATATATGTATATATCTATGTGTATATATATATGTATATATCTATGTATGTGTATATATATATATATGTATATATCTATGTATGTGTATATATATATATATGTATATATCTATGTATGTGTATATATATATATATGTATATATCTATGTATGTGTATATATATATATATGTATATATCTATGTATGTGTATATATATATATGTATATATCTATGTATGTGTGTATATATATATATGTATATATCTATGTATGTGTGTATATATATATATGTATATATCTATGTATGTGTGTATATATATATGTATATATCTATGTATGTGTGTATATATATATGTATATATCTATGTATGTGTATATATATGTATATATCTATGTATGTGTATATATATATATGTATGTGTATATATATATATGTATATATCTATGTATGTGTATATATATATGTATATATCTATGTATGTGTATATATATATGTATATATCTATGTATGTGTATATATATATGTATATATCTATGTATGTGTATATATATATGTATATATCTATGTATGTGTATATATATATGTATATATCTATGTATGTGTATATATATATGTATATATCTATGTATGTGTATATATATATGTATATATCTATGTATGTGTATATATATATGTATATATCTATGTATGTGTATATATATATGTATATATCTATGTATGTGTATATATATATGTATATATCTATGTATGTGTATATATATATGTATATATCTATGTATGTGTATATATATATGTATATATCTATGTATGTGTATATATATATATGTATATATCTATGTATGTGTATATATATATGTATATAACTATGTATGTGTATATATATATGTATATATCTATGTATGTGTATATATATATATGTATATATCTATGTATGTGTATATATATATATATGTATATATCTATGTATGTGTATATATATATATATGTATATATCTATGTATGTGTATATATATATATGTATATATCTATGTATGTGTATATATATATATATGTATATATCTATGTATGTGTATATATATATATATGTATATATCTATGTATGTGTATATATATATATATGTATATATCTATGTATGTGTATATATATATATATGTATATATCTATGTATGTGTATATATATATATATGTATATATCTATGTATGTGTATATATATATATATGTATATATCTATGTATGTGTATATATATATATATGTATATATCTATGTATGTGTATATATATATATATGTATATATCTATGTATGTGTATATATATATATATGTATATATCTATGTATGTGTATATATATATATGTATATATCTATGTATGTGTATATATATATATGTATATATCTATGTATGTGTATATATATATATGTATATATCTATGTATGTGTATATATATATATGTATATATCTATGTATGTGTATATATATATATGTATATATCTATGTATGTGTATATATATATATGTATATATCTATGTATGTGTATATATATATATGTATATATCTATGTATGTGTATATATATATATGTATATATCTATGTATGTGTGTATATATATATATGTATATATCTATGTATGTGTATATATATATATATGTATATATCTATGTATGTGTATATATATATATATGTATATATCTATGTATGTGTATATATATATATGTATATATCTATGTATGTGTATATATATATATGTATATATCTATGTATGTGTATATATATATATGTATATATCTATGTATGTGTATATATATATATGTATATATCTATGTATGTGTATATATATATATGTATATATCTATGTATGTGTATATATATATATGTATATATCTATGTATGTGTATATATATATATGTATATATCTATGTATGTGTATATATATATATGTATATATCTATGTATGTGTATATATATATATGTATATATCTATGTATGTGTATATATATATATGTATATATCTATGTATGTGTATATATATATATGTATATATCTATGTATGTGTATATATATATATGTATATATCTATGTATGTGTATATACATATATGTATATATCTATGTATGTGTATATATATATATGTATATATCTATGTATGTGTATATATATATGTATATATCTATGTATGTGTATATATATATATGTATATATCTATGTATGTGTATATATATGTATATATCTATGTATGTGTATATATATGTATATATCTATGTATTTGTATATATATGTATATATCTATGTATGTGTATATATATGTATATATCTATGTATGTGTATATATATGTATATATCTATGTATGTGTATATATATGTATATATCTATGTATGTGTATATATATGTATATATCTATGTATGTGTATATATATGTATATATCTATGTATGTGTATATATATGTATATATCTATGTATGTGTATATATATGTATATATCTATGTATGTGTATATATATGTATATATCTATGTATGTGTATATATATGTATATATCTATGTATGTGTATATATATGTATATATCTATGTATGTGTATATATATGTATATATCTATGTATGTGTATATATATGTATATATCTATGTATGTGTATATATATGTATATATCTATGTATGTGTATATATATGTATATATCTATGTATGTGTATATATATGTATATATCTATGTATGTGTATATATATGTATATATCTATGTATGTGTATATATATGTATATATCTATGTATGTGTATATATATGTATATATCTATGTATGTGTATATATATGTATATATCTATGTATGTGTATATATATGTATATATCTATGTATGTGTATATATATGTATATA
>OZ038513.1:31605573-31615573 GCA_964036315.1 Acanthosepion esculentum
AAGCACTGATGGATTCGACTGAGTGTTTGAATTTGACATGAAACTTTTAGTCTCCTTCATGCTTGTCATATTTTTAATAAGAAAAAATGTAAAAATATGTATATATAATACGAATAGAGAATAACCTAATAGTGTTATTAATGGTAGCAACATAGCTACCACATCGTGTCAGTTTTGACATATGACAGACAATAACAAGCAAATGAAATTAGAAATATAGGAATACCTGACAGTAATATGTTTTTTACTATTCTCTCTCTCATACATATATATATAGATATATATATATATACCCTCTCTCTCTGTTATATATATATATATATTCGTTCCCTCTCTCTCATATATATATATATATATATATTCTCTCTCTCTCATAAATATATATATATATATATATATATATATATATATATTCCCTCGCTCTCATATATACATATATATATATATTCCCTCTCTAACATATATACATATATATATATATATATCCCTTCTCTCATATAAACATATATATATATATAACATTGAGCAGTGTTTTTCTTACACTATAGGGTGTGTGCATATGAAAACCATACCACGGGTTGACCCCAGCCTTGCAAGTGAAACTGGGTAGACAAAATACTTGGGGGATCGTCTTTCTTGCATAATATGAATACATACAACATCCTCTACTGCTCGGCAATGTATAAGTCATCTATTCTGTGTTGCAAAAATTCAGAAGTTGAAACATGTCTGCACATGCTCATGTACAAATATTTTCTTGACTAATCAACCCAGCCACACACAACAGTCGTTCTTGAGATTAAATTGTCACAATTCATATATTTCATGAATATTAAACATTTCGTTTCTTGATAGTTTTGTATAATGCCATCAGTAGATCACAAAATAAATGTGTTCTCTTTTTCTGGTGATATTTTATTATTCAAGTCATGACAAATTTTTGGCTAGTTTTCCAACTGGATGCATTTTCACCAGCTTTCTGTCAGCCACCACCTGATATATGCCATTCCCCTGATCTGATTTAATTTGAAAATCAATTCTGACTTGCTATTGATCATATCTTTTAGATTTTTTTTTTTTTTCTTTTTCCTCTTTTAGAACAAGTTATGATTTTAATCTTGTTTTTGATTTAATCTTTTTCTACTGTTTGTGTTTTGTAATTTTTATTTACTCAAAAAAAAAAAAAAAATAGAAAAAAGCCCTCCCCAATCTCATTAAATCTCTGAGGCATGTCTATCTCGGTTTCCCATTTAGATGCTCATCAAATTGAATATCTCTCATAGATGCAGACATTTTTGCCAGTTACAATCAGATCAGAACTGGTCACTTGAGCACTTCTGCATTATAGCATTTTCAGTGAATTACCAACGATTTGGCGACTGACAAAATCATGTGTGCAAAAATGTAGAAATTTTTCTAATGAAGAGATTATGTTAGGGCAGACAGAACACCTAAAGCAAAATACAAGTCGGGCCTGAGACTCGAGTAACCAGAGATGAAGACAACTAATCCTCATTTAAGTTACTTCGACTGGACATTTCAACACATTTTCTTCTCGACTGTGATCATCGACAAAAATTGAAAAGCAGTAAAATGTCAATTACCTTCTTTTGTTTTTTGGTAGTTCTTTCAACCGATTAGATAATGGGTAATAAGAAAACTTTTTGTCTGCTACCCAGACAGATAATGGTTTACTAGTCTAAATTAAGTACACTGATACCAAATCCGGACAGAGATTTTATTATAAATTGTCAAGATTTTGTGTTATGTGCATAGGGTATGATTAGGGAGACATTGTCTAATTACACTCGGTAGCAAAAAATCTTTTTGTCTGCTACCCTGACAGATGATGGTGTACTAGTTTAAATTTAGTACACTGATACCAAATCTGGACTTGGAATTGTTCTAAAATGTCAAGATTTTGTGTTATGTGCATGGGGCATGATTAGGGAGATATTGTCTAATATTAATTACACTCAGTAGCAAAAAATCTTTTTGTCTGCTACCCAGACAGATGATGGTGTCTTTTCTTTTATATGCCATGTTCTGTCAGGATATATGTCATCATGGCTCTCCACTTCCCCCTATCCTTTGTAGCTCTCAATAAGTTTTGTCCCTTTGCTACTTCTTCCAGATCTTCTTCTGTCATACACTTGCTTAAGCCCACTAGGTATGTCACATGTTGCTTTCCCTTGTCTTTCTTTCTCTGTATTCACCTTATGAGTATCAGAATCTCCAAGCCCTCCTTTCTCATTACATGTCCCAGAAATTTCAGCTGCCTTTTCCTGATGTTAAATATAAGCTTCCTCCTTGTTTGCATCCTCTCGAAAACCTCATCGTTGCTCACACACTCAGTCCATGATATCCTAAGCATTCATCTGTAGAACAATACCTCTGTTGCCTCGAGTCTGTTCATCTTTGAGGGCACTGTCTAACATTTGCTGCTGTAAAAGAGAACAGATATCCTGTAGCAGTTCAGTACTCTTTTATTTGTTACCAACAAAATCCTCTTGTCTTGTAATACTCTGCCTAGCTTTTGGAATATGTCTTTGACTAGTTTAAATTTAGTACACTGATACTGAATATAGACACAGAATTGTTCTAAAATGTCAGAATTTTGTTATATGCATGGGACATGATTAGGGAGACATTATCTAATATTTATTACACTGGGTAGCAAAAAGTTTTTTTGTCTGCTACCCTGACATGATGGTGTACTAGTTTAAATTTAGTACACTGATACTAAATTTGGATATAGAATTGTTCTAAAATGTCAGGATTTTGTGTTATGTGCATAGGACATGATTAGGGAAACATTGGCCAATATTAATTACACTGGGTGGAAAAAAATCCTTCTGATGACATTAGGTTGGTGCAAAAATGTCGTTTTCTCACATATGTTACTTATGTAAATAACGACATTATTTTTGCACCAACCTAATAGAATAGCATTTCAAAATGAGTTATTCTACATTCTCTTTTTTATTGTGAGTCAATAAAAGATGCTTGTTTGTGAAAACTTGAAAAAATGTCTTCTCAGAGTAAGTACCTGTGCCTGTTCGTTTTCCTGCTAACAGCTTCCTTCTTATTATCTGCACCATCTTTCTTAGTGTGTCCAGGGGGATTATATAATAAAGTTTGGCAGTTGCTTTATTCAAAGCCACAGCTCACAAAAATAAATAAATAACACTTTACAGAAAAAAAATGTCTTAAATAATTTTTTGTATGCTCTTCTTAAAATAATGACACTTTTGTCATCTTCTCTAAGAAATGGAGATCTAAATATCAAATTGGACAGTTCTATTAGCACTAAGTTTTGGCAACTGCATTAAAAATGTATTCAGCTTTTGTTTGAGGTGTTCATAAAAGTTATTTATTACTGATATGATAGCTTGGTCCCAAATACAATATTTTTCTTCTTTTTTTTGTCTTTTAAGTAATTTAACATCCGCTTAAAAGACATGTTGAGGAAATTTGTGCTAGATTCAATTTCTTTGTTAATTAGGAAATATTTGGTCAAGAAGAATATAAATTATACATTTTACTGGTTTTATTTGACCTTTCTCAGACAGATGTTCACTACTGTTTATATATACACCTACTTATGAACATATACACCACAATCTTTGAAATTATAGAAGATACCAATGTATAATGCACTTTTTCTCTGTTCAGTTAACCTTTAGCACTCTGCAATATTCATAAGTATTTCATCCTCATCCATTGGGTATAAGTGGCCTCACAACTGCTATAGCATCATTTCCTGTTGCCATAGCAGGATATGACAACACCAGTGTAAAAATTCAACCACACTATTGTCTGATAATCATAGTTGCATACAGTGGCTGTACAAACATTTTATTTGAGAAATAAAGTCACCTACACACAACATGCTAAAGGTTAATCTGCCTAGTGTGCATGTTTTCCATTTTTTTTTTATTTGATAATACTATGATTGATTTGTTTTTGTTTTATGGTTAATTGACCTTTTGCAGGTTATTCAAAGGATTTTGAGATTGCAAGAACTTTTTGTAGATAATAATGATTTACCAATACATGTCATACTAATTAACCCATAGCTGAGGGGAAGAGATGGATTCGTACCTTTTCCAAGGGTATTTGTGTGTAAGTGAATATAATGAACCAAGCTGGAATTGGAACTTGGCTCTCCAATTTTTAATTCATAGCCATTATCCATTATTCTACCTGCACATCCAGGTTTATAGCACCTGGTATTCTCAAGTGGTCACCCATCTAGGCATAAATAAAATCTTGTTACATTTAGTTTCCATGAAATATGACTTAAGATAAACCTTTCCTAAACAGAAACTATGATCTGGAATTGGAATGAAAGTAGTGATGGGATCTACATTTTGAATCTATCATAAAAATTCAGGATGTGGAATTAGTAAATGCAGAACATTTTAAATAACTAAGAGTATAGATCAGTTATAATGAATTTAGTATAGAAGAAAAGGAAATTGTAAATATAATGAGGCATTGTGGTGTAATGTATAGCGGCTCGGATTGAGGAATTGGAGAGCTGAGTTTGAATTCCAATCAAATCCATTACATTCTAATTACGTGCTAATACCCTTGGGAAAGGTATGAATCCTCTTCTTCTTCCCCCAGCTGTGGGTAAATAGCAGGACAGACCGAGTTCTATAGCTTTAGATGGCAACTGATCTACTGCCGAAAGAAATGGCAACATTCTGTGGGAAAACATCTACGTCGTCTATCATGTATCAAAAGATATATAATCACCTATGTATCATGCCTGGCACACAACTGACTGACATATAATAGGTTAAACTTGAGGTAGTTTGTCCCAATGATTAGAATATTTACAAAATCAAAACATTAGCCTTAAAACTTGAGTCATGTTCTGGAAGAGCTTCATCAGATTTAAATTTTTATATGGACTCATGCATCAGAAATATCTAAACTGTCAGCTTTTTAAGAAGAGCAGTTAAAATGGCTTTGATTGAGGGAAGGTTACAGGTCTTGCTGAAGATCATCCTTCTTTGAACATTGTGAACTGGCACGATGGAAGCACAAACAGAGGACTGTACCAGGTAACAGAAACCAAATCACTAGAGGACTTTCAACAGCCGCAACAGCTAAAATGGATATCACATGTAATTCTAAAAGAAAAATAATGACTTAATCAAGATGCTGTCATTCCACACTATTTCAAAGATTAGCATGGTAGCCCTCCCACATGAATACTGGAAAGAGCGATAACAGATACTGGACTTGAGAAACCAACTTTACTCAGAAATTGTTTTAAGAGAAAGATTTTTTAAATTTCAGTTGATGGTAGTACTGGCTGCTCGGTCAATGGATGCCAAATATTTCCTCATAAGGAAACGGCTAATATTACCATTACCATGAAACCTAACACCCACTGAAATAAGTTATAAATATTTTTAACGTTAGATATTATAAACAGAAATTCTAACAATATATTGCTCATATAAATATAATCTAGAAACTTGTTTAAAATAGTTGTCATCAGCATGAGTACCAAGTTGAGAACTGATGTCATCAGGAAGGTTGTTGATGAAAATTAGGAAAAAAATGCCCGCCCAAGGATAGATATAGAAGATTAGGAACAATGTAGAGCCAAGGATAGATTTTGTTATAAGTATAACTAAGATTGTCACTCTTGAGAAGGACGATGGAAATGAAATAAAATGATGTATGATGATCAGGTAGCAGTTAAGAAAAGGAGATCTGAACAGTGTTGCATTTTTAGGCTTAAGGTTTAATGTGCACAATGAAGTATAATGCTAGCTATGTTGAACACGTACAAAAGCTGGAAATTAAAATTTCTTGCAAACAAAATGAGTAATACTCAAAGGTCGATGAAAGAGAAATACAAGGGATAACTGTAATAGTTAAAATTCATTATAGAGGTCAGCAGGATACACAGGAAAAAGAAAGGAAAACAGGTGGAGCAAAAGGTTGATTGATTTGTGCTCAATGAATAGAAAATGTAGTAGAAAAAGTCCAAATTGAAGTTGGAGAAATGAGATAAAGAGTTTTGTTGGTAAGGCATGTCTGAGAATAGCACAGTCCTATAAGGAGTGTGGGAGAGGTCAAGAACAGTTTGATGACATTTTCAAAATAGGTTCCAAAGATAAATATTTAAATTTCATTAGATTTGATAATCTTAATTTTGTTTTTTCACAATTGAAAATATTTTTTTTTTCTTAACATTCTGCGCATGAGAATATAAATAAGTGAAGATTTGTATTATTATCTAAATAATGTATTATCTATAAATAATGTGTTATTATCTAAATAATGTATTATTATCTAAATAATGTATTATTATCTATAAATAATGTGTTATTATCTAAATAATGTATTATTATCTATAAATAATGTGTTATTATCTAAATAATGTATTATTATCTAAATAATGTATTATTATCTAAATAATGTATTATTATCTAAATAATGTATTATTATCTATAAATAATGTGTTATTATCTAAATAATGTGTTATTATCTAAATAATGTATTATCTATAAATAATGTGTTATTATCTAAATAATGTATTATTATCTATAAATAATGTATTATTATCTAAATAATGTATTATTATCTATAAATAATGTGTTATTATCTATATAATACTAAAACTCTAATCTTGTATGTATGCTCATGATATACAACTTAAATGATACATAATGCTGCAACTAATTTAGCAGCATTTCGTACCTTGGCCTACTGCTAAGTGCAGTGCCAAATTTCGTTAAAATTATACAAGACGTTCTTCAGCTAGGGCCATTTTTCGTTTTTACAGCATTCTTAATAGGAAATTCAGTATTTGTTTTTGATCCACATATATAAACAAACATTTCAATATTCCAACAATTATGTATATGCAAAATAATAAACTTTCCTAATATAGCCGCATTATTAAGTAAATAGGAGGGGTATGGGGGATAATGGATAGCGGCTCGAATTGAGGAATCAGAGAGCAGAGTTCGAATTCCAGTCAAATCAATTACATTCACTTATGTGCTAATACCCTTGGGAAAGGTATGAATGCTCTTCTCTCTATGGGTAAATATCAGGACAGACTGGGTTTTATAGCGTTGGATGGCAACTGGTTTACTGCAGAGAGAAATGGCAACCTACTGCAGGAAAAATAATTTGCCTTGTCAGTCATGTATCAGAATATACATGATTGCCTAAGCGTGTATCACCCATGGCACATACCTGACTGATTAAATAAATTTAAATATGCATAATACTACAACATATATTGATACAATTCACTACATTAGAACTTTTTTTATTAACAATTACATGAAAGGTGAAGAGGCTGTGTGTCACATGACTTAATGGTAGATAAATAGACACATACTGATTTGCTGCCATTATATATATTGAAATAAATATGAGTAAGAAACATGTATGTATAATAAAAAATATCCTTATTATTTTGAAAAAGACTACATCTGTTTTAAGCCATTACTCCAAATTTTCATGCCATGTGTTAACTATGAAGTCCCGTGGAACAATAAACCGTCTTTTGCTGTCTTTGGTATTAATTATTAATTTTGCATTCAAATTACATTTTCTGGAAGAAATTTCTCTTTTAATGTAAGAAAAGTAAAATACATATCTATTGACATTGTAGTGGACCAGGCGGTGGTGTGAATGTGAGAAGAGAAGATGAGTTATCTCTAGGTTAAGGCTTCTGCTGGCCGGTCCAGCTACATAAGAATGTTGGACTTTAATGGAGTCCAAAGAAACAAACAAGACCGATATATATGTACAAAACAAATGTATATTAATACGTGAATTACAAATAGATTAAAACACGAGTTACAATACATTGAAGACATGAATAAAATGTTACAGTGTCTGTATGGAAAGTTGTGTGTGTGTTGTTTTTAGTTGAATGTCCGTACGGGTGAATTTTGTTTTAGCGTGTTCCCAGAATATGGGAAACGCTGGTTGTGTATAAGAGTTCACCTATTGGAAATTTTAAGAGAAAGATTTTTGTATCTCGCCCCACGTGCGAGGTTTCAGCCCGCGGCTGAAATCGACATAGTTGCTCGCATGTGCGCGTAAGCAGAGAGAAGAGAGAAAGAGGCGAAAGGTCAGCCAGTATTTATACACCCGGGAGAGAGAGACCCCTGGTGAAGGGTTAAGGAAATGAAGAGGAGCTAAATGCGACAATATCATAAAATAATTTATTCTCATGTTTTCAATCTGGATATATTTGAATTAAGGTGTTTTTTTGGTGCTTTTCATTCATTTTTGGGATGGAAAATCTTTTTATTAACTAATAATTAATAAAAATATATTTTATTATTTTGAAAAAGACTACACCGGTTTTAAATTATGACTAAATTTTCACGCAATGTTTTAACTATGAAGCCCCTGTGGAACAATAAACCTTCTTTTGCCATCTTTTAATAGAAATTAAAATGTGTAATTAATAATAAAATTGATAATATTGTTATCTCATTTTATATTAAAAAGTTTTTTTTTTTTAAATTCCAACAGGTTTATGGGTGGCCTAATTATTTTTTAATGTATATCCCTTTATAATATAACTAATCATAACTCTCCATGGATTCCTTTTCTTTCTTACTTGAAAATTGACATGATTTTTTAGCAAAGGTAATCGAGCAGTTTCTTCTTACCTTCTCCATGGTTTGGAATTCAGATTTTTCCTTCTCTTAGACTGGTTGCCAGCCAAGTTTAGACCACTCAGTCAACCTTTCTATTTAACCCATATTATTACTTTACTCATAGTCGAGGTTTCTTTATTCTTTTTATTTTATTCATTTACTTGTTGGTTTTGTTTTGCCGAGTTTCTCGTACGAAGCCTGTTTTAGAATTATTCAACTGTTGATACATTAATTTCTATTGTCTCTTGAATAGATTTCGTTCCTACATTGTCATTAAAAATTCAGGAGAAAAACAAGTTTTATTTTTCCCAATTATCTTTCTAAAACCAGTCACAAATCAACAAGAGTGCTTGTAATAGCATTAATAATAATTGATACTGATCAGACTAATAGCTTATGCAACAGACTGCAATAAAATAATACAAAGTAAATGACTTGAAGTTGGCCATGTCTGGGGTGAAGAACTGTCTTTAGAAATTTATGCATACTCAGCCTTACAGACATGTTCTTTCACGTAAGCTCACTTTTATTTTATTTTTTTTAACCTGAGCTCATAATCTATCTAATCATCTTGCTCTTCTATAAATAATTATTGTCCTATAGAAATTGCTTTATTTTTTTAATTTTTTTTAGTCAATTCGCCCTAAGCAAGGCAATAATGCCACTTAGATGCAAGTGGCTGCTGGGAGGGAAAAAGAATGAAAACACTTTAGAAGGAACCACAAACCCAATTCTAAACAGGAAGTCATGAATAAACCTCTATTCCTGTTCAAAAGACCTGGGTGGAATATTAACTGAATGATAGGCGTACATATTGTGGAAAAGGTTTACACTCACATCACCACAGTTAAGCAATGTTGAGCCTGGTCACTATCTCGATGGGTGACCACTTAGAAATGCCAGGTGCTATAAGCTTGAACATGTGAGTAATGCAATGGTCAATGTCTTGGAGTTGCAAGTCTAAGAGCTGAGTTCCAATTCCAGTTGAATTCATTATATTCACTTAAGTGCCTTTGACCTTGGGGAAAGGTATGAATCCACCTCAGCTATTGGTTAATTAGTGGGACGTGTATCAATAAATCAATATTTCATTGAAAACATTTGCCTTACAATAAAATATTTTCTGGCTTTAAATAACCTACAAAAGGTTGATAAGCCATAAAAATCACTGGGAGAAATCTGCCAGTATCCAGATAGAAAATTGAATAAATGCTTAAAAATAGAGAGGAACTTAAGACAAAGATATGGATTCTGACCAAATTATTCACTCTTTATCGTGTGGATTATTTATTGATGGCCACAATTAGATATGCAAATGATACAGTGTTGTTAGCAGACAT
>OZ038513.1:31625573-31685573 GCA_964036315.1 Acanthosepion esculentum
TGATGCCATCTGGTACTCTCCATGGGCCCACTAATGTTTTTCCAATAATAACACACCAGATCATTATGCCTCCACTGCCTTGTTGGCATCTCAAACGCTGATGGCGATTCTGTCCGTTCATTACCCAGCCTTGGCACCATGTATCTGGCCCATCAAGTGTTGCTTGAGTTTCGTCTGTGAACAAAACTTTAGAGAAGTCAATCTTCATATTGTCCTCGGCCCTTTTTAATCAATTTTGAATGTGATATCTCGTCAACGGAGGCTTTGATACAGGTTTGACTGTTGTTGCTATTTCCCTCAGATACCGACACCGAGTACTTTTAGACACAGTAGGATCCCCAATGCGACTGAAAAGCTCTTCACTGGTATGTCCAGGGTTTCTTCGTGGCCTCTCGTTTAAGTCGTGACATGAGACGACGTGAAATAATCCTCGGCTTACCTTTATCTGCTCTTTTGCGTACTTGTGTAGGGTCGGCGGTGAACTTTTTCACTGTTTGATGACACCTCCCTATCATTTTAGAAATTTTTAGGGTAGATTTACCTTTTGAGAGTTTTGAGGTGATAGTTTTCTTTTCAGCATCACTTAAACTGCTTTTACAGCTCATCTTTTAACTAAATTCTTACACTTTTCTAATAATTTGGCACGGTCAAATCACCGTGCTGATAACAAATATGGTGCCAGTTTGTTTACATTGCGCAGATCAGTACAAAAATTCAGTGATTATGCAGGTCAGTGTTGCCAACATTGTGTGCAAATCTTGTGTGAATTGATTGGACAGTTTTTGAAATATTAGAAAAAAGTTATCTCAATAATAATTTGGCACGCAGTGTAGGGTTCAAATTCTAGCTGAGGCAGTTTGTATATAATAATCACTAATGCCTGTAGGAAAGGCATGAATCTGTCACTAGATTTGGATTAAATAACAGGTCAGATAATACTTTTAGCCTTGGTTGGTAAGCTGTCTAGGAGAATGATAGCCTTCTGAATCCAATACAATGGAGAAGGCTAGGATAACCAATCATCTACATTTTCAAAATTTTGTAGTAACGGAAACTGAGGAGAGTCATGATCATCTACATCCTTAAGGAATGTGGCAATTTGAAAGAAACATATCAGAAAGTTTTTTTCTTTATATATATATATATATATATATATATATATATATATATATATATATAAATATGGTAATAAGATCTTGACTTGCTTCCAAAATCTAACCAAATGACTATACTTTGAAGGATTGTGGCAATTTGATAGAGACATATGAGAAAGTTTTTATATCTCTCCTTCTGTTTGTGTGTGTGTATATATATATATATATATATATATATATATATATATATATATATATATAATGTGTGTGTGTGTGTGTTTATGTTTCATGTGTGTACATGAATATACATATGTGTATGTATACAGATAATGAAAATACAGTGATAATAATTGTGTAATGTAAATGCTTTGTAAAGGTGTACATAGGGTACTGTCAGTGGTCTGGAATTAAGGCAAGCATTGTTGACAGAATGGGGCTATTATATATCTAGTGAAAATCCATTGTTAATGATTTTGTGATAGGAAGGCCTTGAAAATAATGTTATTGCTAGGAATTAAACTAATGATAGAATACAGCTATTGTACGGGTTGTGTAAAAGCATTGCTAATGGTTTTTATGATAAAATACATTGAAAATCAGGAAGAAAGGGATTGTCAGTAATCTTGAATTAAAGCAAGTCTGACTGATAGAATCATATCTTAGGTATAATGTAGATGATTTTACAGTAAGAATGAATTCAAAATGAGGAAGATAATTTGTTTCACTCAGGCAACAAGAGTGATCCTTTCTGAGCAAATGTAATTATATATGAAAATGTTAATCTTTCTTTGTAGGTACAAGCCTGGTTTAAATATAAGCTTTCTTTGTCAATATGGCTGTATGAATTTACAGAGTTAAACTGGTTTGGTGTGTTAGCCAGTTGCATAGAAACTCTATAACAATATGTGAGACTTGTATGATAATTCTTATTGTATGTTATATGCACGTTTGTGCATATAATTAAGCAATTTGGTCTTTCAGATAGTGCAGATAAGATAAGACTTTTTGCTCAATAATATTGTTTTTGTTTTTTTTCTCTTGCCATCAACCACTGCTGTTGAAATGTTGCATAAAATATAAGAAGCTTGGGTCTAGGAGGCTGCATTAATTCTGAATTCAGTTACATTTATCCATCTTGGCTCTCTTCCAAAAGTCACACGCTTTCATCTTTTCTCCATGTACAAGGTCTGTCCAGAAATGACTCAACCATTTAATATGAAGAAAAAAAAAAGAAGCTACCAAGGGCAATGGCATCTTAGTCCTCTTTAAAGTGCTCCCCTTGAGCCCCTTTCACTTTTTAAAAACAGCTGAGTTTTCTTTTGGGATCACTATCAACTGTCTTGTGTTCTTTTTTTTAATTCTGGGTTTGGATATATCACATTGAAATACTTGTTCTCCTCTTATCACCAGAGTTTAGCAACATTGATACTAGTCAGTACCCAGATGAGTGACCAGGTGCTATGAGCTTGGTTGTGCCATTGGGGTAATAGACAATGGCTGAGGGCGAGAAATCAAAGAGCTGAGTTTGAATTCGAGTTGGGTTTCATTACATTTGACTGTATTCAGGATCATCAAGTTAATGAAAATGGTCCTTTGCTTAGCTACATAGTATGTGCTTTGCCAGGGCTACATACAGTTTTCCTTTTCCTAGACTGGTTGCCACCCAATGCTATAAGACACAGTATCTCCAGCTATTTACCCATGGCTGTGGGGAGAAGAGTTGGATTCATACCTTGCCCAAGGGTATTAGCATGTAAGTGAATGTAATGAACTCAACTGGAATTTGAACTTGGTATTCTGAGCCACAGTCCATTATTCTACCATGCCTCCATTCATTACATTCATTTATGAACAAATACTCTTGGGAAAGGCATGAATCCATCTCTTTTCCTCCAGCTATTAGGATTAGAATATGGAAAAACCATTGTTATTCTCAAAAGATTGTTACTCTGATGACAGAGTAAACATATAAGAGAGTGTCTATTCACACAACTGTGATAAGATCCCCTCTAATTGGTTGTTAGGTTGCACCAAAACCAGTCCTTGAGATATTATTAATTGCTGAACTATAGTAGCCACAAAGGCATTTGTTTAAAAAACTTGAAACTGCATTTCTTCTTCAAATGTAGATTTTACTTTTTTAATCGGTTTCACCCGATACAAGGTAGTAAAGCCACTAAGACAAAAGGGATTACTGGGTGTGAAAAAATTAGGAATAGAAACATTAATAATGAGCAGGAAGTGAAAAGAATAATCAGGAGGATAGTAGATTGTGATTGACATTGCATTTAAATTTCCGCAGATTAAAGTTGGCTAGAAATCATATGAGCCAGAAGAGAGTTCAACAAGTGAATTTTCTGTTTGAAGTGACAGTATTGGCCATTCACCTTTATTATGATTTTGTGTACATTGACAAAGGTAAACTAATCAATTTAGTACCTTTCTCTGACTTTGTCGTTCACAATTAAAATGTTGCACTCAAATCATGCTGCACTAATATCTTCAGTATGACAGGAAATAGATGTTTCTGGTTTTTATTCATGTAAAACTCCACCCACTGCATGTTTGTACTTTCATCATTAATTCATGAAAGAAAACAATTCTATGACGTACCTCACAATAAATGAAGAGATAAACTTTGAAAGAGTGAAGTGGAGATGATTATTTTATCTTTTCTTTCAGCTATCAAATTTAATTGAATTAGAATCATTTCCCGCTTCTTTGCATTTATATTTTTTTTTTTCTGCTTGGAGATTTTCTGCCGTTATAAATTCCTCTTTGTTTTTCATTGTCTTGTTAAACTTTGAATTCAAGTGTCTTTCAAATGATTATTTTGGTTTATTTTCTTTTTGATTTTACAAGGAATTCAAATTCAAGCTGCAAATATTCATCTCTCAAAGTTGATAATAGCAATTATGACAATTTAAAAAAATTTTTTTTTTTAATCATTTCATCCCAAACAAGACAGAAATGCCACTAGTGCACAGGAGGTTACAGAAAAGTAAAAGTGAGAGAAAAGACTGAGTACAGGGAGGATTGAGGAAAGCATAAAAGATGAATGGGATTCAAGAACACAGAAGATGGCGATTGATGTTGCATTTAAATTTTTGAAGATTGTAGTTATCAGGGAAGCAAGGAAACAGAAGGGAGTTCTACAGGCGGGAAGCGTGAGAAAAGAAACTGTTCGAGAAGTGACAGATTTAGCTAATTTAACAGTAAAACAGTGCGACTTAGTTGCCAATCTAGTAGCATGCTTAAATTCATGTAGTGGGAGCACCAGGGAAAAAACCGAGAGTGAATGTGAAAGAAAAGACTGGGTATGGGGGGGGCGAGGAAAGGATAAAAACTGAATGTGGTTCAAGAAGATAGAGCGATGACAAATGATGTTGCATTTAACTTTTTGAAGATTGTATTTATCAGGGATGCAAGTAAATGGAAGTGAGTTCCACAGCCGAGAAGTGTGAGAAAAGCAACTGTTCAAATAGAAGTGGCAGTTGCATTTAGCTGTTTCAACTGTAAACAAGTGGGACCTAAATGCCAATCTAGTAGCATGCTTAAATTCATGCAGTTGGAGCACCCAGGGATTGTTAATGTTAATGTAATGTTTATATTAGCCATTTTATTATGAGGAAACATTGATTGACAGAGCAACCTCTGCTTGTTGAAATTTATAAAGTTTTATATTAAAACAACATTTAAGGAAAATATGTCTTTTGAGTCAAGTAACTGTTATCACTCTTTCCAGTATTGATGAGGGAGTCTTCCTTCCTAACTTTTTGTTTGAAGTTTGGAATGTCTTAATTATGTAATTAGTCTTTCTGAGTTATATGTGGCATCCATTTTAGTTGTTGCTGCTGTTGGGAGTCTAAGTGACGTACTTTCTGTTGTTTGGTACAGATTTTGTTTATGATTATGTAGCATCAATCCACAAGGTTGGTCTTCACTAAGACCTCCAGGTTTCATTCATTCAAAGCTATTTAATAAGAGAAAGTGTTTATATAAAGATGACAAGTTTGATATGTTTTCAACAAGGTTGGTTCTCAGCATAACATCGATATGAAGTCTTGATCTGACACGGCTTTTCGATTAATGTTTTGGTTTTGTCGCAACTTGCAGTGTTCAGCAAGACTCTCCCTAACACAGCCAAATGATTTCTTGAAATTTTGAAATGAAAGAATTGTTGTTGTTGTTATTATTATTATCATCATCGTATTATAATTCTGTGTGTTCCTCCATTCACATGTCTGTTACACCTTCCTATTGCCACAGATAAATAATGGCCCATTCAGTTTTGTGAGTAAAGATGGAAGAAAAAGTTATATTAGAGGTTAATCCAATATATTTGGTTGAGTCATAAAGAATATCCAGTTTTGTTTATCAATTTCATTCTTCAAAAAGTAAATCACAATTACATTTTAGTCACTTATATATTCACTGTTATTTGCCATGACTTGTTATTATTATCTTCAGTACCTTTTGAGTAAATTATGTGAAATGTTTTTTTGATGAACTCTTGAATCTGGCTTTCATTAGAAAAAAAGTTTTCTCTCATGAAAACATTTTGCAGTGGCCAAAAAAAAAAAGGTAATAATCAGTTTGTGCAAGATCAGGTGAATGTGGTGGGTGGAGTAAAACAGACCCAACAATTTCCACTCCCCCCTGTATTTTTTCCTTTTTTTCCTGCTGTATGCCATCTTGAGTTGTTATGAAAGAGAACATTTTTCCTCTTGTTGATGAACACAAGGTGCTTTCCAATGAAACTTTTATGGACATGTTGCAACTGCTAGACATGTAAATGTGCATTTCATATTTCAGTGCATTTTAAGAACTCTAAATAGCTAAGGGTAGAAGAAGTGGGTTCATAGCTTACCAAGGGTATTTGTGCATAAGTGGATATAAGGAATCAGGACTGGAATTGGAACTTGGCGCTTCGATTTCTCTTTCTGAGCTCTTATCAACCACACCGCCTGCACATTCAAGCTTACAGCACCTGGTATTCCCAAGCAGTCACCCATCTTTGTACTGACCAGTCTCAACGTTGCTTAACTTTAGCAATCAATCAAGAACCAGTGTTTCAATGAGATACGGCTACAAGCCCAGCATAAATAAATGCGGGAGTTGGAAGAAAAGTGTGTTTTATACAGTAAGATATATGGTAAACTACAATAACATTTTCCTTGAGAAATTTCCTGTATCCACATGAAAAGTGATAAGCCATTTGATTGATTGGTCTCTATGATCTTTCCTTTCCAATTCTTTGGCATCCATTGACCTTAACTGCTTAATGTGACTTACATTGGAATTGTTTTACCAGACACTTGTTGACCTTTATAAAATCACTAAAGACAGCTTTATTGACCTTTTACGAATGAAGGCAATGTTTAATACTCTTTTGTTTTATCATTTGATCATATTGGATGGAAAACAGTGAAACTAAGCCAATTGTTATTCTGTACATCGATCTGCAGTTTTTTTAATATTTTTTATCTCTATTCCAGTTTATGTGTGAATTCCAAGAGTTGTTAAGACAAATTAATATTATTCTATTGAGTTTCATATTTATCAACATTTAAGCAAATATACAGGTGTATAGTCAGTATGGAAAGAGGAGGTATCTTTCTTTCCAGGTAATATCTATCAATCTCATCTCTCTTCCTGATTAGTGTATACCAATCTCTTCTGTTTTCCGATTAGTGTATACCAATCTCTTCTCTGTTCACATTTAGTGTGTACCAGTCTTTTTTCTCTTTCCAATTAGCGTATACCTGTCTCTTCGCTCTTCACTGATTAATGTATACCAATCTCTTATCTCTTCACAATTAGTGTATATGAGTCTTTTCTCTTTCCAATTAGTATATACCAGTCTTTTCTCTCTTTTCCGATACTGTATACCAATCTTTTCTCCCTTGTACATTAGTATATACCAGTCTATTCCCAATTAGCATGTAGCAGTCTTATTTCTTCACGATTAGTGCCTGCTATTCTCACCTGTCTTCCTGATTAATGTATACTAATCTCTTCTCTCTTCTTGACATTGGCATCATCACAGGAGTTGCCAGAATGAAACTGAACATAATATCGGGCTGTCTTTGAGTCTCTGGTTCCAGATTTCAATTCAGAGTTGTCCTCCTCCTAGTCTGGTGCCAACTATGGATGCCCAGACTGTCCTACTATTTACCAATAATTTTAATACATTCTCTGTTTGTACCTTATTTTTATAGATACAAATATTTAATTAAATGCTCTGTATTAACAACATTTACTGGCCTGAATGTCCAACAAATCTCATAGAAAATATGTGTCCGCTGACAGGAATCAAAACTGTATCCTACACGCAACCGTCATATAGCCTGACATGCTATACTATTTAGGAAGTGTCTGGTTAGTAAGTTTAAATTTCTGTTTTTAAACTACAAATTTCCCATGATTTCTCTTGAATGCTTGTATCTGCTCAAGGAGTATCTTGACATAAACAAATGATATCAGGTCAGTAAATGTTGTTAATACTGTTTATTATAAACAGAGCATTTACTTAAATATTTGTATCTATAAAAATAACATATAAAAAGAAAATATATTAAAATGATTATTGGACTTAGTCCATTTCATAATTACTCATAATTGGAGGTTTGAACTACACACACACACACACACAGATCTACTAAATAAAATTTCTACACTTGCTTTCATAGATTTCAACACAGGATTAAACTCATATGTGTAAAAGGTTTTCATTTTGTCTTTTCTTTCTTTCTCTCTATCTATCTTATATATATATATATATATATATATATATATATATATATATATATATATATAAAATATAATTTATTTTTCCTTGTCTAAAAGCTATTCACAGTTGGAAACTGTTGGGCATTGGAGAATATCCCTCAGCAATCATCTATCTTCTTTACAGGATCCATTGCCTCCAGGCATTTTGTTTCTTAACGTGTTCAAAGCCAGCAGATACGCTGACCTGGAATTGGTATTTTGCTCTAAGGCATTCACATAATATTGTTGGCCATATTGAAGCTTTACCTTTCAGTCCAAATTGAAATACAAACACAAAAACAACAAATGTTTGTCATGCAACAAAACTTCTTCAGTACTGAAAGGAGAATGGTAACAACTACTTCGTCACAGAAATTTTTTTTCTTTCTTTCAATTTATACTGTCTTCAACTTGTGTGATTTTTTTATAACAATTCTAATTAAAAAGGAGGTACATGTGACATAGTGGTTACTGGCATGTCAAACTCAATCTGAGGCTGTTGTATTTGATTTGTTTTAAATACCCTTCAAAAAGGCATGAATCCTCTCTTCTTTGCTTCATCTAGGGTCTAGTACATTACATCCTTAATTATCCAGACACCTGGGGACAGGGGTTGAAAAATATGTTTGTCTCATCCAAAATTGCAGATCATCAGATACCTAGATTATCAAAAATGTAAAAAAAAAAGACAAGTATATTTAGTAACATGAGGGTCAGCTAGAAATTTCATAGGCATTTTATGAAAGAAATTTAATGTTTGTATCATCTAAAAACATTATCAAATGCTTTGTTCAAGGTTTTGCCCAATTTATTTTTTATTAAAAAAAAACACCTCAATTTTTTTTGACTGGCCGCACATTTTTCTGCAGCTAACTCCCAAAGCTGGATTAAACAGTATGTATTTGTAAGGTTAGCTTCTGGTTGAATGCAAAACCAATTTAAACATTTGCCAAACATAATCATTGCTTTGGGGTTTGAAATTGAAATTGAAATTTTGAATGCTGAGTATGGGTTTTCTACAAGGGTAAGTCAAAAATTATTTTCATTTTGACCATAAGATATCTCTAGGTTTGTCACACTGCCTTATGTCCATGCATTCTTATAGTTGCTATGCTTTTGTGATCATGTGATTGAAGTTGAAGCTTGCTGCACTTACAGTGTAAACATGGTCACTCCGTTAGCAGTGTGCACCAAGGAAGAACAAAGAACAGTGATTTGATTTCTCTCATCTTAAGGTGTGTCAGGGACTGAAAAAAAACATCAATCAGTGACATTTTATTGCTAATTGATTAAGCAAGTAACCAATTTCCTTTAGTTGGTGGTGGTTGTTATTGTATGTTAACCCTATCAATTCTACTATGGACGATGGGGCCTGGCCATGTTAAATATTGCTGTGATGGTTCCCATAGCAAATAATAATGTTCAAATAAATATGTTCAAATATTTTCAGTTGGTTAAGACAATAAAAATTTTGTTTTTTTTATAGCGTATATAAATTGTTGGAAATACATTCATTTGATCAGACTTTCTTTTTTTTAAATGTTGTTGGACTCTTTTTCCCCTAATATTCTAAAATGTTAATGCTCTGTGATGTGCTGATTCTTTTTTTTTTAATATTATTTTCTACCAGATTTTTCTAAACTTTCCTCATTGGTTGCAAACTTTTTAAAAATTAAATTGTTTCCAAGACATTACTTAATTTCTTTCAGTCAAGCCAAATATTTAATTTAAAAAATATACATAAAAAAAAATAATGGAAAATTCTGGTAATAATTAAACAAAGCAGTTTATCAATTATGCACAGATTTAGAAAGCCCTGCTCCATGATATGTTATCAGTTTTCTGCTTGCCTTACTAATGAGATTTTTTTTTTGACAGTATATATACTGCTTAATTTTTGAATGTGTTGTGTCCCTTCAGAATGTAGGCAATCATGGCTCTCCACAATTTCCTGTCCTTTGTAGCTCTTAATAAATTTTGTCTTTCTGCTATCTCTCCTTAACCTTGTTCCACCATCCATTTACTCAAGCTTTCTAGGTAGGTTATGCATTGTTTTCCTCTGCCCAACTTGCCTTCTGTCTGTCCTGTGAGTATCAAATTTTCCAAGCCCCCATTCCTCATTATGTGCCTTAGAAATGTCAACTATCTCTTTGGATATTAAGTATGGATGTCCTTTTTGTTTCCATTTTCTCTAAAACTTTATCATTGCTCACATGTTCAGTCCATGGTATTCTCAGCATCCTTCAGTAGAGTCCCATTTCTGTTGGTTCAAATTTCTTCATCTAGTTTATAGTCACATCATATTTAAACACTGGTTCCTGTATCGTCATCAAAGTTAAGCAATGTCAAACATTGTCAGTGCCTAGATGGATGATTGGTTGGGAATATCAGGTGCTGTAGTCTTGGATATGTATGAATCCACCTCTTCTCTCCCCCACCAGCTATGGGTTAATTAGTAAAACTTGTATCACTAAATCATTATTATACCCTCCTCCCCAACAAAACTCTTACAATCTAAAAATATTTTCTGGCTTTAAATAACCTGCCATAAAAAATGAATCAATCATTCTTCATCTATAAGAGAGATTGTCCAGCACTCACTGCTATATATTAGAACTGATATTATATACAGTATTTACATTAGTCGGATTATTGTCCTCATCTTTGTCGCCATATTTGTCACAACGTTTCGGCCATTGTACGCTCCGGCCTTCTTCAGGTGGTTGGAATTTCGAACTGAACCCTTTATTTCGACCACTGGGGTAGACAGTTCTAGTTCTACGAGCCATGTTTGATGGATGTCAGTTATCAGTTATCTCCTGCTAATTTTCCCTCTGAAAGTTCTCCACTGCCTTAACCGGGTATTGAACTCACACTCTTTGGGTCTGTCACTGGATCTAACCAACGCCTTTATCCACTGTGCCATGTGTCCTTGAGGACATCTGGGTATAACATCTGGGTAATATTATATAACAGTTCTGTACACTTCCTTGTTTCTAAAGAAATTTTCCTGTTTCTTAATACTTTCTTTAGCTTTTGGAAGGCATCTTTATCTATCCCAGTGCAACTTCAGATTTCATTGTCACACTTTCTTCCCAGAATTTAGTTTGCATATTTTACAGTGACCTTCTTTATTAATTATATCTACTTTGAGTTTTTTTAACATTCTATATAAGATCTGCTGTGCCTGATGTGCTGTATTTCTCTTTAAATGGGGATAGTCAGAAAAACAATTATTGAATAGTGAATCATTGTATCCCTTTTAGTAGAGCAATACTTTGTACTCTCTCAGGGACAAGAGGTAGAAGGAGGAAGTACTGCAATGCTATACCATCAAGCCCAGCCCAGACTTTCAGCTGCAACTGTCAACACCTTGCATGCCTGTCCTGCAATGGATTTATCCCTCACAACCATTCCTGCAATCGACATGTACAGACTTGGTTTTTGTTTTGTGAAGCCAAGCCATGAAGACGACTTTGTACTAATTAATGTTAACTGATGGAAATTTTACAGCGGTACTTTTCCAGTCTGAGTTTTTTTTTTTTTTTTTTATATTTGTCTCTTATCTAAATATGAGAAATGTATTGTAGGTTGTAGAGTGGGGTCCACAGGGGAAATTGTTTAAGTCTGGTGATCAATACAAATAGATTTTGTATTTCTTTGATATTCTTTAAAAAGAGAGAAAATACGATTTTTATGGTTCTTTTAAAAGCTAAGCATCATGTCTGAATGTTTCAGGAATTATTCTGTCCAAGTTTAGTGATGTCCATTGCACTATTTCTACCTTCCTGCTAATTATAATTTATTTAAGGTTTTACTTCAAGAATTTTTGGTTTGATTCCTAGTATTCCAGCTATTATGAATATGACCATCACTTTTATACTACTAAGCTAGATTACCATAATTTCTGTATAAATTTCAGAGATGAGGAGTTATCACTATTTACATTGATTACAGACTGATATCCACATATTTTTTATGATCACAATGTTTCAGCTATTGTGTTCTTCAGCCTTCTTCAGGTGTCTGTTGACCCAGTGACTTTCAAACCCTTTATTCAATCTACAGGAGTAGAGTGGTCTCATTCTGTTGTCCATGTCTTTGGATATCTTTTCTTGGTTAAACAATTAAAACTGTAGTATGAGAACAATCAACCCTTGTAGGTTGCATAAAGGGTTCAGTTCAAAATTCCCTGAAGAAGGAGCACTATGGCTGAAATGTTGGTATCATAACAAAAAAAAGAAAAAAGATAAGGATATTAGTCCAGCTGTAGATAATGTAAATAGATTGTCATTTTTCTCTATTTTTTTTCCTTTCTATAAGCTGAAGGTATTTTTTCTATTTTTTTTTTTCATTCTCTAAGGTGAATACATTTTTCTTTTGTCTGAAACATAGACCAATCAGTTTTTATAGATTTTTTCTTCATATTGCTCTAACAGACTCTAAGTGAAGCGCTTGTTCAATATAGAAACAACATGCATTGTTAAGCAATCAAGGTAGTAAGGATTCATTTATCTTCATAAGGTATGGCCAGCTGCTTGTATCTGAATATGTCTTTCCACTAGGGTGGCTAGTTAATCTCTGTTTTAGACACCTGCACATTTGTATTTCTTCAACACCCACAGAGCCAAGCTGAGCTATATACTTGTACCTATGCTGAGCATGTGTTTCAGTGTCTGTGAAAAATATATAGTCTGGCATGATCACTCGTTTGAACAAGGCTCTCGGTTGTAATTACTAGCACCTTCATGCTAACGTAATTATTAACAGCTTCCAAAACACTTCATTTCATTCACGAGGCCTAGCTCAACCTGTGATACAGTTTTCAGATATTTCCCAATGGTGCCACACACTGTGATCATATCCCCAGGCCGACATTATCAAGAAGTTTCCTCCTTGACAAATTAGCCATGGTGAGACCGAAATCCATGTTTCATGGTTGGTATACAAATGTTTTAACAACATATCATATGTCCATTACCCAACTATGGTTAGATTCTAAAGGTACTTGAAAAGAAATTTACAAGCAACAGAATTCTGTGTTCACTTGCATACAGGGTGGTATGCTTTTCTGGCTTAGTAATAAAAAGTGTAATTTTATTTGTGGTTGCTTTATCAGAAAATAGGTGAAAATTGTAAGTGGCAAATATACAAGGGTTGGCTGAAAAGTTCATAATTGTTGTGGCCTGTTAGGGGCCAGAAAGAAAGACACGGAAAGAAGAAGGTAGGTTGAACAAGTGTATTGAAAAAACAGAACATACATACAAAATAAGAGTGTTATTAGTCAGCAGGTAGAAGTGTTCGTCCGAACTATCAGGTTACACTGCGTCCCGACTGCCTCGCTTAGGAAGTCTTGCAGGTTAGTATTTATGAAGGAGGAAGAGTTCATTCTAATGTAGATAGGTCACCATAACAATAATACACTTGCAAGTCTTTTAGTTTACTAACTGGTGTTTCTACTTACATTCATATCTTGGTCAGCCTATGAAATTTCTAGCTGACCCTCATATTACTAAATATACTTGTCTTTATAGAAAATATATATGAGAGAGAGAGAGAGAGAGAAGACCCCCCTATATCTGTCTATCATGATTACATATTTGATAACAATTCTGATCAGGAGTTCCATAACCCATGAAGGCTGTAAGGGTACCACATTTACTGCAGCAATGTGTATGGGCAAGATAGTCTGACAGAGCCCAACCCTCTACAGGCTGGTTTGATTTCATGGTTTTCCTTTTCCTAGACTGCTTGCCAGCCAAGGCTATAGGACTCAGTCTGTCCTGCTATTTAACCCATAGTTATAGGTTAAATAGCTGATATTTGTGCACAAGTGAATGCAATGAACGCAGCTGGAATTTGAACCTGGCTCTCTGATTTCACATTCCAAGCTGCTACCCATTTTGCCAATGCACATCCATATACTTGGTATATATATATATATATATATATATATATATATATATATACACACACACATACACAATTGTATTAACTTTGCAGTTATTGAAAAAAATATCCAAGATTTGTATTCCATTTTCCGTTATCTTTTTGGATGCAGACTTATTAATTTTGGAAACTAAAAGTCTAAAGTTTGCCCGGAGGAAGTATAATTTGGAGTACCATACATTGATTCTCGATGCTTATAACCATTCCAAAATGATATCATCATTTAAAATATATCTATACACACACACACACACACACATATAGATATATATTACCTTTTCCTTTCTCATTATTATTATTATTATTAATTTTATTTTTTCTAAAAATTCTACTTACTCTATGCAGCCTTAGGACCAAACTAGTGTAAAAGCTCTTATAGACTCTTAAATTACTTGGCATTTGTGCGTCTCTGTTCTAGGGGCGAATTTCTCACCTGACAAATTTAACTAATGTAGTCTACCGATAGATGCCAGTTCTCATTTTCTGCAAGGGATAACGGATAAATAAAGTTACAAGCAAGCAAGCAAAAGAAAAGATAAAAATGGTGGCAAATCCTTTTTTCTTTTTTTACTTTTTTGTAATCCTGTTTGTATTAAGACACTTTCAGTAAAGATGATATAATCTTCATTCCTTCATTTTCTCAAGGCTTTTCCAGAAGGAAAACATGAAAAAAATATTTCTCATCTGGAATTTTTATTGAACACCTTCGTTATTCGCTATTCTGAAGTGCTGAGAAATATTCTCATTCTCCTGTATAAGTTCTTAAGACAGTATTTTGGCTTCACTTTTAAAGAACACCAGATGCAGCATGTAAATCAACGAACATAACAGCATAAATACTGTGATAAAAACAACAAAGATAAAGATATTTGACTGAATAATGTGTAAAATAGCATCCAAAAGCCACCAGATGCAACCTACATCTGAAGAAGGCAGAAAAATATATCGGCCTAAATGTGACAAAAACAACAAAAATGAAGATAGTAGTCTGATTAATGTGCTAAGTGACATCTAAAGGCAATCTCTACCCGAAGAAGGCTGAAGAATATATCAGCTGAAATGTTGCAACAGAAACAATAAAAATGAAGTTACTAATCTTAATAATGTGCTAAGTGACATTTAAAGGCTGCCAGATACGACCTCCACCTGAAGAAGGCTGAAGAATATACCAGCTGAATTGTGATAAAAATAGCAACAACGAAGACACTATACTTTTATAATTACTAACTAGTGTTCTTATCTTGGTAGATATGAATGTTATCGCAGACACAATGCTTCAGTCAAGTATGCTCTGGCCATCATCAGGTGTCCACTCTTTGGCTGATATGAGATATCTGTTGATTATTGTGGTATCAGTTGGTGTCAATTATTTTAAATCCTGCTGAACCAATGTTTTACTACCTGTACCAGGGATTGAACTCACTTAATGGCAGTAATTATTGTTTAACCAACACCTATATCCACTATGCCACCATCTCATTACCCATTTAAAACAATGAAATACTAACACTCTGCCCCGTTTTTTGAAGTGCAGTAGAGGTTGTTTCATGGTAAGAATTGGGTTTCCAGTTCCTTCTAAAGTTTACTTCAACTCTTTACTTCTAATGTCTCCATTTAGAATCATAAATTTTATTTACTTTCTATTTTTTTTTTTTCTAAATAAGAGTAGATAGGTTTGCCTATCATCCGGTTCATACTCCTCCCAGCCTTTTGAACAGGAGTAGATGTTTATCCCTTGTTTTCTGTTTAAAATTGAGCTTCCTGTTTCTTCTAATGTCTTTTCATTCTTTTTAGCTCCCAGTTGCCTGTTGTGTCTTTGTGGCATTATCGCTTGCTTGAAGTGAATCGAGTAAAAAATGATTATGAAGATACTTATCGAAATAATGTGTTAAGTGACATCCAAAAACCAAGAAATGCAAAGTACACTTAAAGAAAGCTGAAGAATATACTAACTAAAATGCTGTGATAAAAACAACAAAAATGAAGATACTAGTCTAAATAATGTGTGGAGTGACATCTAAAGACCCCGATATATGATCTACACTTGTAGAAGGCTGAATAAAGTGGAAAGTTTATATTGAATCAACTGCTAGGAAAGTTGGTTCATTGTGTTTTACTAGACAATTTTTCTCACCAGAATCTATCGTAGTTATTTATATCACCCATGCATTGAATATTGCTGCCACATATGGTCTGGTGCTTCTGCTATATATTTTGTTATATACTATACCCATGAACACTAATGGGTATGTCCCAATCCTTATAAATACATTGGACACTATTGTAATTGGGGTTAAGATGCTAAGTAGTCCACCACTAGCAGTGGCTTACCTACTTCACACCTTTTGCAAGTATTGTATTTTGTTGATGTTATAAAGATTACCATTTAATTTCCAACCTCTGTTTTAGTTATTCCTCATTCAGTAGGTTACAACATATTTAGAGATTCTTAAGAAAATACAAAGAAGAATCTGCAATATTATTACAGCTTTGCTTCAGTTACTTCCCCACTGCTGTAATGTAGTTTCCCTGTGCTGTTTCTATAAATATTTTTATGGAAATTGTTCTGATAAGCTTTCTTCTATTGTACCGAGATTTTATAAATTTAAGTGCAATACTAGATTGGCAGCAAGGTTTCATCCTTTTACAGTTGAAATGGCAAAGATATAACCAGTGGTGGCATCCTAAATTTCTAGGAACTGGTTCTAGAAAAGCAGGTAATCCTTAGGAACCTGCTTATTTTCTTTTCCTTCTGGGAATGGTAAAAATTCACTTTATAGTATTAAAAAGAATTAAACCATTTTGTTAATTTAATAGAAAACATTTATTTATTAAGATATTTCCAGATTGAAATTCTGTTCTCATATTTCTGTTCCAAAGTATGATGCTTTTTGACGCTAGTGTCATCAGCTGTGTTATGGTTTCTTAGTTACATTCAAATTGCGGTAGTTCCAAAATGCCATTGAAAAAAATTTGGCTAGATTTGCCACATTTTTTACTCACGAGTGTAATGTAACTAACATTTTACGTAGACCATCAGCTATTGATATATAAAATTACTTTTGGATAATCCAACAAGCAGTTCACTAAGGTTTTATAATTTTAAGAATCAGTTTGTGTGAACTGGTAGCATAAGTTCTATGGTAACAGTTTCTTCTTTCGCACTTCTTTCTTGTGGAACTCACTTACAGCTTTTTGCTTTCCAGTCAATTTTGCATTTAAATTTCTGAAGATCAATGTCACTTGTTATGTTCTCTCTTCTTAATTCCTGTTCTTTTATTGTTCCCTCTACATAATAGTTTTTTTCTCATATTCTCCCACATTCAATAACCCTTGCGTCTTAGTGGTTTTATTGCCTTACATTTTTTTTTTTTATGCAGAAACATTTGGCATTTAAGGACTGAACAGTGAGCATTCCTGCTATTGGAAATTTATAATTTTCAGGAAAATACATTTCTTAAGTGCCCTGTTATTGCTAGTATTTGTATACACATTGTAAATACTTATTGGGGTAGTTTTTAGAATTGTTAGTTTTTTCCCTGCCCCCACAGACAATGAATTGTAAATATGGGAACTAGTTAGTATTTACATAGAGACAGTGAGGCATTATGGTGTTTGGAGTAAGAAAGGTACGTATGAATGTGGTGTTTTGGTGTATGGAATATTGTTCGTACGATTGGGTCAGTGATTCCGGCTAGCTAAGTTATAGTTAAGACAGAAGAAGACCATCCTTTCCCCAACCCCCATTAGGCCTTGTGCCACATTTCTGTATAGCACAGAATAAATATTGATAGTATTATAGGAGTTTCCTTCCTAACCTTTTGTTTGAAGTATTGTGGAAAATCAGCATATTGATTATATTAATATATTTTTTTTAGTTACATGCACTATTCATTTTGCTGTTGGAAGTTCCAAAGGGGTATGGTTTCTATCATTTAGTAAAGTTCTTTCTGATTCTGTAGTTCCAGTCCACAATATCAGATGAATAGACGTTTTAAATTATGCAATGATTCTTTCAGTTCAGTTTCTCTAACCTTTGTTCCTTTTATTGGCTGTTGTCCTCTTCAGCTTTCTTCACATATCTCTCATATTTGGCAACTTTCTCTTGAATTTTGAAATGAACCAAGCGTTTGGTTCATGAGGCATATTGCTTTCATTTCTTCCTTGTCACACAAGATGGCATCCAGAAGAAATTTCTGAGCTCTTTCTTGACAATGCCAATTTGCCTTTCCACGGAAACGCTGCATTTTTCTGCACCATCTGACCTATGCATTGGACGTATCCTAGTAAATAAATGATGAGTAAAGCTTGTTTTGTTTCTTGGAATTTATAATTTTAATTTGTGTTAGGTCGTGCACTCCTAGGTGTGTCATAGACAGGAAAGGGGGATAATTTTTTATTTTCTTTAAGAAAATTTTCCAACTGTCATCCCTGCAAAGCTTATTAACATGACCCTGTTTTTTTTAATCTTACACTTTTTGACCTTGTAAATAATTTTCCAATCCTCGCTTTTATCAAGACTCTCTGTATATAGCATATTAAGTAACCTAGGAAGAATGTTACTGAATAAGAATAACCAAAACAAAAGTTGGAAATAGAACGATAATATTTATAATAGGAACAACATACAAGATTCACCAACGGCTTGTAGTAATTAATTAACTGCTAGTGGTGAGCTAAAAGTGAATCAAAGTGAATCCTACAGTGAAGATATTCACTAACCTCCCCATGCAGTCAGATATGGCACAAGGCCGAATTTAATGTTGGGTGAACCGAGCCCATAGGCTTGGGCAAAAATTCCCCGTAGACTCTGTATACACGGGGTTGGGTAGCTGTCTACCTCCCAGAAAAGACTATGCCTTTTGACATAGCCTCATTTGGGTTCCTCTCTGCCCAGAGGCAGAGAGTTTGACAAGCACACCAGGAAGTGAATTCCACAGTAAAGATATTTACCTACCGCCCCACACAGTCGGATGCGACACAAGGCCAAGTTTATTGTGGGGTATCCGAGCTTGTAGGCCTGGCCAAAAATTCCCCGTAGACCCCATACAAATGGGGTTGAGTAGCTGTCTACCTACCCCAGATGAGACTCTGCCCTTCGATATAGCCTCATCTGGGTTCCTCTCTGCCCGAAGGCAGAGAGTTTGACAAGCACACTGGGAAGTGAATTCCACAGTGAATTAATATACAGTATATTCACTGTATTTATAAGGATTGGGGCATACTCATTATAGTCCATAGGCGTGGTATAACATTAAGAAAAAAATTGACTCCCTTCAATTATTATGCTACCCCCTTGTATTATTTTAAGAGAAGGTGCTGAAAAGTTTTCAGTCTGATCCACTTACCAGAATCAGATGAGATGATCAAACATCAGAATTTTGTTGGATTCCCTTTGTCAATCTGAGAAGATTTTAGTACCCACTTTATAGTTATATTCCTATGTGTGCTTGCTTGTGTCCTTTTTTTCTAAGTTTGGTTGGTTACTATTTATATTATTTACACTCAGCAGACTATTGTCTTCATCTTTATTGTTGTTATCACAATGTTTTGGCTGTGGTGACATCCTTTATCAGGTGATTGTTGATCTGGGTAATCTAAAGAGAATTTTGAAGTTTTCCTTCTTAATCTTTTATTTGGAGTAGTGTGAAATGATAAAATTTTGATTATGTCATTATTTTCACTTCAATTTACATGTGCTAGCCATTTTAATTGTTGCTGCTGTTGGTAGTCCTTAAATGATATTGTTTCTTTTATACAGTTCTTTCTTTGTGAACTGGTGCTATAGAATTACTATGTTCAAAGAAGGATCACCTTTGCAAAGACCCTCAGGCTTTACATGCTCAAAGCCTTTTTTTAACCATTGATCTTAGGAAGTGGTTGTATATGGCTGACAGTTTAGATATTTCTGGATGAGTTTGGCGCCATGCATGGCATCCGTATGAAAGTCTCAATGTGACAAGGCCTATTTAAGAACAGGACTTGATTTTTCAGGTTGATGTTTTGGTTTCCTAACAGTTTGTGATATGCTGTAATCAAACAAAGCATTTTGGTTCAGTGGAAACAGAACAATAATTGTGCTTTGCTAAAATAGAACCAGATGAGAGATACCTGGAAATGCACAGTGGAACAAGAACAATCTACTCCTGTTGATTAAATAAAGTGTTAAGTTTAAAGTTCCCTGAACGTTACATGGATCAGCAATCACCTGATGTAGGTTGGAGTGCACAACAACTGAAACATTATAACCACAACAAAGATAGGGACAATAGTCTACTTGGAAATAATTTTCTTGTTATCATCATATAATGAACAGTAGCAATCAGAAAAATGATAAGAAGAACTGGTATCCAGAAACTGATATTTTTACCTATACCAAAATCAACCCCTCTTTCTTTTTCTTTTTTCATATCATTAGTTATTATTAGTGACTACCTGTCCACTTAAAAGGTATTTTATTTATGCCTTTTCTTTTCTTTTTGCTCATTGGGTGATGACTGAAATATATTCTTGGTGTGCTGTAGTTTGGAAATAGTCGTATAATTATGTGGAGATGTGTTAGCAATGGTGGAGGTTAATTAGATATTTTAATTATGGTTTCTTAGTTCCATTTAAGTGTCTTAGTTTTTTGACTGTTTTGTAGCCTCCTTGTTGAAAACGGAACAGTAAGTCGTGCCAGAAAAGATACAAGGAATAGTGGCCAAAAAAAGAATGCTAAATAATTTTGAAGTTATTTTTAATACCTTGTCTATTATAAGGTGTGTCTGGGGACTTTCCATGAAGAGATTACAGGGCAAAATCAATAAGAAGTTTTTTTGTTTTGTTTTTTCTTTGGTTTGAATTTTGGGGATGAGTTACTAATTACCTGATGGAGTTTGGAGGGCACAACATCTGAAATGTTTTGATAACAATAACAAAAATGTAGACAAGTGTGCATTTAAATAATATAAACAATCCAAAGCTGAGGCTTTGTTACTGTTATACATTGATTCAATCAGACCAGTTTCCCTAACTTTGTCCCAATATTTTGGTCGCTCAACTCATTAGTCTTCTTTTCACTTCAATTTTTAAAATTAAATTTAAAACTCTTTTCAAGTTAGGAATAAAATTCTTAAAAGTTCCATGACTTCGATGAGGACAGACCAGGGTATTTGCTGAGTTATATAAGGATCTAAAATCTACAATATAATCAAATCTCTGTTTTCACACTTGCATGTTTATTACTGCAACACAGTAAAAATGGCACATCATAGCACATTTTTTGATAGTGCAATAATTTTTAAATCACCCTAACTTTGTGAATAAATCAGTTCCTAGTCTAACTGGGGATATGTGGGCAGTGCAACGATTATCAGCATGGAAAACAGGATATGCAAGCCAACTTCAAATTTAAGACTATTTTTCTGTGTTTGCTCACACACTAATGCCCTTGAGAAAGGCATTAACCACTGTTTTCTCCCACTCCTCATGTATTGGTTAAATAGTAGTCTCAAGGAATTTATACTTGTTTTATTTTATTATTACTTATCTTTTATTCTGTCTAAATTATAAATTAATCTTATCATTGATATATATGTAGAGAAAAAAAAAGCATGGTATTTATATTATTTGGTAGTCTCCTCAGTTTCAAGCATCTACTGGGGTCAAGGAATGTCTTCTACAAAAAAGGAGTAAACTAATATAGTATGTTTGATTTGTCATGAAATGCTTATATGATTTTTGGTACCATCTTTCTTTGACTATCTTTTTTTTTTGTTTAGTCTTAGGAGGTAGAAAACCTAAAGCCATTTACTTTATTTAAAGTTGAGATTGCACTTTATTTAGACCTGTAATGCAGAATGATGTGATGGATAGAAAGATCAAAGGACAGTCAAAGAAAAAGTATTCATTATCTCAAGAATTTTGTCTGACCACCTGGAAATCACTTTGCTTCATGCAACTTTAAGGGCAAGGCATAGGAAAAGGGCAAGTGAAGAAAGGCCTCAGCCAAAATGTTTCTCTTTAGATGCTGACCGGTTGCTTTATATTTGTGTTCTGTGGTCAAAGTCAAGTAATCAGGTGAATGTACTTCAGTCACATAACTAATTGATGTCAATTCATATTCTCTACTATTTTCTTTTCTCAATAATGCATTATTGAATTCTGTTCTTCTATTCTCTTTCATTGCATTCTGTTCTTCTATTCTCTTTCATTGCATTCTGTTCTTCTATTCTCTTTCATTGCATTCTGTTCTTCTATTCTCTTTCATTGCATTCTGTTCTTCTATTCTCTTTCATTGCATTCTGTTCTTCTATTCTCTTTGATTGCATTCTGTTCTTCTATTCTCTTTCATTGCATTCTGTTCTTCTATTCTCTTTCATTGCATTCTGTTCTTCTATTCTCTTTCATTGCATTCTGTTCTTCTATTTTTTTTTACTGAATCCGATTCTTCTATTCTCTTTTACTGAATGTGATTCTTCTGTTTCCTTTCATTGCATTCTGTTCTATTTTGTTTTCTATTTTCTATTTCATGTTTTATATTGCTTTTTGGGTTATTCATTTAATCCTATCAAATTTTATATGAAGCTCTCAGTGGGGATTGAATTTATTACACTGTTGTAATGCTCATCACTAATCATTACACTGCACTAAGGTACCGTTTTCTTGCATCAATTCCGTTGTATTCTATATCTGCACACATTCTCTATGATAATACTGCTTTCTGCTCTCTTTCATTCTACACTATGAAATTTATGCTGCTCTTGCTAATTGTAAGATTTAAGCATTTTTAGCAAGAATGATAAAAATATTCATCTTTTTAGAAATATCTACATAATTATACCTGTGTATAGAAAGATAGGTAAAGTTAAATAAATAGGTGACATGAAAATTTAAAATGTCGGTAAAGTGTAACATCTCCCTCTCTTCCCCACTGCCACCAAAAAATCACCACTTTTGACTAAATAAACTAATGAACAGATAGACAGGTTGGGAGTTTGAACTGATTTGAAAAGCAAGCTAATAGGTTCAGACATGATACATCAAAAGCCTTGAAATAGTCACTGAAAGGAAACTGCCTTTCTTCGTTGTTAAATGTGAATCATTTAATGAATCTGTTCTTTCTGATCATAACAGGAAGAAGGAAATTAGGTAAGAAACTGCCATCACCAAGTAGGTGATGGCAGTTTCTTAGATGCTTACTACCTTTGATCTATGTTTGACAATGCTCGACAGTCAAATACCCTGCATTTTCATCCACATCTTTGTTCAGTTGACAACACTGAAAATAATGACTTTAAAGATACCCTCTTTCTGCATTTCATGATCAATAATTTAGGATTATCAGAATTTTTGAAAAAGTTATTTACATGTGGATGACTGTCCTCATCTTTGTTGTTATTATCACAACATTTCGGCCATGGTGCTCTCTGGACTTCATCAGGTGATTGTTAAAATTAAAATGTAAGAAATAATTATCAAAAATTTAAGAATTTAAAAAGAAAAAAAAACTTCACTACCACTTAATAATATAAAAATGTAAGAGGAATCTTGCTATGTGATAGTGATGCACTTGTAGGATTACCCCACTTGTCTATCAAAGAATTTCTGCTAACAATCAATCCACAGATTTAAATTTTTCTAGTTCTTCTGTCCATGTCTAAGATTATTTTCTTCTTTTTTTTTTTTTTAGTTCTGCTCAGTTTTTGCTATCCCTGTTTCTACTGAATTTGCATCACAGGACCATAAATAGGTTTGTTTGTTTAGTGGAATATCAACTTCTTAAGGGTAATTTAATGCCAAAATTTAATTTTCTTGGGAGTAGTAATAATTTTTTTACAAAAATGTATTGCTGGTAATTGTTTTACTATTAAAATATATTCCTGATATTTTTGCTATAATTTTTTTTTTTACTTTCATAGTGTTGTGACTCCAGTTTGGGGGGGGGGTAATTATTTGCTCATCTGGGGCCCTAATTGGTGCTACCACCCCAGGTGAGAGTGGGTCTGGGAACAACAGTAATTAAGAAGTGGTTCCATACTCCTCAAAATCTCCCAATCAGAAGCCTTGCTGCCAGATGTAGTTTATCATCATACTCAGGATGGTAGAAAATAGTAGAGACACCAAACTCAATGGGAATTGAGTTAGCAAGAACTGGGCAGTACTAAAAAAAAAAAAAAGTAAAAAAGATATAGAAAAACAAGAACAATCTTTCCTTTACCCCCACTGTAGATTATAGATTAAATAAAGGGTTCAGTTTGACTTTCCCTGGAGTTTACCAGAAGGGTACAATGGCTGAAATGTGAGGAGAACAACAAAAATAAGGACATTAGTCATAATGTAAATAAGATTCTTCTTCTTGATGATCTTCCATTGCTTAAATTTCTTGCTATTATTTTTGCATTGTTCCTGCTTCTGAAGCTTTTAAACTTTTTTTTGGTATGATCAGAGAGGCATCGTTCTTTTTGGTCAGGATCAGTTGTATACTTATTTAGGCTTCTTGAGAAATTGATTTTCAGAATATTCTAGCTCCTGTTGCTTATGAAAATTAATTCCAAAATACTGAAAAAAACGACATAATATATGCTGAAATGTTCACATGAGATGCTTGTTTTGGTTGTTTATAACAAGCAAGATGAGTAAGGTATATACCAGGGGGTGACTAAATCACAGCTTGTGAGCCACATACAGCTCTTTGCCCTTTAATATGCGGAAATATGTTGGTTGAGTACCTTTTTTCATCACAGTTAATATAAAAGGTAAATAAGAAAAATTTCAAGCATTTACTGGGTATGAATTGAAACCCCATTGGATTCAGACCCATGTTTAATGTTCATGGTTAGTAAAAATATTTAAGAATTTAAATCTTAACGTTAGATCTGAGTGAGGCACTGTTCTTCAGTGTTGACAGAATGGTAGGAAGCAGAAGGATTAAAGAAATTTCTGGTCAGCAAGGATTACAGAGGAATGTCAGAAGACTGAGGTCATGAGTGAGGGCATTGAAGATTTGGGTGTGTCAGGGCAGTGAGTGTGGCTCTCAAACATCTGAACTTTATCATATGTGGCTCTTACATTCAGCAACTTTGGCACCCCCCCCCGGTATATATTAATGATAATAGGGGTTATATAATAATTAAGGAATATATAATAATGATAATGAGTCATGTAACAAGAAAGAATTAAAGCATGCAATAAAAATAATGGTAATAATTAATGTATATGAGATTTATTTTTAATCATTTCACCCCAAGCAAGGCAATAAAGCCACTAATGGGTTAATGAGTGTAAAAGAATAGAGAAAGACAAAACATTATTAAATAATAGGAGTAGATAGGTTTGCCCAGTTTATGCACTTCTCTGCTTTTTTGAACAGGAGGAGAGGTTTATCCTTTGATTCCTCTTTAGAACTGAACTTTTGGTTCCTTCTAAAGTTTCCTTCTGCTCTCTAATTCTAGAGTCTCTGTCTGAAATTTCGTTTACAATTATTTAATTTTTTTCTCCTCTGTAGATACGTCCATCTATCATCTGGTTCACACTCCTCTCTGGTTTGTTGAACAGGAGTAGAGGTTTATCCCTAGTTTCCTGCCTAGGATTGGGTTTCATGTCCCTTCTGAAGTATTTTTATTCTCTTTCATTCTCAGTAGCCCGTTGCATCTTAGTGGCATTATTGCCTTGCTTGGGGTGAAAAAAAATGGGGAGGGAACAATAAAAGAATAGGAATTGAGAAAACCAGAAGATAATGATTGACATTGCATTTAAATTTTTGAAGCTCAAAGTTGACTGGAAAGCAAGAATATGGAAGAGAGTTTCAGAAGCTAGAGAAATGTGTGAGAAGAAACTGTTAGCATAAAACATATGCTTGTATCTAGTTTCAACTGCAAAATGATGAGACCTGTCTGCCAATCTAGTACTGCACTTAAATTTGTAAAGTTGAGGTACCAAAGAGGACAGCTGTTCAGAATAATTACCATGAAAATATTTATAGGAATTTTATATTTATGGACATCTACACATCTACACAACATCGTTCATCATCTCTCTACAATTTTTACTGCATAGTTGTTGCCCTTTGCCAGGCTAGAGAGGATCCTACATGAGACATGACACCAATCCATGACTTTTGGCATGTCAGTGTAGCTACATTTTGTGTGTGGCTTTTTTTCTATATCATAATTTTACATCTATGTTTTTCTAGTAATAGTGAAATCATGACTATTCAGTGGTGAATGCAGTGTTATTCGTTTAGTTTAATATTCAGGTAGAATCAGGCATAAACAATAAAATGCAAGAGAAGTTAATGATATTTTCCAAGCACAACAGACTCACAAAATTGAATAAATGCTGTTGTCATTTTTTTGATGTTGCAGATAATCTGGTTAAATAATGAGAATAAGAATGGCAGATCAAACGTCATTGTCACTTCGTTTTCCAGAGTACAATCCACGTGATTTTTTTATTTATTTACATAATAATAATAAAAATGATATTTGGCTGTGTTTAACCTTTTTGCCCACAAAAAAAACTAAAAAAAAAAAAAATGTCAAAAGGATGGTTATTCCCTTGACACCACTATTACTGGATACACTTTTGACTCCCTCAGCAATGACTTTTGTTTTAAAAAGCGATGATTAGAATGTTAATAAAAACCAAACATATAAAAGTGCATTTATACATTTTCTTTATTCTTGACAATTGACAATAGTTCATTGATATTTTTTATAATATTAGGAATAAAAACTTGTTTTCGTAGTTACTTACAAAATGGTAAATAATAAATATTGCCTTGTAATTGGTTTACATATTTTGATAATTTTGTAAATTTTAATAAATTTTTTAATAAAAAGATTTCTTTTCAAATTTATTTCTTTATAAAATGATGAATAATAAATCTTTATAAAAGGGTAAATAACGTATATTGCATTGTACTTGGTAAATATATTTTTATAATCTTGGAAATTAACATTGCCAAGACTGTATACAGTAATAGCAGTGTCAAGGAAATAACCGTCTTTTTGACATGTCACATATTTTATAGCCATTGGAATTAAACATTGCTTAATATTCTTCCTACCATTTTAAAGTGTCAATGAATGGTAGTTATCAGCACAAAAAATAGGACTGGTGTTCAAATTCTAGCTGTGGTTGTTACATTCTCTCTTGCACAAATACTCTTGGTAAAAGTATGAATCCATCTTAACATCCAGGGTAGACCTGTCTCTCTAGCCTTGTTTGGCAACCAGTTAGGAGAAGGAAACTCAACTTGTACCATCTTACTTCTTTTAATAATGGTGGATGTGTGGCTGGTGTAGTGAATAGCTACTTGGAAGTAGAAATTGGAGACAATGGTTCAAATTCCAATCTGGTTTGTTGCATTCACTTACATATGATAACACTGAGAAAGATATGAATCCCTCTCCTTCTGCCAGCCATGGGTTAAATAGTAAGACTTGTATCTTGAAAAATCATTGTGTTTCAAAAAAGAAAATTGTTAATGCATTATTCAGTTGCAAAGAAAAAAAGAATTATTCTTCAATCCGAAATATATTTTGGTTTTAAATGACCTGCATAGGGTTGATAAGCTGTAAAAAAAAATAATCTTTAAATAATGACCTGTATTCATAGTATGGTTGTTATTGCAATATTTCGTTAAAGTTTTAAGCTAAAATATTTAATGATGCAATAGGGGAAAGTCAACAGATATTTTATAGTCGTGGAAATAGCATGGTGCTTATTTAATCATTAGCTGAAGAATTAAGAGTCATCAGAAAATTCAAATAGAAAAACCATGAAATCATCATGGCTACCACTAATTATTATTTATGTTGTTAATTATCATATATGTGTTTTTATCATGTGATTTTATCGTATTTGTCTGGAATTGATAACCCTATTGAGAACCAAAAAGCTCTGACAGTGAGATTGGTGGCAGGGGTGAATAAGCATTTTGGTTGGAATAAACTTTTGACACTATTTCTCTTTATTGCCATTCTATTTTTTTCACTCTGGGGAGAGTCTGATACTCTCCTTTCCCCACCCCTTGAGGATATTCGTCACTCTTGATTGAATACTGCAATTTGAGTTGGTTTAATTGCTCTGTAAAATAAGACAAACGAAAAGATCATGGCCTGTACTTGGTGAAGTCTATTTACCAAAAGGAAGCCCATTTCAATGCAGAAAAATACTCTTTAATATATGCTAAATGGATTTTATTTGCATTGTAAGTGATTGCATGCCTGCAAATCACAGAAAACAACTATAAAAAGCTTTTTAGAGATTTTCTTCAAGTAGGCATATATATTGGATCAAATAAAAGTTTGTAGTGTTTTTTTTTAGTTAATTTCAAAGACAGTATTTAGATATTTGTATATAGATTTATCTAATCACATATGTACCATTTTGGTTCCTTATCTTTTGTCATCTTTGAGGCAAGCGTTATGATTCCATCTTCCTTGAACTTGGCATTCTTTCTGGGTGAGGAACAGGTCTAATTGTTTTTGCACAGACTTTCAGAGAATTGAACTTCTTAAAATTTTGTAAAGTTGTAATCCAAAGATATAAGGCCAAGTTAGTACTGTGTGAACAGTGCGACATCTCAGCCAAGCTGTGCTAATTTGTGCCAAAGAGATGTGAAATCTGGCATAGTCCTGGTGGAAGATGACACCCTTCCAGTTGGCCAATTCTTGATGCTTTGGGACATCTCAGCCAAGCTGTGCTAATTTCTGCCAAAGAGATTTTAAATCTGGCATAGTCCTGGTGGAAGATGAAACCCTTCCAGTTGGCCAATTCTTGATGCTTTGGGACATCTCAGCCAAGCTGTGCTAATTTCTGCCAAAGAGATTTTAAATCTGGCATAGTCCTGGTGGAAGATGACACCCTTCCAGTTGGCCAATTCTTGATGCTTTGGGACATCTCAGCCAAGCTGTGCTAATTTCTGCCAAAGAGATTTTAGATCTGGCATAGTCCTGGTGGAAGATGACACCCTTCCAGTTGGCCAATTCTTGATGCTTTGGGACATCTCAGCCAAGCTGTACTAATTTCTGCCAAAGAGATACGAGATTTAGCATGGTTTTGATGGATGATGACACCCTTCCAGTTGGCCAAATGTTGATGCTTTCAATTGCTGCTTTAGTTGGCCCAATCATATACAGTACTTGTATGGATTCAACATCTGATTTTGTGGAAGGTGCTTTTAATACACAGTGCCTTTCCAATCTCACCAGATACAAAACATCCTCTTCTTCTTCAGATGCAGACTTGCTTTTAGAGTGGTGAATAATGGCTCATTTTATTTTCATCTTCTTCCACATTGTTGTAAACAATCCATTTTTAACCACCCACGATGGGTCTTTACAAAAATATGTCATTTTTGTTGTGTCTGAACAGAGATTCATAGAGGGAAATATAGTCCATTTAATTTTTTTCCCCATTAGACTGGAACAACTAATTTTTTTCAGGTGCCTGACAAAACTCCTATGAGACGGGTGTGGTGCATCTCTGTTGTGTCCTGTGTTGTATGATCTTGATTATTTTTATTCAGCATTTCTTTTTGATCATCATCATCATGCCTGCTGGAACATTTTCACACTTCCAGATCAAACTTTTCCCTTCTGAACATAGAAAATAACTCATGATCAGACCTCTCAGCTATGGCACCATCTCCAAGAATGGCGCGCATGATTTTTGTTGTTTCTACAGAATTTTTCCCTTTCTAGAAATAATAGCATAAAATGGTGAAAAAACATCTCCATTTTTACTTTTTATGTAAAACATCCACATACAAATAATAGGAAAAGACATGTTCAAATGTCACCTTTCATAATATGAATGAATGTCGTATATTTTCATCACATATGAAGTGAACAATGATAAACACTAAAAACTTTTATTTCAGTGCAACTCAATATGTATGGGTGAGAGAGAAAGGCAGTAATATAGAAATATCCTGCAATGCATAGACCATACTGGTGTCTGGTTTTTCACTTTAGGTCAATGAATCAATAGTCGATTTATGCAACTGATAATAACTCATATTTATCTGTATTTTACTCATTTAAAACCGTTATTTAACTTCTCTCTTTAAAACTTATTCTCCACTCTCAACTTAGGCCCTTTTCTACTCATGTTCTTCTTCCATTACACCCCTCTCTAGGGCTTTAATACATTTTCCTCTCACCCTTGATTCTCACTCCCACACATACACTTTCACTGAAATTCATTGTTTTTTTTAAACGGAGATATATTTTCTGTTTTCTTTTTGAATTTGTAGGTTTGATGAATTTGTTTGTGGTTAAGATTCCAATGTAATAAATTATAACCATGGAATATTAGTGCTTTAGTGTTTTACATTATATATATATATATATATTATGAAATGGATGAAGCCCAACAATTATTTAATATATTTTCTGTTTAAATGTTATTTTTTATTGATATAATGCAATTAATATGGTTTAATTAAAAAACAGAGCATTTATTTAAATAAATAATTTATTTGTTTTTTAATTAAACAGTATTAATTGCATTTACCTTTATTCATTCAAGCCAGTTAATGTTATATATATATATATATATATATATAAATGGGAGAATATGATAGATAAATTTCTATATATCAAAACAATGAATGGATTTAACAACAAATTGAAAAATAATGGATAGAAGATTTTGTCCTTTCGAGGGGCTTCCTTGGACTAAAGTAGGGATTTTAGTGATGAAATTCAGCATTTGTACAGAGTGGGGAGAGATATAAAAGACTAATTATAAAATACCCTAAGTAGTCAGTAATAAATAAAAATTAGCAAACAACCCTAACTGCATGCTGGTCCCTAACGCCCACTACTCACTGGCCTTTAGAATAATTTAAAATGTAACCGCTCTCATCTATCTCTTGAGTTGACTAACATTTAACACCATTTTGCACTTTACCATCTCTGGTTAACCCCCTTGCATTGGGAACACTTGTTTACAAAACATTGTAACCATATTTTAAAATAATTATAGCACATGTTTGCAAAAAATCACTGTCACAACAATTACAACCATAAAAAGTTTGTCTTCACAATTCATCTCAGAGGAGATCGAAAGTACTTGGGATAACAAAAAATACAGCACTTTCCTTGCCGAATTTCAGCTTAACAACAAGAAGGTAATTAGAGAACAAGTAAGGATTATTATAAAAACAAATATACATATATATATAAATAAAAAAGATAATGATATATATTTATATATATATCTAGAACAGTATTGGGGAAATTGTATGACAAAGTGGAAAAAGTTTACTTGTGACACATCACAAGTAAACTTTTTCCACTTTGTCATACAATTTCCCCATATATATATATTTTGGGAAAATGTATGACAAATGGAAAAAGTTTATTTGTGATGTGTCACAAGTAATCTTTATATGGGGAAATTGTATGACAAAGTGGAAAAAGTTTACTTGTGATGTGTTACAAGTAAACTTTTTCCACTATTTCATAAAATTTCCCCAATACTGTTCTAGACATATATATATAAATATATATCATTATCTCTTATATATATATATTCTGATATAGAGGGCCTCGAGAGCATATGGGATGGGAGAATCTATATATGAAAACAATAAATCAATTGACTGACAAATTGGAAGGATTCTGTGTAGAACATTTTGTCCTTTAGATGGACTTCCTTGAACTACAGTAAGGATTTTAGTGATGGAATCCAGCATGTGTATGGGGTAGGAGAGATATAAATGTGAGTGCCACTAATAGTTATATACTGAAGGAGAAATTCTGAAGATGTGGGAATGCTGAGTTTTCATTTTTTTTTTCTTAGTTGATCATATCTGGACACAGCCTAGCTGATCTCATTTATTTTCCCTATACTTTTGTTTTTGTTATTTTTGTCACCAAGTAATCCCACATGGTGACAACAGAAGCTCAGCCAAGAAAGGAGAAATGTAAGAACTTGGACTCAAATTTATATATATTCATATATATGAATATAAGCATAAAATATTGTAACACACAATGAGTGATGGTAGTACTGAAAGTGCTCAATAAAAAATAACAGAGCTAAAATTTATATACACTATTTGCACTGCTTGGACTGTTGTCCTCTTCTTTGTTGCCATATTCATGATGTTTCAGCCATTGTGTGCTCTGGCCTTCTTCAGGTAATTGGAATTTTGAACTGAACTCTTTATTTCGTCCATCAGAGTAGATTGTTCTAGTTCTACATGTCATGCCTCTACTGGATGTCTCATTTATCTCCCTTTAAATCAATTCTCCAAGTTTTTGTTCACCACTGCACTAGCCAGGTATTGAACTCAAAACACTTTGGGTCAAGTCACTGGACACATCCAATGCTTTTATTCACTGGGCCAAATAAAGGGTTCAGTTCAAAATTTCAATCGCCTGAAGAAGGCTGGAGTGTACAATAGCCGAAACATCATGAATATAACAACAAAATGATGACAACAGTCTGAATAATGTAAATAATGTAAGTAATTTAAAGTAGTCATAATACCTTATCTCAGAGATATAGACAGATACTAAAATTTATACTATTAATTATAAATATACAATTTTTTCTCTTGTGCATCAATTTTCAGGTACAGAAGTGTACCAAATGATGAAGGGAAAAATGTATATTTATTATTAATCATATATTATTACGTAAAGGTTATTTTTAGTGGATACTCATATTTGAGTAGACGCTCCATTTATTTATTAAACAGTATATTTATTTTTCTTGTCTACCACCCTGAAAGATTTTTACATGTAGGGCACTATTCAACTTTTCCTTGATGAACTCCATGTCTGAGTTGGTACAAGCACATTGGATCTCATGATGTTCTCTTTGACCAAGTGAGGGTCGCTGGTTTGTATCCTGTCAGAGACTGCACATTTTTCTTTAATAAGATTTCTTGAACTTTCAGGCAACTAAATGAAAATAAATAAATCTACTGTTTAATAAAAAAAAAAACAAAGCTTCCACGCAAATATTGATATCCACTAAAAATAATGTTTAAAGTAATAAGATCTGTCAAATTAATAAAACAAAAAAAAATTTTTCTTATATATATATATATATATATATATATATAACATCACCAGAAGAGTCTATGATATAGAAACCATTGAATTGCTTGTCTAAGTTTAGTGGCATTGTAGAAATAGAATTTTATTTTATGCTAAACTGAATAAATATAAGTCCTTATTATTCGGTGGTGAATAGAATGTTATTTTGCTTAATTTAAAAATGTTGAATAGAAACAAAAAAATACAAAGAACCAGATTTTTTTATATTTTATAAGTAGAATGCATTTGCCAAATTACTTAAATATGGCTGTCAATTTTGATATCCTGATAATATAAAGAAGAGGTAAGTGAGATTGGGTTATATTAAAAAGTTTATACATTTTCATTCATATATATATATATATATATATATATATATATATATATATATATATATATATATATATGAGAGAGGCATTATGAGTTATGAGGAAAAGTGGGAGGAAAAGATATAATAAAAATAGTAAGTGCCAGAAAGTAAGAGAAGTTGAGTGGAAGGGAAAAGAGAAAGGAGGAGTTGAGTGAAAGGGAAAAGAGAAAGGAGTGAAAGGGAAAAGAGAAAGGAGTGAAAGGGAAAAGAGAAAGGGAAAAGAGAAAGGAGTGAAAGGGAAAAGAGAAAGGAGTGAAAGGGAAAAGAGAAAGGAGGAGTGGAGTGAAAGGGAAAAGAGAAAGGAGGAGTTGAGTGAAAGGGAAAGGAAGCAGATGAGAGAGTAATGAATATAGGGAAAAGGATGGTATGATTGGATAAAAGAGTGGAAGCAGATGATAAGGGAGTGGAAGAACAAGAGGGAGATGAGGGTATTATGAGGGAGAAGAAAAAGATGAAAGAGGATTGAAGAGTAAGTGATGGTAAGAGAAGAAAATGTTTAGGAGAGAAGAAAAGAAAGAAGAGGATTAGGAGTGAGTGAAGGAGAGTGGCAGGAAAACGAATGATAGGAATGAAAGAGGTGAAAAGGTTGACTCAAGTGGAGTAAGGGAAAAATGAGAAAGAGGACAAAAGAGGAGGGCAAGAACGAAAGAGATAGGGTGAAAGATGAGAAAGGAGATGACGAAAAGAAAGTCAGAGAAAGAATCAGAGTAAAAGGATTAGGAAAGAGAGAGAGAGAGAGAGACGGAGAGTTGAAAAGGATTAGGAGTGAGTAAAGGAGAGAAGAAAAATATTAGGGGAGTGAAAGTGGAAGGAGGGAAAAGGATTAGAGAAGTAAAAGAAAAAGAGTTGCAGGAAAAGGGAGACTAAAGAAGAAAAATGAGAGAGAGGGCAAAATTTAGGGAGATATAGAGAAAGTAAAGGAAAAGTCAGAAAGGAAAGAGAAATAAAAAGGATTATGAGAAAGTAAAAAAAAAGCATAGTAAAAGAATAGTAGAGAGTGAAATATTGAAAATGATCAAAAGAGTAAGAGAGGGGAGACAGGAAAAGTATTAGGAGAGAATAAAGTCGAGAAGAGGAGGAGGATTAGGAGAGGAAAAGAAGGCGAGTGGCAGGAAAAGGAATGAAATAGAGGAAGGAGGAGAATGAGAGAGCAAAAATGAAAAGATATTGAGAAAGGAAGAAAATGAAAAAGTAGAGGAGAGTGGAAAAGTCATAGAGAGAATGTGAATGTGGGTGCGAAGGGTGTGAGAAAGGGAGATAGCAAAGGATGAGGTGGAGAAAACAAGTAAAATTAAGCTGATTGTACTATCAACAGAACATAAAAATGTGTTGAACAGATTTTCACGTGTGCGCTAAATCATTTTAAGTATTTGCACACACATTTATTATCTTCTAGAATTCGCCTCCCCACCTTTCTTATTTTTCTTCCTAAAATATTTCATTCTTTTTCAGTGTTTAATAAACATGTTCGTATTGGTTTCCACTGGAATTGCATTCTGACCGAGCAAGTCGCCTTTGTGTTAATGTCTTTCCAATATTTGCATCTTTATGAATTATTCAGAAGACCAACTATTATTTTTCTTCTTTGATTATCTCCCTTTGTTTCTGTGCTTGAAAAAAATTTTTTTTTTCAAAAATTATTTGGGCTCTTCTTTCTCATTTATGCAAGGGAATGATAGAATTGGTTTTACGTAAATTCACTGCTGACAAAATCAAAGTCATTTGGACACAAGCCGATAATAAAACCAATTGTTCTGTTTGTTGAATTCTTCTGATCATTAGTTTTAGGAGTTTTTTTGTTTGGGAGAAGATTCATATTTTTTTTATATTCTTTTTAATTTTTTTCTATAAAAAAATTCTATTACTTCCAAACCAATAATGAAATGAAAAGTTTATATATATATATATATATATATATATATATATATATATATATATATATATATATATATAATGCTTTGAATTTTTTTCCACTGTAGAACAATAAATATCAAAACACATTGGAGAAGAAATGTCTTCACTTGTCTGGGTCCATTCAAAAGAAGGAATTGTCAGTGTTTTTTTTTCTTCTCTCTTGTTTTTCTTTATTTTCGTTTTCTTTTTCTTTTTAGTGATATATATGTTTTTATAGAGAAAAAAAAGTTGGTTTATGAGGTTGCAATGAACCCAGAAAATTCATAAATTTTTTTTTTTTCTTAACGAATATGCTTATAATCTCTCCTAAATTTTTTTAGTTTCTCTTAAAATTTAACTTAAAATCTTTTCCTGCTTCTCTGTTCAATTCTCAGGTTAGCAAAAATGAAAAATTAAACAAAATGTTTTATTAAATTTTCTATTATTAAAATTGAAATTAATTATTAATTGTCAAGTTAACAGTTCTGTCTATATTTCTGAGATGAGGTATTATATACACTATTTACATTATTCGGACTATTGTCCTCATCTTTGTCTCCATTTCAGCCATTGTATGCTCCAGGTTTCTTCAGGTGGTTGGAATGTCGAACTAAATCCTTTATTTCACTCACTGGGGTAGACTGTTCTAGTTCCACGTACCATGTTTAATGGATGTCAGTTATCAGTTATCTCCTGTTAACTCCCCTCTCTAAGTTCTCCACTGCCTTAACCAGGTATTGAACTCACACTCTTGGAGAGGTGAATTAACAGGACATAACTGATAACTGAATCCATCAGACATGGCACGTGGAACTAGAACAGTCTACCCCAGTGAGCGAAATAAAGGATTCAGTTCGACATTCCAACCACCTGAAGAAGGCCGGAATGTATGACAGCTGAAACATTGTGATAAATATGGTGACAAAGATGAGGACAATAGTCCGAATAATGTAAATAGTGAAATTAAGAATTATCAATCATATTTACAAGAATATTCAGGTATTTTTTTAAACAGAAAATTAATAACAAATGTATTTTCTGTACGTTTGTAATCTGTATACAAAATTTGAAAGTTTGTTTATTTTCTCATCTTTGTTCCTAGATGTTGTAGGGAGTAAAATATACATGATGCTGTTTATAGTTCAACATAGTGTTAATTTTAGGCGTATTTCAGTTGTGCCACCTGGTGAGGTAAGGTAATTAATAAAATTATGAAGGTTAAGTAAAAGATTTTCAAAAGAAATGTGATTGATGGGTCAACAAGTCAATGCAGGAAAATGAGGTTGACAAGTGGACACTAAAGTGGGGGGGATAAAACTGACAGGGAGACAGTGAAAGGGGGAAAATGTGGTTGCCATAGAGAGACTAAATGGGATAAAAAATAAGGTTGACAAATAGACACTAGCAAAGAGAATGAGCTTGACGGGTTGACACTGCAAAGAGGAAAATCATGTCAAAAGGGAGGCGCTGAAAGGGGGCAAAATGAGGTTGACTAGAGGCCACTGAAAGGAGGGGAAATGAGGTTGACAAGGGGCTACTGAAAGGGAGCAAAATGAGGTTGACGAGAGGCCACTGAAAGGGGGCAAAATGAGGTTGACAAGGGGCTACTGAAAGGGGGAAAATTAAGTTGATGAGCCACTGAAAGTGGGCAAAATGAGATTGACAAGGGGCCACTGAAAGGGGGAAAATGCGGTTGAAAAATAGACACTGAATTGGAGGAAAATGAAGTTGACAGGGTGACAGTGAAAGGCTGGAAAATGTTAACGCGTTGAAATCTGAAAGGAAGGAAAATGATGTTGAATGAATTTATGTCTGTTTTATTGGCTTTCTCTCACCTTTCGCCTCTTTACCCATTTTCACCATTTTTTTTTTTCTAACCAATTTATTTGCTGGGTCTGAATAGATTTGTAAAACTAAATCAGAACATTTAAAGAAATGGAATGAAAGAAGCATTTCAGAAAATGAGGGAAATGGAAATAGATAAAAAAAAACTTGAAGAGAAGAGTCGGCCACTCTGTATGCTATCATGGTGAAAATCAGATAAGAGACAAGTATCGGAATGGACATGGCAATGTTGAGTGATTTCGAGATATAGTAAATTGTGGCTGGTCATGATAAACTTGGAACATACACATAGATATTGTCATTAAAAGTGGAAACAGCAAGTCAAGTTCAAATCCAAGCTCAGACTGGTGCCTTCATCTTATCCTAATACCTTTAGGAGAGACATGAATCAATCTATTCTCCCTACAGTTATGTGTTAAATCATAGAGCAGAGTGAGTTCTATGGTCTTTGTTGGTAAACAACAGTAGTGTAGCAAGGGTTCTTAGTACCTGAGGGTGAATATAATTTTGGTATCCCTCACCTGAGTTACATTAAATGTTTTACTATACGTTTTGTGATTTATTATCCTCTGAATGGTAAAGTTAATATTAGCCATTTCCTTACAAGGAAACATTCAGCCATTGCTACCAATTGAAATTACAAAATCTTTCCCTTAAAACAATTTTTCAGGAAAATAGCTGTCTCGAGTTCACTAATTTTTATCGCTTTTCCCAGTAATTGGTTCTCTCCTAATTTTTTGTTTGAAATAGTGTGGAATGTCAACATCTTGATTATGTCATTATTTTCTCTTCGAATGAGATATGATACCCATTTTAGTTGTTGCTGTTGTTGAAAGCCCTCAAATGATGTGGTTCCCATTATCTGGTACAGTTCTTTGTGATTCTGCAGCACAAGTCCAGAAAGTTTGAAGAAGGATGGCCCTTGCCAAGATTTTCAGCCTTCATTTGTTCCTGGATTTTTTATGATCGATTCAGTGTATCTGCAATCATTGCTTTCATTGCAATTCCTTCCAGATCATAGAATGGCAATAACAACGAATTAATTACCTTTTTCTTCTTCTATATTTTGTATCCATTCAGTATGTGAGTGATCATTACTCTCCACAACAGCCTGTCTTTTGTAGTTTTAAGTAACATTTATTTGTTTTTTTTTATATCTCTCCTAATCCCTTTTTTGCCAGCCATTTACATTAGCTCATTAGGCAGGTTATGCACTACTTTCATCCCTCCATTTTGCTTTCAGTATGCCCTCTGAGTAACAAATTTTCTAAGCCATCTTTCCTTATGTGTCCTAGAAATTTCAACTGCCTCTTTCTGATGTTAAGTATACTTTTCCTTTTAGTTTCCATTTTCTGTAAAACTTTGTCATTGCTCACAGATTCAGTCCATGGTATCCTCAGCATCCTCCTGTAGAACCACATTTCTGTTGCCTCTAGTCACTTATTCAAATGTGAGGGCAAAAATTTGTGCCACTTTACGTCTGCACTTGGGAGCAACTGCACCACCGCTGGTAACCAGGTTAGCCAGTCAACTCTGATTTCAAACCAGTCGGGCAGGTGGTGAGCTGTTCTACCCAATAAAACTGCAGCAACATCACCTTTCACAATATTGTAGTTCTATGGGAAGTTAGCAGTTTCAAGAAAAATTGCTACACTGAAGCAGTCGGAATCTAGATTTGTTTATTGACTAAGATACAAAATAAACCTGAGGGTTTTAAGAGAAAAGCTCATCAGCTGTTCAAAGGGAATCTGTGAAGAGGCATATTTGTATGGAAATCCTCTGGTAGGAAGAAAAGGAGCGATTCCTGATTTTGTATTAATTTCCTGATTAAATCTATAAAAATAACTTCACCTGCTTAATGTCTAATTTCCATAATGTTACATGCACTTGGCTGTCTTCATTTATTCTTGGTGGTTGTTGACTTATCAACCATTGTTATTCATCTTTCTCATGTATTTATCACTTGTGCCTAAGCCAACCAAAAATCTTTATGAACGATAATACAAATTTATAATCTGACTTTCTCTCCTCTCTATTATTTTTCTTCCTTGTCAGGCTTTTATTTATCTTTCTTCCTCCTGCATATCTTCTTTGGCTTTTTCCTTCTTTGTTTCTCTTGTGTTGGTTTCTGCTTAACTCTACATGTCCTTTTGATTCTCTCTGTCATCTATTTGTGATTCTCTTTCTCTCTCTCGTCCTTTTGTCACTCTCTTTCTCCTCTCATCTTTTTTATCGCTCTCCTTCCCTCTCGTCTTTTTTATCGCTCTCCTTCCCTCTCGTCTTTTTTATCGCTCTCCTTCACCCTCGTCTTTTTTATCGCTCTCCTTCCCCCTCGTCTTTTTTATCGCTCTCCTTCCCTCTCGTCTTTTTGCCACTTTCTTTCTCTCTCATCCTTTTACCATTCACTCTCTCTCTCATCATTTTTGTAATTCTCTCTTTCTCTCTTTTCCTTTTACCACTCTTTCTCTTTCTCTTTCTCTCTTTTCCTTTTACCACTCTTTCTCTTTCTCTCTTTTCCTTTTACCACTCTTTCTCTTTCTCTCTTTTCCTTTTACCACTCTTTCTCTTTCTCTCTCATGTTGTTATGCCACTCTCACTATTGTCCTTTTACAATTCTCTCTCTCTTTCCTTTTGCTATTCCCTCTCTTTTCTTTTTTGTCTCTCTTTGACTTCTCTTTCGTTGTTATTTCTTTTCCTATTTTTCCTCTTTTAATTCTTATTTTATCTTTCTTTTCATCTTGCTTCTTCTTTTTCTTCCTCATTGTTCCCTTCTTTCCCCTTCTGTCTCATATTTCTCCTTTTTTTAATAGTACCTCCCCCTCTCTCCTCATTCTTTCTCCTTTTAGGTAATTCTTTTTTGTTACGCTTTTTTTCCCTTCTTCCGTCCTTACCTTCCACACAGTGTCTCTCCCTCTCTCTCTCTTTCTGAACTTTCTCAATTGTTTCCTTTTCACTCCAACAAGAATCCAGTTAATATGATTATTTTATGCCTGTCACTCATGAAGATGATACAGATTTGATTTCTTTGGCTGTAATCATCATTCAAGGATTTTCACCTGGAGAAGGGAATGGGTAAGCAAACGGGAGAAGATACAAAAGGTGCAAAAGACTGAAGCAGATTCAAACTGATGGAATTAGGAAGGAGGTATGCGGACGATATCTGCTCTTATTGCAAATCACTTTCTTCTGATCAGGTTTTCTCTGCGACATTGGCACAAATGTGTGGGAAAATGATATCTGCTTGCATCACACTGCTTTCCCAACATTTCTTACCATACAGGTTCAGTGCTGTTCATGTTCCTGCAGGGGAAAGGTCAAAGCCAGAGAGAAGTTAGTTTCCTAATTCTTTCTGACGAGCTGAAAACCCATCTTGTGAGCGGCATTTTAAGCTAGTTTCTGCAGAATGCTTAAATGGGGGCCTTTGGCTTCAATAAAAGATCTTGAATATTTGAAAATCATCATCATAAACTCTTGTGTCTCAGTTAGCTTAACATCTTTTGAGTGTGGAAGGATTTGCATAATGATTTTAAGTACCCATATTTTCACTTTAAATTTCATCCAAAATTATTTCAAAAAATTTTATTACTGCATTAAATATAGGAAGAACATTGAATTATGATTTTGTGATGGTTCATGTCGTGCTACAGAAGGATGCTGAGAGTAATTCTTGCATAAGCAATGAAGAAGTGCTAAGGAAAACGGAAATAAAAAAGGACACTTATATTTAGAATTAGAAAGAATTAATTTTTCTTGGATATATAATGAGGAAGGTGGGCTTGGAGAATTTCATACTCACAGGGCATATCAAAGTCAAGAGGGACAGGGGAAAGTTGTGGGGCATCTACCTGACAAGCTTGTGTGAATGACTGAAGAGACATAAAGGGATAAATGTTACTAAGAGATACAAAGGATAGGAGGTTGTGGGGAGCTGTAAAAGAACATGGCATGTAGAAAAAGAAGATGGCTTACAAGATAATAAGCCTCATTGAGATATTAATATTCATGGCCATTATTGCTCAGGCTACAAGTGAAACAGCAACATGAATTTTTTTAAAAAAAAGTTTTGATTTTTCAGTAATTGGATAAAAAGCTATATAAAAAAAATGAAAAAAAATTATAACTGTTTTCTTGGTAAATTGTTTCAGTGGCATCAAAGCAAAGATTTGGTTCGAAGATCTGGATAGTTTAGTCATTTGTATAATTACTCATTTAGAAATTTTTCCACAATTCTTCTCTAGGTGTAATCTGACAGTTTGGACAGAAGATGGCAATTGATGTTGCCTTTAAAATTTGAAGATTTTAGGTAGCAGAAAATCAAGAAATGGTAAGGAAATTCCACAGGTGAGATATGTGAGAAAAGAAACTATTAGAATAGTACAGACTGTTGCATTAAGCTAGTCCAGCAGTAAAATGGTGAGACCAAGTTGCCAATCTACAGACTTAAATTCATGCATTCAAGGTACTAAAGAAAAAATCAAATCAGGACAGTTGACATGAAAATATTTGTAGAAAAAAAAAATTAAGGGAAGCCATTGTCACATTGGTAAGAAAGTGAGTGAAATTGAGATGCCAAGTCAGGATTTTGTCAAGAAACTCGGGATATATTGTAGGAGCACATGACCAAATATGGCAGCAATATTCAATGCATAGACAAATAGTAGATTTATAAATGTGCAAGAAGGATTCTGACCAGAAAATGATCAGAAGATCTTCAGGGGTAATGATCTACCCCAGAAAGGTTTTTTTTTTTTTATCATTGCTTGGTCAGATTATTCCACAAAGTCTTTACTTTTATGATTAATCATATTCTGGGTGTATAAGATTCTAATATGTTCATAAAGAGATATAGGGAAAAAAAGAAATACAGGAAATTGATTGTAGTAATGACTTTTTTCTCAGACTTGAGCATGTTGAAAATCTTGTGCCAAGAAAAGCTTTTCTACCAAAAATCTTTTTTTAATTTTTTCATATCACTCCATGCAAGATAGTAAAGCCACTAAGATACAAGGGGTTACTGAGTGTGAAAGAATAAGAAAAAAGAGAAAAATTATTAAGGAGCAAGAATAATAGAGGAATAATCAAGAAAACAGTAGATAATGAGGGACATTGCATTTAAATTTTTGTAGATCAAAGTTAACTTAAAAGCGTGAAGTGCAAGTAAAGAAACTCTTAGCATAGAACTTACAGCCACATCTATCCAGATCAACTGGGAATTGATGAGACGTTGCCACCAGTCTAGTGCTATGCATAAATTCATAAATTCTAGATAATTTAGAAGAAGAGTTTCTCTGAACAATTACTATGAAAGTATTTATAGAAAATTCGTGGTGGTGGGAAAGTGACTGAAGCTGAGATGCTCATTCAGGACCAATAATATTGCTGATTCTTGTTTGGATTTTATCAAAAATTTAATTTATTTATTCATTTATTTTTTTAATATTTTTTTTTAACTCTATTTCTCATTCAACACAAGTCTCATACAAACATGGAGTTGGAAAACCTGATCAGAACGGTGGTTGAAAATGCTGTCAAAAAAAAAAAGAAAAAGCCCTAGCTTGGAAACATATATTTTTTTTTGTAGTTTTTTTCATTTGGATTCCTTTCAAAGAAATATGATTATTATATCTGGAGCTGTTTGTAACAGCTTGATATCTTTCTTGATGGAATTGGAAGAGATGAAAAAATTAAAATGGCTAGATGAAAAAATGGGGAGTTTTTATACTAACACTATTCTGATTTTGTAAAAGATTATATCAGCATTTTTTAAAAACTTCTTAGATGTCACCTTGTCAGTGAACTAACTAATTTACCTATGCTGTAAAAAAAATAACTGTTTACTTTATTGCTGAGAATACCATGGACAAAGCATGTAAACAATCAGGAAGTTTTTTTGGAAAACACAAAAAGCATACTTATAATTAGAATATGAAAGAGACAATAGAAATTTCTATAACACATCACAAGGAAAAAGGCTTGGAAAATTTGACACTCACAGGACTTATAATGATTTTCTAAGGGTACCCCAGATATGGCACAAAGCCAGAAGTATGCAGCACCCTGTGAGGATCAAACTCAGTATTCAGTTGTAATTGATCTAGCAAGACAAGTTTGCTAACCATTGCACCATGTTGAAGTACCCTTATGATTTTCTAAGCATAGTTTAGATGTGGCACAAGGCCATTACACCACATCGAAATGCCCCACTCACAGGACACATATAGCAAAAGTAAGGTGGACAGAGGGAAACAAGCTTGTGTAAATAGACTGCAGAACAGGATGTGGGAGGGATAAAAACAAACATTGCTAAGCACTACAAAAATAGGAAATTGTGGAGAGCTATTATTGCTCATGGTATAAAGGGATACGGCATATAAAATAAGAAAAAGTTTATTTTATTAAATCCTTCACATTTCTTTAAATGCATTATTTTTCATTTATAGTAATACTGGGGGATCAGTTTATTACTCAATAGCAATAGAAAATCTATCCCCCACTTTGTATCCAATAGTATATAATCTGAATACTAGTTTATCACTGCTATCAAAAATGACGGTTTATTTTGTTAAGGTCTTATTATTATTATGTTTTCAAAGATTGGAATCTAGATCCCACCCGTTTACTATTGAAATATTTAAATGCAACCAACTCCTAATTCCAACTGTTTCTTCTCTCGCACTTCCCACCTGTGGAACTCCTTTCCATTTACTTGCTTCCCTGATAACTGCAACCTTCTAAAATTTAAATGCAATGTCAATTGCTATCTTCTTGAATCTCCTCCATCTTCTGTTCTTTCCTCAATCCTCCCTATACATAGTCTTTTCACTCCCTGTAATCTCCTGCATACTAGTGGCATTTACACCTTGTTTAGGGTGAAATGTTTTTAAAAAAAAAAAAGATAAAAATTTTTTAATTTATTCTCCATTTATTAATACATAGTATAAAATTGGAGGATCAGTTTATTACTTAATAATCATAAAAAAACGACCCCTCACTTTATGTCTAGTTGTATCTAATCTGAATACCAATTTACTACTGTCATTTTATTGAGACTTCAGTATTATTAGGTTTTCATGTGTAAGCCTTTAAATATACTTTGAGGGTTATGATCTTAGTATATAGTAAAACTGGAGGAATTAGTTTATTACTTAATAACAATAGAAAAGCAATCATCCACTTTATGTCCATTAGTATCTCATATGAATATTTGATTGATGACTGCCATAAAAATGATACTTTCTTCTTTTAAATCTTTACTATTATTAGCTTTTCATATGTAAATCTTCAAGGATATTGTGTTATTATTATGTAGTCATATTGGGGGATCAGTTTATTACTTAATAACAATAGAAAAGCAATCATCCACTTTATGTCCATTAGTATCTCATATGAATATTTGATTGATGACTGCCATAAAAATGATACTTTCTTCTTTTAAATCTTTACTATTATTAGCTTTTCATATGTAAATCTTCAAGGATATTGTGTTATTATTATGTAGTAATATTGGGGGATCAGTTTATTACTTAATAACAATAGAAAAGCAATCATCCACTTTATGTCCATTAGTATCTCATATGAATATTTGATTGATGACTGCCATAAAAATGATACTTTCTTCTGTTAAATCTTTACTATTATTAGCTTTTCATATGTAAATCTTCAAGGATATTGTGTTATTATTATGTAGTAATATTGGGGGATCAGTTTATTACTTAATAACAATAGAAAAGCAATCATCCACTTTATGTCCATTAGTATCTCATATGAATATTTGATTGATGACTGCCATAAAAATGATACTTTCTTCTTTTAAATCTTTACTATTATTAGCTTTTCATATGTAAATCTTCAAGGATATTGTGTTATTATTATGTAGTAATATTGGGGGATCAGTTTATTACTTAATAACAATAGAAAAGCAATCATCCACTTTATGTCCATTAGTATCTCATATGAATATTTGATTGATGACTGCCATAAAAATGATACTTTCTTCTGTTAAATCTTTACTATTATTAGCTTTTCATATGTAAATCTTCAAGGATATTGTGTTATTATTATGTAGTAATATTGGGGGATCAGTTTATTACTTAATAACAATAGAAAAGCAATCATCCACTTTATGTCCATTAGTATCTCATATGAATATTTGATTGATGACTGCCATAAAAATGATACTTTCTTCTGTTAAATCTTTACTATTATTAGCTTTTCATATGTAAATCTTCAAGGATATTGTATTATTATTATGTAGTCATATTGGGGGATCAGTTTATTACTTAATAACAATAGAAAAGCAATCATCCACTTTATGTCCATTAGTATCTCATATGAATATTTGATTGATGACTGCCATAAAAATGATACTTTCTTCTTTTAAATCTTTACTATTATTAGCTTTTCATATGTAAATCTTCAAGGAAAATGTATTATTATTATGTAGTAATATTGGGGGATCAGTTTATTACTTAATAACAATAGAAAAGTGATACCCCACTATATGTTCATTAGTTTCTTCCAATTTACTACTGCTCTCAAACATGACATATTATTTTGCTAAGTCTTTAATATTAAGTTTTCACATGTGTGTTTTTAAATATCCTTTCTTTTAACAATTATTATAGTTAACCCATTTGTCCATCCATACACCAATATCCTCTGATTCCTATTTTGTTTTTGATTTTCTTTTCTAGATTTAAAAGACATGATCCATTTTTTTTTACATTACTCATTCAAGATTGTATGCCATTCTTATAACTGCCAACTTGGCTCCCTTATATTTCTCCTGTCAGTTTTCATTTAGCCTTCCATTGATCAGAAACCGCTGGAAGTAGACAGTCTCCAGCAATATCATTCTGTTGGACATTTTATCTTGTCACACCTGTGAAGGGTTATCTCTAATGTGAGCTTTCTTTTTTTTTTTCTTTTTTTTTTTAAATTCAAACTTGAATGTTTGCTTTATTAACAAGTGAAAGGGATTTTCTTTTAAGAATTGGTAGTTTCTTTTTGTTTCCTTTCTTGCTTTCTGCTTCTTTCTTTCTTTTTCCCCCCTCTTTTTAACTTTCTTTATTTTTCTTTCCTTTCTTTTTTTTTCTTTTCCTTTCACTTTTCTTTCTTCATTTTTCTTTTCATTATTTTCTTTTTCATTTTTCTCTTTCTTTCCGAACTTCCTTTATTTTTCTTTACTTTATTTTCTTTCTTTTTCTCTTTTTAGCTTTATCTTTTCTTTCTTTCTTCATTTTTCTTTTTATTCTGTTGTATAATGTTGTTCTACAATATATGATTAGTAGTCAACTTACTTCTCGTCTGACTCTTTACGCTATACTTTATTTCTCCTATAACCAACATATGCAAATAGGTAAAATCCTATTTGTCAATTCCATTACACCTCCCTAAATCAATGAAGTTTAATGCCTTTCATTGTTCTTGAACTTGTTCTCCAACCACTTTCCTCCTTGAGGTTTATGTTCTTTTTAATGGAGATCTTGGTCTCATCTTATCATCTTCTGTGCCTGAGTCACTCTTGCTATCATCCATAGCCTTGTCTTCTATTTCATTATCCTGATCTGAAGAACTCATCCTTTCTTCTTAGTCAAGATCTTCTTCCATCGCTGCATCTTCCTCTTCAATTCTGAGTCTTAACTGGTCAGAATGAACCATTAGACATTTTCCTTTCTTTGATATAATGGCTTTGTTATGTTCCCTTTGCATGATAAAATTAACTCTCTCAGGACTTGCTACTTTGTCTTTCTTATACCACATCTTTTCATTTGTCAAGTAAGACATTGTTAATGGAGATCTTACTTGACTTCCCATGAATGTAGATGAGCTTTGCTATCTGTATGTGAAATCATCCTATAACTAAGTAGTAACCTTGGTAAGTAACTGTCCATAGTATCTCTATTTGGGGAAAATACCTTCAATCCATTTTTGCTGTCTGCACCATTCTTTGCTTTGTAAGGGAAACAGCCAATCTGCCTCAACCAATTAGATAAATCTTCATCTCAAAATTCTGGTGTGCTGTCTGATACCAATGTTTTAGGGACCTCATTTGTAGAAAATGACACTCTTAATATTTGCTTTATTGTAGATGTTTTTCTCTCTTTAATGACTTCAGACCATCCAGAAAAGGAGTCTACTAAAATTAGAAATAGTCTCATACCATTAATGTGGGCATGGTCCATATGCACATGAGAAACATGGCTCCATTTCTTTATGCCACGAGTGTATTCTCCTTTGTCAAAAATTCTTTATTTCTGTACATTTTGGGCATTTATGCACATATTTTCCAATATCATGATAATGCCCTGGCCACCATGTTTTCGGTTTTAATCTCCCGTGTCTAGCCATTATCCCACAATGCACATCATATACACTTTTTAAAATATCTTTTCTTGCCGTTTCTGGTGATACTATCACATCTCCATTGCATACAATGCCGTTTTCAATCATTAATTTATGCCTTATTTCTTTATAATGTCTTTCAGCTTTGGAATAATTACTCCACCTGTTACTTCTTATTCTCTCAGCAATCTTGCTTAATATTGGATTATGAAGCATTTCCTATGCTAATCTTTGTAGAGATAACATATCAGTTTCAACCCAATGTAAATTTTCTTCATCTGGAATTTCCAGTTGGGTTTTTTTTTTTTTTTGATCCTTATTAAATTCTAACCTTGACATGTGGTATTGTATTTTCTTTTACATACTCAATATTAAAATCATATTATCCACCTTAGAATTATGGAAGAAGTAACTTTCGGTAGCTCCTTTCTAGGGTTAAAACTAAACACTAGTGGTTTATGATTTCAACTTTAATAGGAACTTCTTACCTAACAAAAACTGTTGAGCTCTGTCTTTGCTCCAAACAATAATCAATGCTTCTTTTTCAATATTTGAAGAATTTATTTCTGCTGCCGTCAACCTTCTTGAAAGGTACGTTATTAAATTGCCTTCTTAAGATAAAATTGCTAACATAGCTCGTATCTGTAATTAACGTAACCTTCTTTTTGTGCTCAAAGATTTTTACAATGTTTTTTTTTCTCTGAGTGTCTTTTTTAAACCCTCAAATCCCAAATTATGCCTTTGAGTCCATTTGAACTCACTGAGGCATGGTGGAGTAATGGATAGCAGCTCAGATTTAGGAATTGGAGAGCCAAGTTCAAATTCCATTCGCATCCATTACATTCACTTATGTGCTAATACCCTTGGGAAAGGTATGAATCCTATTCTTCTTCTCCCCCTAGCTATGGATAAATAGTAGGATAGACTGAGTTCTATAGTCTTGGATGGCGACTGGTCTACCGCAGAAAGAAATGGCAACCTACTGCTGGAAAAAAAATGCCTCATCAGTCATGTATTGAAAGATACATAATTGCCTCAGCATGTATCACATATGGCACATAACGGACTGATTTTTTTTACACAGTTCAGCAAATGGTTCTATTAAGTCAGTGTAGTCTTTTGGTAGGTGTCTATTATAAAATATCCATTACACTCCCCACACATCCAAGCTTAGAGCACCTGGTATTCCCAAGCAGTGACCTATCTAGGTACTGACCAGGCTCAACATTGCTTAACTTTAGTGATTATATAACTATTGTGTGGGGGAAAAGAAATAGATTCATGTCTTTCTCAATGGTATTTGTGTGAATGTGAGCATAAAACTAGGCTAGAATTTGAATTCAAATTGCTGATTTAATTTTAAAGAGACAAACATTGCTCAGAGCTACAAGTGTTAGGAGGTTGTGGAGATCCTTGACTGCCCATGTTCTGAAGAAAAATGGCAAATAGAAGATTAATAATAAATAGATTATAAAGTCTATTATTGCGCGTTCAATATTTTGCAATTTATGTTATTTTATTTATTTTTTTATTTTTTAATATTCGCTTCTGTCTTTCTTCATTATGGACTATGTTTTTGTAAATATCTTTCATCCCCAAGAGTTTTCGTCTTTAAATTTTTCATTTCTGCCCCATTGTTATTGATTTAAAAGCTTTATTGTTGTATTCTCCATGTTTATATTTGGTAGAAAGTCCGTCTTGAGATAATTACTTAATTTAAACCTGAGCAGCGTACTGCATATAATGGGATGCAAAACTCGAAGCAAATTTAATTTTAAATCAAATAATAGGAAATTATTAGTTCATTAAGTCCTGATGAAAATTTAATTTAATTTAAAATCAACTTGGAACTGAATGACTTTCAGATTTTAAAAAGCCTCTATTACTTTGTCAAATTACCTAATTTGAATAAATTAGTCAAATTAAAATACTTTTATTATGAATAAATGGTTGAAAATTATTTTTATTTTAAAAATTTGTTCTTTAGTTGATTAACCAAATTTTATTTTGGATTAATATAATAATATAAATTATATGTTTAAACTCTGAGGAACTGTTTATAAAACTAAAAATTTTCATTTCGAGAAATGACTACAGTGAACAACTTGTAGATAAAGAAGCGCACTGTATCCTTAGTGGGGGTAAATATTAAAGAATGTGTTGGCTAGAAAAATGGCTAACTCTATTGATCTGGTCAGAACTCTGATAACCCGAAATGAATTTGGGTGGCAGGGGTCACCAGTGATGGATTGACTTTGTTTAAGTTTTAATCTAAGACTGAAGAAAAAGCACAAAAGCAGTTATGTTGCAACAATCAAGAAGTCAAGAGGACTTCCTCTCTCAGGTTCATTTGCATTGGACCAACCCTCTTTTTGATTTAGATAAATGACTTGCCTAAGAATATTCTCAGATCATTTGTAAACATCTGTGCTGATGATACAACTATATACCAGCGCACCTCTAAAACTCTTGATGATCAAAGATTAGCAGCTGATCTATCTTCTGATCTAGCATAGACTACCCAGTGGGGAAAACACTGGCTGGTTACATTCAATGCCTTGGAAACCAAACTAGTTGCATTTCATCCTCATCGATCGGACCCCAAATTACCGCCAGTCAGGATTAACGGATATCCCCTTGGAGAGGCACTGTGCCTTGAGAGACTATAGGGCCTTAAAATAATACTTGACCTCAAGTGGAACTCATACATACAAGCCATCTCTGTACTGCTACAGTAAAGTACCTGATTCCATGTGTTATCCTCTATTTTTATAAGAGCCAGATCAAACCAAAAATAGAGTATTGTTATATTTGGGTGAGAGCTGCCCAGCCTCATTAGAGTTCAAAAGCATCTCTGAGCCCTTGTGGGTGACAAATTACTTTTCACCCTCCAACCTCTCTCCCACAGAGTGGTAAGCCTCTCACTGCTCTGTCGCTACTTTTGCATATAGTGCTCGGTCAAACTACATTCCTTGGTTCCGCCAGTTCTAACCTTCACGATATGGACCCACCATGCCACTTACATTGTAGCAAACCACTAACATTCCCTATGTATTTTATTGATGAGAAGCAAATTCCTCCCGAACAGTTTTTTCTACCTGAACCACTGCTCTGTGAAACAGACTCCCAAGAGGATGTTTCTCCAGTCACTACAATCTTAACCTATCCAAGTCTAGGGTTAAACATTATCTTCCCCTGAACATAACCCTTTACCTTGAGTAGCCCCCAGGCCTTGTAGAGGTGATCCTTACTTTAAAAAAAAAAAATACCATGCTTTTGGCAGAGAGAGACAAACTACGATGGGAAAATGACAGATAGCTAGCTGATCTCTTGATATTCATTCTCTCTATCTCTCTCTCGCTTCCTGTAAGAAATGATGCCCACTGCTATTTACCCCCTATACTCAAGCAAATAAATAAAAGAAACCGGAAGAAAATTGTCTGTCATTGATTTTATCTGTGATGCAGGATTGGGTTCCTTACTGAGGAACTGCCAATGGAACACTAGAATCTAGAGACAACACACAAAGCATCACAAGGGTTAATTTAAAAGCAAGCAAACTTTCCAAAGAATATTCTTGCAGGATGGTGTTAGTTAAATGTTCTGGTAGCAGTCTGAGATTTCATCTGCACTGATTCCTTTCAACTATGTAAATGCTGTTGTAAACGTGAGTATTGAGGTTTGGAGTGGGAGGCTGAAGGGGGGGTTGTGTGAAAATCAACTTTTGGATGTTCTTATTGAAATCTGAAATCATCTGACATATTTCTCAGTAATAACAATCTAGAGGTGAAACTGTAGAGTCTTAACCTAGTGTCACTCTTCAACTAAAACACACTTTCCTTCTTTTGTACCCCCCCCACCACCAGCTCCTGATTACATTTAGTAAAAAAGTTATGGTTTAGTTGAAGAGGCAGGTAAGTGACACTAGGTTTAAGACTCTGAAATCCTCCCCCTTTTGTTGTATGGGATGTATGGCATAATGGCATCCATTAAGCAGATATAGTTACCTGGTAGAGTTGGGGTCATAAGAATGTGCTGTTAGGAAATGGTTGTCCATGCAGGAAATGGAATCAGAGTCCAAAGTTCAAATTCTGACTAAGTCTGCAACATTCACTTTTGCACGAATACCTTTGGAAAAAGCATGAATCTATCTCTTTTTGCCCAACCTATAGGTTAAATAGTATAGTAGGCTGGACTTGGATGGAAGGCAGTGTAAAAAAAGGAGGACTATTTTTTATTATCAAAGTAGAGGGTTACTGAAGAAAGTTGTTGCATCAGCTGTAAGAGATACAGTTTATGAGGATATGTGGGAAAGATAAAAGTTAGTCATAGACATGAATGGGTTAAGATTGTAGTGGTCAGGGAAGCATCCTCTTGGGAGCTGGTTCATGAGCTGAGTTGTGAATGGTTGTACCTCGCTGTCGTACCTGGAAAGAAATAAATCACTTGAGAATATATAAGGAATGAATTACTGTATCCACCAATGCAAGACACTAGGAATAAAATATCATCAGTCCTTGGATTTTATCAGATCCTTCCATGATGTCCGTGACTGTGCCATTTTATATATTGTCTTATCATCTTTTATCTCTCTTTGTTTTTTTCTTCCAATACTACATGTAAATTGTGTTTTATTAAGACAGATCAAAGTCAGCGGTAAATAAATTGGTGAAAATGTATTTACTTCTCTATTGGATCATGTTATTTACGTCATGGCAATTATAGGTGAAAAATAATATCACCCAAATGTCCGCCAAGGCTTCGGCGGCACACCTCCATTCGATGGTCAAAATTTTTGATGATGTTTCTGCATAGTTGCTCCTCGATCTTACCAATATGCCTTGTCATCTCATCCTTCAACTGTTGAATTGTTGTTGGCTTAGACCTTACTTTTGAGATGATCCCAAAGGAAGAAATCTAAAGGCGTCAAGTCATGATCATAGTGGCCAACTGACTTTGCTGTTTTGAGAGATGATGCGACCTGGAACCTTCTCATTGCATTTCTGTTTGAGCATCGATTTTTGTAATAGGCTTCAATAACTTTAACACATTGTTTGTTTGTTAATCTTTCCATGGTTGAAATTGCCAAAGACTTAAGTTGTTAAATCTGAAAGAAAAAGAAAACAATCATTAGACACTTAAACTTAATTCACATTTAAAATCGGTCCAAGTTATTGGAACAACTTTATTATCCACCAGACACTGATGAAACAGTTTCTTGCTCCATCTAATATTTTTTTTTTGTTATAAATCCCACTCACTTTCATTTAATAATGATTGATCGACACAATTTCTTATCTTGATCTGTTCTCTGAGTCTATCTCTTAGAATTAAACTGAACATTGCTCTTTGTGCATTTGAAAGCTTGTTTACAAGCAATTGTTTTAATTTCCCAGATTTGCACCTGTTCATCATTGCCAGCATCAGGCATTCATCACGCTCTTCATGTTTCAAGCATCTTGGCAAGGTGCTTTTTATTATGTCTCTATTTGTTGCTTTCCACCTTATTACATGTTGTTTTAACTTCTTTCATTGTCTATTCCAAATTACGAATAATTCTTCTCAGTCAAGGAGGAAATTCCATCTGAAATTGTCGGAAGTTCATTTCAGAAAGAAACACAGCTCATTTCATATATATATATATATATATATATATATATATATATATTGTCATCCACAGACAGACTGTTTCGCTGTATCACAGCTCATCAGTGTGGCTAGACGTTCGGTTGCCTCTGTCTAGAATCGAAAACCGGCTATATATATATAGTGTGTTTTAACTTGAAATCCTGTTTTTGAAACCAAAATTGCTGGCTTTTTTAGTGGTTTACTGATAAGGACGCATTTAAGGCAAGCAGGCTTTGTGGTAGAGTGCTCAATATCAAAGATAGAGAGTTAGTACAATTAATATAAATTAATTCTATCATATTAATTCTATTAATTTTATATATATATATATATATATATATATATATATATATATATATATACATACAGCAAAAACCGAAAATTACCTCAAAATAGGGATAGTCTCTTTGAAGCCATTCTGTATGTGCCTATCATCATCCCCTAAGTGACTGTCTCAGAGCATAATTTTACATTTATTTTCAATGTCAGTCCTCCTCTGGTATATGCCTTATTAATGAGAATGGGCTTGTGTTAGTGACTGGTGGGGAGGTGTAAGTTATTTCATTCTGGGGAAGCGGTCCGGGGTTGGAGATATATATATATATATATATATATATATATATATATATATATATATATATGCATGTGTGTGCGTGTCTCTCTCACTATATATATATATATATATATATATATATATATATATATATATAATGACTGGCAACTCATTTCTAAATATGCCTGTCTGCTAGAGTGGCTAGCCCATTCATACATTTGTGTTTATTCAAAGCCACAGTGCTCACCTGTTGTTTATATGCCAACTAAGTTGAGTAGACCTTAATTACAGTTTCTGCGAAAGAGAATATAATCTGGTGTGATCAATAGTTTGAACAAGGCTAGCATGTTAAAACTCTCTGTCACAATGACTTGTGACTTCATGCTAACACAACCATCAACAGCCTTAGAATAGTTCTGTCTACCAAATTTCACTCACAAAACTTGGGTCAGCCTGTGGTATTGTTTTTCAGGCATTTTCTAACAGTCACATACTGGTATCACCTCCGCATGCTGATAACATCAGGAAGTCACCTTTCCGACAAACCAACCACGGTGGGATTCTTTTGTGATGTTAACGAACACTCGTTGCCACTTTTGTAATGTCAACGAATACTTGTCATTTTCGTAATGCTTGTTGTAGTAGAGACTTTGTAATCGCAGATACAGTTATAGTAATGCTGTTGAACAATACCAGTGTCAGATGCCTTCGACTCACACTGATACTACTTGCTCGATAGGTAACCACCGAATATAATCTGTATAGTGATCTGTTAGACGCCATACTAAATTCCCATATATACATTTCCTTTATCATCACATGATCTACTTATTCAAAATGGGATCACCTGTGTTTGCTCTCTGGTGATCTGTGTTCAAATTCCACTGTCAGCAGTGACGCTTTATTCCTATATAACAGATTGAAACTTCGGTCAAATGGTAGGAACGGGAATGTTCTAATCACTTGGTCAGATATAAATTTTCGACTTAGTTTTAGATTAAGATTATTTGTGTCAGAACCATACAAATAGATATATTCTTCATAGTAAATCATGTTGTTTATCACTAAGGGACACGCGCACAGGGTTTATCTGGTTGCATTGTTGTTGGTCGTCAATGCCTATCCCATGTTGAATCAATTTGCTTTGTTTGTTGTCAACCAAATGTTGACCTCCATTTCAGTTTCTCTTCTGCTTGCCTACTACATCTTTTTCTTTCCCCGTCTGCACACATAAGACCATCACTGTACCAAGTGTTTTAATAGTTTTTTTGTTATATATAACAAATCACTATTTGCACTTGGACTATTGTTCTCATCTTTGTTGTTGTTACAACAATGTTTTGGCCATATTGCCTGCTTGTCTTTATCAAGTATATGTTGATCTGGTTCACCTACAGAGAATTCCAAACTGAACTCTTTATTTAAACTACAGAGATAGACTGTCCACGTTCCACTGCCCATGTCTAGGGATATCTTGTCTAATTGTTATTTATAGTACTGCTCAGTTATTGCACACTGCCCGAACCAGGGATTGAACCTATAAGGGTAGACTGTTCTCATTCCACTGCCCATATTTAGGAATAGTTCTTATTTTTAGTACTGCTCAATTATTGCATACTGCCCAAACAAGGGCTTGAACCTATGGTGGTATACTGTCCTTGTTCCACTGCTCATGTTTAGGGATATCTTGTCTAGTTCTTGCCCTGTTTTCATTGAGTCCATGTTTCAGAGGAAACAGGGTGATCTGTGTTTCTTTGTATTTACTTTCATTACTAAATTTTACTCATCATAATTTGAATTGGGACCCAAGTTCACCCCCAGACTTCAAGTGGAATTGCATTTACCATAAATCACTAAAGATGTTGGAAAAAAAACGTTCATCCATTTGTACCTGCTCCAGAAAGTACCTGACTCCTTCTACCATGCTTTCTTTAAAAATTTCAGATCAAACCAAAACCTGACTATTGTTGCCATATCTAAACTGGTGCTGTACAATCTTCACCTTCCAGCCTTAACAGGATTCAAAAAATTGTGTAACCTTGATGGTTTATTTTCCAGCCTTCAGGACCTTTCTCAAAGATGTAATGCTGCTGGCCAAACCATGACTATATTGTTACTTACATGTTAAATGTTCTACTGATCTCCATTCTTTAGTGCCACCAGCTTGGTTCTTTACAGCCAAAACCTACCTTGCTACAGCCAGATAATAAATTCCCCCTCATTTCCTACGTACTCCATTGATAAGTAGGATATTCAACTCTCAAGGCTTCTTTTTTAGAGTGAACGATAAACGTCTTTTTATTTAGCTCTTTAATAATAACCTATTTAGAGATTGTCCATGGGTTCACCGTTTCACCCCTTCAGACCCAGTGTCACTCTTCTTTACCTTGAGTGGCTCTTAGGCCTTAAATTGGGTGAACTTTAAAAATTGTATAATCCCTATAGCATACAATGTGAAATCAGAAGGATACCATCATTGACGGGGACTATGAAATCATTGTGTTAGTAGAAATAGTTTTTTTTCTTTTATCTGCCTTGTTGCTTCAGTATTCATGGTAATCATGGCTCTCCACAATTTCCTGTCCTTTGTAGCTCTTATTAATTTTGTCATTTTGCTATCTCTTTTAATCACTGTTCAGCCAAGCATTTGCACAAGCTTGTTAGGTAGATTATGTAATGCTTTCCTTTGTCCCTCTTGCCTTCAGCATGTCCTGTGAGTATCAAATTTTCTAAGCCCTCTTTTTTCATGATGTGTTCTAGAAATTTTAACTGTCTCTTTCTGATGTTAAGGATATGTGTCATTTTTGTTTTCCTTTTCCCTAAAACTTTATCGTTGCTCACATGTTTGGTTCATGGTATTCTCAGTATCCTTCTGTAGAATCACGTTTCTGTTGCTTCAAATTTCTTCTGCATCTTCGAGGGAATTGTTCAGTATTCACTGCCATGTGGCAGGATTGATATTATGTAACAATTCAGTACTCTTTTCTTTGTTTCTAATAAAACTTTTTCTGTTTCTTAATACTTTGCTTAGCTTTTAGAAGGCAACTTTACTATCCGAATGTACCTACTGATTTCAGGGTTGCACTTCCTGTCCACTGTTAAAGCATTCCTCAGATATTTAAATTTATTGTAATCCGCATGTTGGGTCCTTCATCTTGCTGACTATCATAGATTCTCTTTTCATAGACTTGATGTTTAGTCCTTTTGTATCGCTTTCCTTTCCTTTAATACCTTCAGCAGGTGTTCCTGTAGCCTCCTTTCTGTGTCTGCTGGTAAGACTGTGTCATCTGCATATCTAATGTTCTTTGGATTGTGGTCGTCATGAAAAGTATATCTTTTTTATTTTTTAATTTTTTAAATCCTTTCACACCAAGCAAAGTGGGAATGTCACTAGTATGCAGTTGGTTACAGGGAATAAAAGTGAATGAGAAGACTGAGAATAGAGAGGATTGAAGAAAGGGCGAAATACGAATGGGGTTCACGAAGGCAGAATATGATAATTGACATTGTTTTTAAATTTTTGAAAATTGTAGTTATCAGGGAAGCCAGGAAACAGGAGGGAGTTCCACAGGTGGGAAGTGTGAGAAAAGAAACTGTTGGAGTAGAAGTGCCAGTTGCACTTAGCTATTTCAACAGTAAGAGGTGGTACCTAGTAATACTACAATGTGCTTATGACAGGACTTTGAAGAGAGTATTTAAGATTGCATTGTACCAATTTACCAATGCATACTAACTTGCTTTGGAAACCAAAAATATTGAATTTCTACCTTTTTTATTAAGGTTAAATTTGCGCAGCCATTACTGGCAAAGAAGCTGCTACTTAGATTTGTTTTCTTTTAAAGTTCAGTGGCACCAATTCTTATGGATGTAGTAAGATAATTTGATTTTTCTCTATTTCTTTTTCTTTGTCTGCTGTTTCCTGTGCTATATAAGTTTTGATTGGCTTTAAAATTTGTTGCAGTTTTATTTTCTTCTTTCCTTTTCCTTCTTTCTTCTTCTTTCCATTTTCTTCTTTTTCTTTTCTATTTTTTCTTTCTTTTCTTTTTTCTTTCTTTTCTTTTTTGTTTCTTTTCTTTTCTCTTTCTTTTCTTTTCTTTTTCTTTTTTTTCTTTTTTCTTTCTTTTCTTTTCTTTTTTCTTTTCTTTTTTCATTCTTTTTTCTTTCTTTTCTTTTTTCTTTCTTTTTTTCTTTTCTTTTTTCTTTTCTTTTTTTCTTTTCTTTTTTTCTTTTCTTTTTTCTTTCTTTTCTTTTTTCTTTCTTTTCTTTTTTCTTTCTTTTCTTTTTCTTTCTTTTCTTTTTTCTTTCTTTTCTTTTTTCTTTCTTTTCTTTTTTCTTTCTTTTCTTTTTTTCTTTCTTTTCTTTTTTTCTTTCTTTTCTTTTTTTCTTTCTTTTCTTTTTTCTTTCTTTTCTTTTTTCTTTCTTTTCTTTTTCTTTTCTTTTTTCTTTCTTTTCTTTTTCTTTTCTTTTTTCTTTCTTTTCTTTTTTCTTTCTTTCCTTTTTCTTTCTTTTTTCTTTTCTTCTTTTTTATTTTTTATTTCTTTACTTTTTTCTTTTCTTTTTTCTTTTTATTTCATTTCTTTATTTTTCTTTTTTCTTTTCTTTTTTCTTTTCTTTTTTCTTTTCTTTTTCTTTTATTCTTTTTCTTTCTTTTTTTAAAAATAATATCTGCTTGCTGTTGATATTTCAGACTCTTGACTTTTTTTATGTTCTTTTATTTTTCTTTGAAGTCATTCAATATATATTACACATGCCATTTATTGTTGTGATTTCCTGACCCTCTCGTCGCAGGTGCATTGTTCAAAATGGCATGCACAACCATACTAGGATTGCTGCCCTCATCGAATATTTGATGTTCGGTACAGAATTTGATTCTGGTCAGTGTTTTAATGCTTTCCACATTTTTTTCATCTTTGAAGTCTTCTAGTAAAGGCAGATTTCTGTTTGGTGTTTCAGTAAAAAAAGTTTGTGCTGAAAAGGTCATGAAAAATGGATCTCTCAATTAACGGAGAGAAGTTCAAGTGGCAACAACAAGAGGTAAAGTGAAATGGAAGGGAAAGAAGATTATGAGGAATTTTTTTTAAAAATACTAGAATTTACCCAGTACAAGGCTCGAGAGCCATTTGATGTAGAGGCTTAAAGTTATAATTGTAATGATAAATGTGGTGCATGATATGAATGAAAGAGGTGGTGGTAGGAGGTGAAAATGTTGAGGATAAGGAGGATAGATAATGATTTACCCTTGACTTCAAGAGGTTAAGATTTTATTGTCCAGGGAAGCAATCATGCGTGAATCTGTTCCAGGGAAAAGTCTGAGTGGAAATTTCTTGTTACATTTGAAACATGGAAAAAAGGGTGAATTGCCTGCATGAAAAAGATGTGTTGTGAAGGTCAGAACTCTTGGAACTAAAGAATGGGGTTCATCTGTACATTTGCCAAGGAAATAGTAATAGAGTAGCAATAAGCTTGAAAGAGATAATTTTTTTTCTTTTTTAATCATTTCACCCCAAGCAAGGCAATAAAAGCCCCTAGAAAGAAAAGGGTTACTGAGAGTGAAAGAAACAGAAAGGTCAATAAAAGAACTGGGTTCAAGGAGACAGATGATGATTGACATCACATTTAAATTTTTAAAGATCATAGTTAACAGGAAAGCAGGAAGCCAGAAGAAAGTTCTATAAGCTAGATGTACAGGAGAAGAATCTATTAGCATAGAGCTTATGGTTACAAGTAGCCATTTCAACAAAGTTGAAGGCATGCAATTGTGTTAAAAATATATTTAGTTGAAACCATAAAATTGTGCAAATTATTTACATTTCACCATTAAATAACACATAAAGATTGATATGGCACTAAACAAAATCAACCAACAGAAAAGAACACCTTCATGACATTAAGCCATATAATAGCTGACAGTTTCTTAAGTTAAACTGTATTCCAAAATATAACTTCAACAAAACTAACATATCATCGCCTCTAGTAATCATGTCCACACAATGTACATGCATAAAAACTGAGTATCATCTACCATGTATTCAATTGTGAAAGCAGAATAACATATATCATATTTTTATTACTTCAAAGCTCCCCAAAAAATAAAATTTCAGCATTAAATGACCCATAAGGAGTTGATGTGTCATTAAACAAGCAAATCAATCAATCTTTTATTTAAAGTAGTGTGGAAAGTCAACATCTTATTTATGTCATTATTTTCTTTTTGCATTACATGTGCTATCCATTTTAGTTGTTGTGGTTGGAAGTCTTCAAGTGATGTGGTTTCTGTTTTTCAGTAAAGTTCTTTGTGATTCTATAGCACCAATGTCTAGGGTTACATGAAGGAATGTCTTTGAGGGCAAGAGTAATCGTTCACTTGAAACCATTTTTAATCATTGATCTGAGAAAACCCATTGTATCTGCATGATAGTTGAGATATTTCTGAATGAGTTGGATGCTATGCATGACATCCACATGAGAGTCTAGATCTGATGAAGCTATTTGAGAAACATTGCTTTACTA
>OZ038513.1:31690573-31723073 GCA_964036315.1 Acanthosepion esculentum
TAGCACCAAAGATGAACTGAAGGCAACTTAAACAAAGAGACCATTCAGAAGAGTTGCAGGAGATTCTGAATCATCTGAGGACCATGGTTGAAGCCAGTGGCAATTTTATGGAATAAATTTATTCTTTAGTATTTCAAGATGTTTTTCTGTAATTTTGGTATCTGTTAAAATGAGATGTCAGCATTATTTTCATTTTTGCGTAATTTAGATGACAATTTATCCATCGCACCCTGTATACCAGTTTGCTCTTTTTAAAAATCTATAGATTTCTTCCCCCCCCCTCCCCAACACTATCTAACATGGTGGGAAATGCCAAAAAAATTACCATTAATTTATAGGGAAAATTTAAAAAGCATTCCCAAACCCCCAAAAGTAACCTTCTTCTCTATATGCCTAGACTTAATGTCAAAGGTTGAAGTTTGTCATTTGCTATAGCTGATGTAAAAAGCTTGAAATATGACAGTAGGCTTTACTGCTTAACCTTGTACATTTTTCTGTCATTTAGTTCTTTGCCAGTACTCAAAACATCATGTGTACCTGTCATAAACTTATGTGCCCTTTCAAATATTGAAGTCATACATTTTGGCAACACTGTCAAATCAAAAAAAAAACATATCTAATGTAAGGTTTTGTTTGTGGGGGTTGGAGTCTGGGAATATCCAAAAATCTTTCTCACATAAACTATTGGTAAATGCTTTTCTTTTTATGCCATTTTAACTGACAAAATTGGTTGGTTGGTGGATTTCATGATATAATAATCTTTGTTGGGCTATTCCATGTAAAATGTTTATTATACTTGAGTTTATAAGTAAGCATAGCTGTGTTTATACTTGATGCTATGGTGAAAGACTAGTCATAATTACACTTGTGTCTGTAGATAAGTATTGGTTGTGTCTATAGATAAGTATTGGTTGAGTCTATTAGCAAGCATTATTTATTAGTGTTATGTTGGTAATTGAGTCTATAGGTAAACATTGGTCATGATTATACTTGAGTTTGTAAGATAAATTAGTTTATGTTTACTCTTAGGTCTATAGGTAAATATTAGTTGGGTTTATACTTAAGCCTATCAGTAAACATTGGTTGTTTTTACAGATGAGTCTATTGATAAACTGTTGTAACATACCTACAGACAATAATGGGTATGTCACCATTCACATAAATACAGTAGTAAATATTGTATGTTGGTCTGCATTTGGAGATTTGTCTCCAGCTGTGCTGGTCAAACGCTCTGCCTGTAGGCTGAGAGGATCCCCAGACAAGGCTATGTCAAAGGGCCAAGTCTTGTCTTGGGAAACAGCTACCTGACCCCATTTTATATGGGATCTATGGGGAATTTTTGGCTCAGTCTACAAGCTCGGATACCCCACATTAAATTCGGCCTTGTGCCATATCTGACTGCATGGAGTGGTTGGTAGATATCCTGCAGTTGGAGATTCATTGTGGAATTCACTTGACTCACTTCTAGCAGTTGAGTGCTACTTCTACGCGCCGCTGGCGAATCTTATATGTGTTGTTCTTGTCCTAAGTATTATCGTTCATTACCAACCTTCACGTGATTATTCTATTCAGTAACCTTCCCTAGGTTACGACATAAACATTGGTTATTTTTATACTTGAGTCTATTGGTAAATATTGGTCATTTTTATACTTGAGTTTGTTGGTAAATATTGTTTTTATACTTGAATCCGTTGGTAAAAATTGATTGTTTTTATACTTGAGTCTTTTGTTAAACATTGGTCATTTTTATACTTGAGTCTTTTGGTAAACATTGGTTGTGTTCATACTTAAATCAATAGATAAACATGGGTTGTTACTACTTAAAACTGTTAGCATTTACTTGGTATCTGGTCCCTTTTGGTTGGAGCATTACTCCTCTGTAACAGATGCAGTTCTAAGAAAAGGTTTCAAAGAAATGCTTTGATTTCAGATAATGAAATAGAAACATGTGCTTCAATTTTATTGACCATTTTATTGGCCTGTGATCTTCATCTTTCAAAATGCTACTTGAATTTCTATAATAATAGTTATGGTATGCATTGTTGTCTCAGCCTAAACACTGTTGCAGTTCTGCAATATGTAGGTTTTTATGGGGTGAAATTGCTAACTTCATACCCAATTGGTTATGAATTGAACTATCCTTCTCCTTGACTAGTTGCCAAGCAAATCTAGAGAACCCAGTTTGACCTGCTAAGTAACCCCTAGGTGGTGAGGAGAAGAGATTGAGTCATACTTTTCCAAGGCTATTTTTTGTGAAAGTGAATGCAATGAATTTGGCTGCAAGTTTGGTTAAAAGATCTTGTGAGTGAAAGATGAACACAGGACAAGGTTTCATTTTTAATCAAACTCAAAAACTACTCAAATGGATCATCTCCAATGAGATACAGAGTAAGCTGCAATCAAGAGAAATCACTGCCTGTTATCACCCTTCTCCTCCTGGGGTTAGCTTGTTCTTGTTATAGCAGAATGTCAGCTATCCAAGAATTCCGGATTATTCAGTGAAGATGTCAATGTCTCTTGAATATTTTTAATTTTGTGACATTTTTCTCCCAAGTACAAATCTGTTACAAGTGGTGTAATTTATAGATTAGTTTATTGCCGTTGTAATATCCATGAAGAGGAAGCTGCCAATCTGCCATTTTAAATGCATAAGGAAAAGGAAACAAAAAGAATGATTGATCGCTACTTCAATGAATTTGATTTACGCAAACTTACTGTTTTCAGTGAACTCTGGATATTTCCTGTTAATGTAGATAAATCTATTTTTTGTATAATTATGTCAGGATTCTTGGAATTTTCAGCTCCATCTTGTTTGCAATTCAAGCACCAGATTACATGATTTTGTTTGCAAAAAACAAATATCATGAAATTTTCTACAATGTTCCGTGTTTCTGCTCATCAGTTGAATAAACACAAGCTCATTAAGCATAGATTTTTTACAAAAGCTGTTCAATATTGCTTTCTATGATTGCAACAAAATACTACAGCCCCATCCATTGTCCTCTCTAGACAGAAATCATATATCTAGATTAAGTGCTTTGCTTTCATTTGACCATGTGTAATTTCAGTACAGTGTTATGAGCTTGTGTGATCAAGCCACACTGTTGAATATGTTAAGTACTCATAAACATAGGCAATTGAATGACAAAATGGAAAAATTCTGTCTAATGTATTTCATCCTCTTGAAGTAATGTTTATATATATAGAATTATATATGCATAGGAGGGGGGGAGACATAAATGCAAGCATCAGTTATAATAATGTTCTCAGAGGAAATGCTGAAGATGTGGGAATGCTGAATTTAAAATTAAGTTATTTAATGATTGCCACACTGAATAGCCAAGAGAGATCTTAAGACATTTATATTAAAGACTAATGAGACCTTTTACAAAATAATGCATTCAGCACATTATTCACACACCATAATGATCATAATATCAGTTTAAAAAATGATACTTCAATCAAAAGAGAAAGCAGTTTACTGAGGTGTAAATGTATAGAAAGTGCACTAATTGCTACTCATCCATGTTAAAGTTGTGTCCAGGTTCTTACAACTTTTCATCTTTCTTGGTAGATCTTGTTATCACAAAGTGGGATACTTAAAAACAAAAGGCTAAGGAAACTGAGATCAGCTAGATTTTGGACTAGACTGAAAGTACTTTGGAAAAAAAAAAAGATAGGAAAAAAACTATGGCGCCTTCTTTAATGAATTTAATATTGACATTAAGAAGTTGATCAGAGAATTTGAGAGGATTTAAAAAAGAAACATATATATATATATAAATTATGTGGTGCGTGTTCAATTTATATAACATAAATCATTCATACAAAAAGCAGATAATAAAGTTAATGATATGGCATTATCTGCTTTTCGTATGAATGATTTATGTTATATATATATATATACAGATTATTCAACCAAACATACTTGAATGAAGATATGCTGCCTATATATATATATATATATATATATATATATATATATATATATACACATTATTTACCCATTTTTAACACTGTTTCACACTTCACGCCCTTTCAAAATGGAGACCTGTGGTTAATTTGATCTTTTCACAATTTTCAAAATGTGTCAACAGTTCAAAATAATATAATTCCTTTTGTTTATTAAATTATTTACATTCATATATACATCAGAAAAGGTATATACAAATTATATATATATATATATGTGTGTGTGTATATATATATATATATATATATATATTATTTTTAGTGGGTACACATGTTTCTGTTGCTATCAGTTATCTTTATTTTCTTAAACAGTGAAATTAATAGCAACTAGCCTAGATCCTCCTCCACACTTTATTAGATGACTGCAGTGATAGTTGATCATCAAGGAAGGGAGGATCTGTATCAGAGTCAAATGACGGGGATCAGTAACCTGGACAAGTTTTAGAATGCTGATGACTCTTCTCAAAAAGATAAAAGGTATCTTAAGGAAAAAGAATGAGATCAGTAGTCTGGACAAGTTTTGGAATGCCTAATAATTCATATTGAAATTACAGTCTGAGAAATTCACTATGCTATCTATTTAACAGGTAAGGTAGGTTATCTTAGAGTGAACAAACAAAAGATTACCTTCTTGAAATTCACTTTGTTATGATTCAATATCAACACTGAAATCCATTTACGGAATAATAACTTCATTTCTTTTCTTTGTTATTTATCTTTTCAAATCTACCAGCGCAAAACGCTCAATAAAAATATTAATAAATTCCTTCAAAACCAATGAATCCATCTTCTTTATCTGTGCCATTGACAGCTGTGTAAACATTTAAGCTTGATAACATGCTAATTGGGAGGACTTAAAAATTCATTACTTTTTTCAGTCATCCACCAAATAATTCAGTTTTCTCATTAGCCCACGATTTACTTGTTAAAATTTTCTGAAATTATTTTCTTAGATAAAAAAAAAAATCCCAAAAAGTATGAAAAATAAAATAAAAATAATGTGTACTTTTAGTAACATTAGTATTATCATATTGGTCTGTTTATTTTATTAATATTATTATTATTATTATTAATGTTTGATTTTGTGAATTGACTTATTTTTTTCTAGCTTTTATTAAATCTGATTATTCAAATCCATAACAATTCAAACTGCCTGTAAAAAGTGTTAGCTCAGTTGTAAGAACAAAAGTCTGGGATTTTTAAGAAATATTATTTAAAACATGGCAATTGCAATAATAGCCGTTTCCCTATAAGGAACCATTTAGCATTCATTGATCAAGCAGCCAGTACTATTGCTGGTTGAAATTTATAAAAATCTTTCTATTAAAATAGTTTTTAAATAAAATAGTTTCTCAAGTCTACTAACTGCTATTGCATTTTCCGGTACTGATGGGGGTTTCCTTCCTAATCTTTGATTTGAAATTGTGTTGAACATCAAGAGATTAATTATCTCATTATTTTTTTTGCTGAGTTACACATGATATCCATTTTAGTTGTTGCTGCTGTTGAAAGTCCTCAAGTCATGCATTTTCTGTTATTTGCTACAGTTCTTTGTGATTCTGTAAAGTCAGTCCATGAGGTTTGAAGAAGGATATTCCTCACTAATATCTACAAGCTTCATTTACTCAAAGCCATTATTAATCATTGGTCTGAGAAAGCAGTTGTATGCAACTGACAGTTTAGATATTTCTGAAGTAGTTTGATGCTATGCATGACATCCACATGAAAGTCTTAATCTGACAAGACTATTTAAGAACATAACTAGAATTTTTAGGTTAATGTTTTGGTTTTTTAGCAACTTGTGCATTGAGTGAAACTACTCCCATCCCATCCTATTCTTTGTTTAATTTTCTTAACTCCTGTACTAAATTTATTGTAACTGAAGTATTTACTAATTCCACATCCTGAATGTTTATGATAGATTCAGGGTATATACCATCTTTGCTTTCATTGCAATTCTAGATCATAGTTTCTGTTTTGGAAAGGTTTGTTTTAAATCCTATTTTTTGGAACACTTGGTAGAGGATGTTGATATTTTTTGGTAAATGTTATTTAATAATTGTCCTTCTTTTATGTGGCAAGTCTTTATGAGATGTGAGCAAATGGCTCACCACAACTACCTATCTTTTGTTGCTCTAAGTAATTTTTGGAATCTTTACTGTCCTGCTTTGTTGGAATGGAAAGCAGAACAGGAACAAACTTACCTAGTAGTTTTCTTTCTTTTTTACCCTACTTTGCTTGCCTTTAGTATGTCCTGTGTGTGTTAAATTCTCCCAGTCTTCTTTCCCATTATATGTCCCAGACTAGAATCATCAATGAAATGTGATTATGTACCTGACCAGAAGATCCATCATGATTTTCATCTCCATGAAACCTGTTTTTGGAACATATAGTGGAACCTTGGATTATGAATGTCTCTCATCATGAAGTAATGATTTCATGAAGAAAAAAACATTTAAGGTGACGAACTGTGTTCCAGGTGAAAAACACGCAAGTTAGTGACAAGCCAGGAGTATTATTTGGGAGAGCATCAATTGCAGTGTAGCGTTTACTCCATACGTATCCCTGCTGGAATTCACCATTCCTTCTCTTGAATTTTGTTGTTATTTTTTTAATAAATAAGGCATGTTGGAGCCAAAGAATGATAATGATAGCTGCAAAGTAAAAAAAAAAACAAAAATGACCATAATTATGACGAAGAGGAAGAAAGAAATCATCGCCAAATATGAAAATAGTGTCCATGTCTCTGATTTTGCTACTCAGTTTTGATATGGCAAAATGAAAGATCTGTACTATTCTCAAAAATAAAGAGGAGGGGGGAAAAGGGGGGATCAGGGCGCTCCCTTTCCAAACAATAACATCTCTCCCCTTCCTCACCACTTCCCACTTATGCTTTCAACTCTCCTTCATACAAGTACAGGAAAATTAAGTTTCTCTCTATATTTTATATGTTTAGTAATGTGTTTATATGTTTAGTAATGTGTTTAGATTTTTTGTATTAGATTTCATGATTTTCTGTATGAGCGTGTGCACTGTTGTAAAAGTTTAAATAAGCGATCATCAAGGGACCCAGGAATGGATTAATCTATTTTACATTAAACCTGGATATGATGATAAACTACATCCAGCAGCAAGGCCTCTGATCAGGAGATTGGAGGTTTTGAGGAGCATGGGATTATCTCTTAATTGCTGTTGTTCCCAGGTCCACCCTTATCCAGGGTGGTAGCACTTGTTACTATCACAGCTATGGGTGAATAGTGAATCCCATAACAAAAAACAAATCACTATGAAAGTATAAAAATTCATTTTTATAGTAAAAAAAAATACCAGCAATACATTTTTATATATATATCATAATTTCAAAACAATACATATTTATAGTAAAATTACAAACATTATATATTTATAGTAAAATTACCAACTATACATATTTATAGTAAAACTACTAACAATACATATTTACCGTAAAATTACCAACAATACATATTTGTAGTAAAATTGGCAACAGTACATATTTATAGTAAAATTATCACCAATACATTTTATAGCAAAATAACCAACAATACATTTTATCAGTAATTGAAGGCATACAATTGTGTTTAAAATATTTAAATTTTGGCATTAAATAACCCATAGATGTAGATATACTACCAAACAAAATCAACTAAAATCTATTTTACATTGATTTCTCTAGGGAAATAGTATCAGTTTATGAACATTTCAGCTCCTGAACAGCCTTCAGGAATTAATTCAATTCATGAACCATGGTTTCACTGTATTTAAAAAAAGAATTTCATCTCAAAGTTTTACCATCTAAAGATTTTGGAGCAGAAGAAAATATACCCTCAACCAGATTTTTGTAAATGAGTTTACATCAGAATGTTCCAGATCTAGAATCTCTGAGCAGATTCCATAACTGATTCCAGTTACAAAGTGAGAGCTAACGGTGATGGCTCTTATAGATGAGTACATCAATTTAGTCTGCATTTTCTAGTGTTTTATTGGTGTTTAGTCAGCCTGAACACTCATAACCTTGATCCAAGATTTAATCAGCTTTGAAACAAGTATGTCACCTGAAAACATGTTTAACCAGAAGAATATTTGCCTAACAAAGCATTTCTAGAGTTTTGGTAGTTTTAATGCAGGCGCATTTCTGAAATTGTAAAGTTTGCTGAACTGTTCCAACACAGTATTACAAAAATATTATCACAATTCCCCATGTATAATATGCATTTTTTTCTAAAAAAATAATAAGCAAAATCGGGTGTGTATTATGCACAGCTACAAAAACTTTTTTTAAAATTTGCCATAAAATAGGAATTAGCATAAAACTAAATTAGAATAATATTATTCTATGTTTAAAACCATCTTTTTAAATAAGAGCAGGAAATGTTGGCCGTAACGAATTTGGAGAGGCACAATTTATAGGATTTGATTACCAAACAAGGGGTGTGTATTATACATGAGTAGAAGTATCTTCCCACATTTTCAGCACAATTTTTTTGTTTGCATATTATGGATGAAGGCATATTATAGATGGGGAATTACAGTACTTTATAACTGAACATACATAAATAACATGAAGCCTTTGGGTAGACTGATTCAGTAAGCTCGATATCAATGACCATTAGCAGCACATTCATTTCTGTTAAATGATATACATGCCACATTTACAGTTGGGTAAAGGGACTCTGCAAAACACCTTATATCAATATCTCAATAATTGTGTCTATATTTAATCTTTCTTTGTTTATCTGTGTGTCAATAAATTTTAAATCTTTCCAATCAAAGAAAGGAAACGGTTTTAAAATAAATATCTCTTTTAGTGTACATGTAAAATTTTGTGATTATAGTGTTACAAGTAGCTATAAAAATGAACACACAAGAAATGCCATTTATATATCTAAAGCTTAAAATATCAACCAGTTCCCTAGATATGAGAAATTTTCCAGTTTCTGGCCAAGAAAGAAAAAAAATTAAAAAAAAAAAAACCTCTGTCTGATAGCATTTTTATGAAGATTTCATCTCAATTCCTATCAGGTAAAAATAACTTGAACACAATCATTAATGGTCTGAAGATTACATTCAAGAATGAAACATACATACATACATACATACATATATATATATATATATATGTGTTCACTTATATAAATTATGAATTAAATTTTAGGTGTATAGTGTTAGTAAAACTCTGCCATTTTATATGGCTTTGAGCACTTTTTCTTTCCAGTGTGCATTCCGGGCAGACTCATTTTAAGAGCTGCTTATTTCTATTAATATATATATTCGACTCTGCTGTCGTATTCAACGTATGAGGGTCAAGCAGCTCAGTTCCTAGGAACTGACAGCCAGACACCAGCACATGTGATTTGATTATAATGGTGAATGTTTTGTGCAGAAGCGTCCACACTTTCTGAAGGGCCAAATAGAGAGAGACCTGGTGCACTATTTGCCACAAGGTCCCCAAACGACCCTCCACAGGTTTTGAAATCAGAGTTGTCCTTCTCCTCGATCAGTTGCCATCCAAGGCTACAGAACTCAGTCTGTCCTGCTATTTACCCATAGCTGGGGGGAGAAGAAGGGATTCATACCTTCCCAAGGGTATTAGCATGTAAGTGAATGCAATGGATATGTCTGGAATTCAAACTTGGCTCTCCGATTCCTCACTCCAAGTCACTATCCATTACTCTACTGGGTGTGTGTGTGTATATATATATATATATATATATATATATATATATATATATATATATATATATATATATATGTGGTGTGTGTGTATATGTATATATATATATATAGTGTATTTAGGCAGCAATCCTTCATTTATGGATGTTTCATTAAAAACGACAGACAAGGTACTACTAAACTGGGGGACAAAATCTCTAACACCGTAACATCGTTCCTCAGTAAGGTAACACAAGAAGACGACAGGGTGAGAATCCAGTCCTACCTGGACAAATCATACAGACAGGAATGTGAGAAGGTAAAAACACGCCAAATCCAGAAGCTCATGAAGCTGAAGGACCAGAGGAATAACATCACAAACCAACATGCGCCTGTGAAAGCAGTTGTCAACCTCAGTAGCCGCCAGCTAAGTCACTCAGAAGAAACAGTACTGAATAATGGTCTCAACTTCGCAACAACCACCAAATGCGTTCCATACTTAGACATAATAACTCACGTGGAGGAGGTAGCCTTGAGAATCCCCACGAGCCAAGGCGATGAGATAAGATGGAAAGTGAGACAAGTACTGGAAAAAGCCAAGCCACCCAAATCAAACATCACATGGGAAGATAAGCTGGCTATACGATCTCTACAGAGTGACAGCAGTATAATAATACTACCAGCAGACAAAGGCAACGCAACTGTGGTAATGGACATGTCGGAATACTCTGAGAAGATGGCAAGCCTAATTGCAGATGGTAGCTACGGTAAAATAAATAAGGACCCAACTCTGAAAACTGAGAGGAAGCTGTCACAGATCCTAACTAAGAACAAGGAGGACATCGCACCAGCGAAGTATAGACAGCTGGTCCAGCATTACAGTAAGCTACCACACATGTATGGTCTCCCCAAGATACACAAAGACGGTATTCCACTAAGACCTATAGTGAGCTGCCGAGGCTCAGCATTACATCCACTGAGCCGCTACCTTGTGGATATAATAAACCCATTGGCAGGCAAGTCAGCAACACATGTTAAGAATTCTGCCCACTTCACAGAACTGATCAAAGAGGCACCCATCAGTTCACACCAGATGGTTAGCCTCGACGTAGTCAGTCTGTTCACCAAAGTACCAACAAGTGAGGCACTAACAGTAATTGGGGACAAACTAGCTGCGGACCCTTCCATACAAGAGCGCACATGTGTACCATTGCCAAACATAATGGAAATGCTGACCTTCTGCATGGAATCTTCCTACTTCAGAATGGGTACTGACATATATCGACAAGTGGAAGGTTTGGCTATGGGTTCGCCGTTGTCACCGGTAATGGCGAATATATACATGGAACACTTCGAAGACATGGCCTTAGGTTCAGCTCCCTTAAAGCCAACTATGTGGCTCAGATACGTTGATGACACATTCATACTCTGGCCTCACCAGGAAGACGTCCAGGTACTACTGGAGCATGTGAACACAATACGACCATCCATACAGTTCACAATGGAGAAGGAAAGAGATAACCAACTGGCCTTCCTGGATGTTCTCATAACACGCACAGAGTGTGGGTTCAAGACATCAGTGTATCGCAAACCCACTTTCACCGGACAATACCTAAACTTCAACTCCCATCACCCATACAGTATCAAACATGGAATCGTACGCTGTTTACAACATCGAGCACAGACAATAAGTAGCGATTCCCACACGTACCACCAAGAAATGACCAGGCTAAAAAATACCCTTCGACGTAACAACTACCCCGATAGCATACTGTCCACCAAAGGGAACAATAGAGTAAGGGAAGAAAATGACTCGCAAAAACCTCCAACGGTCTGCTTACCATACATGCGAGGCGTCTCAGAAAAAATTCAAAAAGTATGTGCCCCTTACAACATCAGGACGGTATTCAAAAGTGAATCAACACTGAGAAGACACCTAGTCCGAGTAAAGCCACCCATAGAGAAGAACCAGACCAAGAACTGCATATATTCCATCCCATGCAGCTGCGGCAAGGTTTACAAGGGCGAAACATGCCGCCCCCTTAAAGTAAGGGTGGATGAACATCGAAAAGCAGTGACTAGAGGGGAGACGGAAAAGTCGGGTATAGCCTACCATGTATGGAAGGAAAAGGGTGACCATCGCCCTCTCTGGGATGAAGTTAAAATAATAAACAGTGAGCCCCACTGGAAAGTGAGAAAACTCAAAGAAACAGCTCACATGCTAGGACATAACAACCTCCTGAGCAGACCAAGTATAGAACTGAACACGATTTGGGCACCCCTAATCGTAAGAGAGAACCTAGAATAACAACTTAGGTTTAAATATACCAAAAATTCATACACGATCGTCCCAGTGACACATGGCTGAGGCGACTAGGACGTTGGAACAGTGATTGCAAGTTCTCCCGATGTTCTGAGTTCGATCCCGAGCAAAGGCAGTGGCAGCGACAAACAAGAGCGGTGACAACGATAATAGAAGCAACAGCAGCAGCAACGATGGCGTCAAGCAGTAGTAGCAGCAGCGATGGCCTTAATGGAACGAGAACATGGTACCCCCGTAACAATAAAGGGTTGGTTTCGAAATTCCAGACCGACGGTTCCCGAGTTCGAGATGCACCTGAGGAAGGCCGGAGGATCAGACGGCCGAAACGTTGTGAGGAAAGCAACCAAGATGAGGAAGTCAGTCCGATTAACGAAATCCATAGTGAAAACCCCTCATCCCAAAAATATAGACAATTACTAAGGTACTACAGTTAAGCTTTTTATTTAATTTTTCTTGTGTTTGCACAAGAGCTTTCTTTTTGGGACCCAGAGTGTGTAAAATCTGTCCAAATGTTCTATAGTTCTGAGCACTTTCGGCTGTACTTTTAGCCATTATCAAGGATGATTTTATTTTTCAGTTTAATTGAGTGTGTGTGTTACGTGTATGCTTTTAGTGTGTTATAGAGGTGTTTTTATTTTCCGAACATGGTTAGCACATTGTGGCCTATTGTTAAAAGTTGGCTTTTTCTTTTTTATTATTAGAGCTTCCATTATTTTTAATCTTTTTTTTTTACAAGTGGATGAGGTTATTATGTTTGTGTTTTCTACTAGTATGTTTCGAATGGAGTCTGATAGGTTTGTGTGTGTTTAAATGGGTTCTAGTGGAGCTCTGGTCAGTTGTAAGGTAAGGTATCTAGATAGGCATGTAGTTGTGTGACCAATGTAATTATTTATGAGTTTGGTTTGATCAGGAACACGGGAATTTGAACTCATAGATAATGTTTGTTCGTTGTAATTTTGACTTACTTTGATTGACTTTTTGACTTACTTTGATTGACTTTTTGACTTACTTTGATTGACTTTTTGACTTACTTTGATTGACTTTTTGACTTACTTTGATTGACTTTTTGACTTACTTTGATTGACTTTTTGACTTATTTTGATTGAATTTGGACAGTTTCTACACACTCTGTGTCCAAAAAAGAAAGCTCTTGTGTGAACACAAGAAAAATTAAATAAAAAGCTTAACCATAGTATCTTGTCTGTCATTTTTAATGAAATATACATATATATATATATATAGTAAAACCTAGAGAGCCAGACAAACCTACCAATGTTTCACCTAAGCGGATTGTCAGGGAAATAATTACCTGTGTTTGTTCCCTGGTGATCTATGTTCAAACACAAGTGTCAGCAGCAACACTTTATTCCTATATAACACATCCCTTGTACTTCCTGATGATTGCGATACAGCCAAATAACTATGTGCCCACATGAAACTTAATATTGATAATTTCTCTTCCAAACACAGTATACAATTTCTATTGATAACATTATATTGTGTGTGTGTGCACGTGTGTATGTATATATATATAATTTTATTAATAAAGACTAAAAATAATGGCAGCATTAATAATAAAAAAGAAAAAGCCAACACTCAATAACATCATCTATGAATATGGCCACAATATGCTGACCATGTTTTGAAAATAAAAACATTGCTATAACTTTAGTTACATACATGAAAAAATTTGTACATTAAGTTAAAAGTAAAAATAAAACCATGCTTGATAATGGCTAAAAGAATAACCAAAAGTGTTCAGATATACAGAACATTCGGCCAACTTTTACATACTTCATGTCCAGAAAAGAAAAAAATTATATGAAGACAAGAAAAATAAAAAAAACTTTAGCACAATACCTTGTCAGTAAATTTTTAATGAAACTTGCATAAAAGAAGGGTTGTTGCCTAAATAGACAATTATATAAAGAGAAAGCATTTTATCTAAACTATTTCTTGCTTTGTAAGAATACAAATAGCTATGTGGCAGAAGAGGATGTGTTTTTTGCATAACCTCAACTTAGGCTTAGACAGACATTTTCTATTCTTGGAAGCACAACTGATTCCTTAAATATGAACAGTTAAAAAAAAAATTATTTTTCTTGATTTTAATGCAAGCACTTAAGTTATTACAAGATGGAAAATAGATTTACATAACCTGGAAGCTATCATTTGGTTGGGGATTTTAATCCAATTGGGTGACAGTTTATGAAGCATTTACTGTCTTTTTTTTTTATTTTGTTTTGTTTTCAATCACAGTGCATGAAATTTTAAAATGTCAGAATAAGAATATCTTGCAGAGGATGAAAATAGTCTTTCCATGATATAAAAAATATCGCATACAAATCCCTGCTAGGTACAAATATGTTATTTATTGGAAATTATACCTTAACACAGTCATTGACTATTTTTTTTTTCAAATGATGCTACCGATAATGCATGAGTATTTTTTTTACAGCCCCCTATGTCAAAAAATGCTGAACAACTGAATTTTATGTATAGCATCTGTGAAGCAAATTTGTATACAGGTATACCTCACCCTACATTATTAATTGGTTCCAGAGGTCACGACTTAGGTTGAAAAATGTCGAAATAACCACACTATAAACGGCAAATAAGCACTTCCCATTCTGAATAAAATAATTAATTTTCACCTTATCTTCCAGTGATATAGCTTTACACTTCGCATTAACACTTGCACTTTTCTTTGGAGCTATGAGCAAAAAAAATCACAATTGAAAGAAAATCAACAGCAGAGCACAGATGTAAACCAGTTTGAATTCAAAATTGGTGATGTAGCGGATAAGATATATGAGTGCCACCTGTTGGCAGGAATTTGAACTATGAACATCTGCTGAACATACTTCATTATACTGTTTTGTTTTTGATGAGTCTATGATATATATATATATATATATATATATATATATATATATATATATATATATATATATATGATTTTTTTAATTTATTTTAATATAATTTTAAATGTGTTTTATTGTTATTTTAGTGTTTTGACGTTTCTAACATTTTTAATGGCTGACATAAACACGAGTGAAATGTTCTAAGACAAGTTTTATTTTTCCATATAATATATAAGAAAAACCAACATGACTTCGAAAATGACTTGAAACATCACTGTATTATCTATATTATTTAAGATTTGATGAAGTGGAAAAATCAAAGACTGTTGTGGGATTCTATGATGTTTGGGTAAAATAAGTCACCAATTTGTTGTGGGATTTTACACTAGTAATATGAGTGTATGGACATTTTATAGTAAATATTTTTGGGATCCTGGAATTAGATATATATGCATAAAAAACGTTTTCAAAATGAATTAGTCTGGGATCCTATAGATTACAATTTGCCAATGCTATAAATATATATTCTTTAATTTTGTAACAGGTCATCATTGTCAATATCGATATTTTAATACACTTCTCAGGATTGGTCGAGAGGGAAACAGAAAGATAGAGGGACGTAGAGAGTAAAACAATAAGTAAGTGAGTGAGTGATATAGAGAGTAAAACAATAAGTAAGTAAGTGAGTGAGTGATATAGAGAGTAAAACAATAAGTGAGTGAGTGATATAGAGAGTAAAACAGAAAGGGAGAGGGACGTAGAGAGTAAAACAATAAGTAAGTGAGTGAGTGATATAGAGAGTAAAACAATAAGTAAGTGAGTGAGTGATATAGAGAGTAAAACAGAAAGAGAGAGGGACATAGAGAGTAAAACAATAAGTAAGTGAGTGAGTGATATAGAGAGTAAAACAGAAAGATAGAGGGACGTAGAGAGTAAAACAATAAGTGAGTGAGTGAGTGATATAGAGAGTAAAACAGAAAGAGAGAGGGACTTAGAGAGTAAAACAATAAGTGAGTGAGTGATATAGAGAGTAAAACAGAAAGAGAGAGGGACGTAGAGAGTAAAACAATAAGTAAGTGAGTGAGTGATATAGAGAGTAAAACAGAAAGAGAGAGGGATGTAGAGAGACAAAAATACAGTTCAACACAGAGAGTGACTGACTGAGAGGCAAATGGAAAGTGAGGAGGACATACAGAATAAAACAGAAAGAGAGAGAATGTAAAAAGACAGTCTGACACAAAGAGGGATTAGGGAGGCAAACAGAGAGAGGGGCATAGAGATTAAAAAGAGAGAGAGAGAGACAGTAAAACAAAGAGAGAGGTGTAGAGAAGAAAACAGAAAGTAAATATTTATGGGTTCCTGGGACATTTGTCCCACAAACAATATTGGTGGACACACATGAGTCTAGGTGCCACACAAAACAATGATTTTCAAACAAACAACAATTAATTCATGCATCAACACGTGTACACAATTGTAATGAAAGGAAAAAAGCATTAAAACTAGTAATAAGAACATGCTTGTTTGTGTGTGTGATAGATATGTATGTATATATGTGTGTGCGAGTGTTCAAAAGGCAACAGAGGACCATGGAAGTGTTTGACTACATCTGGAAGCAAGAGTTAAAAAGACAAAGATATAGAATATGATTGCCTCTCCACAGACTTAGGGAGTGCTTTCTAACTCATTTTTTGGCAAAGCCAAGTGTTGATGACCCAAAGACTCAAATTATAGTGGACACATTATTAGAATATGTACTGTTAATTAATCGGCCTCAGACAAAACCGAAAAGCTTTATTTTATTGAAAATTATTGAGATATAATATCCGTGATGAATGGATATCAACTTCAAGTAAAAACTAATCAACTTATGATTTATGGAGAAAGAAAAAAAATAGACTGCATTTAAAACATATATCAAATTATTAATTTGCAAAGTTTTAGCTTTTAAGAATGTTCAGATGAACTCTTCAATATGGTAGCTAGGCTTTATGAATTTAAGCGCGGTATGAATTGGTGGTAAGGTCTTATAAATTCACAGTTGAATTAGCTAGATCTAGCCGTAAGTTCTATGCTAGTAACAGTTTCTTTTCTTTACTTCTGTGGCAGACGTGATGAGGCAGAACCTGGGATGAGCACAACTGGTTGCGATTTGCCTTGTCCCCGCCAAAAAAGAGCCTGTATTTGCTTATCATGTAAAGCTACTGCAGTTGAAATGAAGGAGAAAAAAAAGCACTTACCGCTCTGCCGTAATCCGTCCTAGGCCAGATAACGTAAAAGAATACGGGGGGGACTTGCATTTCATTTTTATGCAATGAAGATGCAATGCATTATGGGACAGAGACACATTGAATTATGGGATCGCATGAAGACGCAAGGGATTATGGGTATATGGACAAATATAAAGCAACTAATTTTTCCCAGTCCGGTGTTCTTGGAGTGACGTTCACGGTTGGCGGCTGGAAAAGTCTGTTAGTGCGATTTTGAGACAGAACTCAAGAAGGAACGACTCGAGGTTGGAATACTAGTTGGGAGAGCTTGAATTTACTCACTGGTTGCTGTTTTCTTTTTATTTCACCACAACTTCTCATTTGTGGAACTCTCTTCCAGTTTCATGCTTTCCAGCCAACTTCAAAAATTTAAATGCAGTGTCAACTGTTATCTATTGTCCTTTGCTCCTTAGTAATGTTTCCGTTTTCTAATTCTTTCATGGTTAGTAACCCCTTGTGTCTTAGTGGCTTTACTGCCTTCATGGAGTGATATAATTAAAAAAAAATAGTTATTAATTTATTAGAAAGTTTATACTCAACTAGTAACACACTTTACAATTGAGCCAAGCATGTTTCTGTTAAATAGTTGCACACATTTTTTGTCTACTTTTATGTTCACTCATGTGGTATAAAAAGTACAATCTATCAAGTAATCAATCATAGTCCAAGTAGTGTGTGTGTAGCAGCCAGATGCAACAGTTCGAGTTGAAGTCATTAAGAAATCTTCCTCTGTCTATTCCCTGTCATATAAAACTTGGAAGAAATTGGACTTAAAAAAAAAAAAATTTCTAAATCACTACAACTGTGTCTGGGATATAAAACTTTTTGGGTTTACACTTCATCTGCTTTCTTCTTTTACTTTCTGGATGAGTTGAATATTTTTGACAAGGCCAAATATTCACCCTTCTCAACCTTCGGCATACTCAGTGAGGTTAGGTTGATTTCATTGTTTTATTGGTTAGGTTGATCTCATGATGTACCAACTCTTGTTGGATTATTTAAGTTCAAATTTTAAATGGGGCACCTTGTGGGGATCAAACTGACTTTTTTGTTTATAGGCTATGTAAAGGACATCACAGCTTTCTCCACAGATCCCTAACTAAATAATTAATAACTTAATTAATTCTTCTTATCACAAAATCAATATAGATTATTGAGCAGCTTCAACCAAAAATAAAGGTGTTTTCAGAGTTTATGTCCACTAACTTTCACCCAAGAAGCTCCTTGTTGCATAACGTGATGTGAAGATGTCATTGAGAAGACCAACAAGTTATTCTACAAACAAAGAAAATTCTTGGACACTGTTGTAGACATGACAGTCAAATACCTTTAGGAAAGATATGAATCTATCTCTTCTTACCCCAAGCTATGAGTAAAATAGCAGGATAGACCAGGCTCTTTAGCCTTGGTTGGCAACCACACTAGGTGACAGATAATTCTGAATTCAAAACCTAGGAGGATTCTTTGAGTACCTCATGGCACACTATGTATGCCAGTTTCCTGTATCCAATTCTTAAAAAGAAGCATGGATGGTTCTACACTAGCCTTTGGTATTATAATAAAATTATATGTGAGTAGTTTGGCTATTCACTTCTAGGAGCTGAATTGTTGGATACTCATATGTTGAAGATGATGGGAGAGTCAATCATCTTATATATATATATTAGTCTGTCATCCACAGACAGACTGTTTCGCTGTATTACAGCTTCTAAGTGTTACTAGACATTCAATTGCTTCAAGCTGGGATCAAAACCTGACTGATTTGACATCAGTCAGATACCTTACCCTTAGGCCATCATTGCATAGCAGAAAGGAAAGGAATTTTAACTTTTTTTTCCTATATGAAATATGCCAGTGGCTTGGAGAACTCAATTCATACTTGAAGAATAATACTATATATATATATATATATATATATATATATATATAAAGATGATTGACTCTCCCATCATCTTCAACATTTGAAGCCTCCGATCCTAGCTAGAAGCAACTGAGCATCTACCCACACTGATGAGCTGTTATACAGTGAAACAGTCTGTCTGTGGATGACAATATATATATATATATATATATATATATATATATATATATATATTGTGGTTCAAAAAATAAAAAAAGTTCTCCTAGGATCAGATCTTTCTCCGCCTTTTTTAAAATCTCATAACATTTCTTGTATGAAATGAACAAGAAAAAGATCCCAACTCTTATTTTTGGAGGAGCTTTAATAGCTTTTCTTCTTTCCGATAATTCTCTCTTCCCGCAATGTGTTTCTATAAAAGAAATCGCCACTTCTTTCTACCCCCCCACCATGAGGTAAGTGACATTCTGTTCTCTTTTCTGCCATCATTCAAACTACAGGCCACCATGATTCTAAAAGATCATTTCACACGACATAGTTGCATGCCCAGAATATATTCATTGTTTTATATTTGTATCTAGTTATTGGAATGTTTTAGTAATAAAAAAGAAAAAGCCAACACTCAGTAATATCAACTATGAACATGGTCACAATGTTCTGACAGTGTTTGGAAAATAAGTATATATAGCATCAACCACTTTTTATTAACACCGGCACTCATTGATATTATATCTGAGGAGGTGTTCAAAAGTTCTGAACCAAGTATACCGAAAATAAGTAATGTTTGGTTATTTGATCACAGTTTCAGAAGTTGTTTGTGCCAAAAACTTTTCAGCACCTCCTCATATGTATGTGTGTTTGTGTGTGAAAATGTTTCCAGAATCGTTTTTATTTTCTAAGAAGACACTCGAACCTAATATATAATCATCACGCTAATTTTAAATGCTGTCGTTCTTTTAGATAACGACGAAGAGTACATTAAGTGTGAGAAACCATGAGATGAAATGAAAATAAACAAACGAAAAAAAAAAAAAATAAGATACAGGTCTTCTTTCTCTCTATGAGAGAATTTTTTTCCCCACGGAAGTTAATGGGAAATTCTAGCTAACATGAAACAATAATGAAAACAAAAGTCAAATCCTTGTCACTAGGGGCTCATAGCAGCCACATAAGTCTCCATAATCAAAAGACGGGGGGAAAAAATCAGATCAAATAAACTTTTAACCGTCAAAGACCCAGACTGATGCAGTTTCCATTATGCTATAGATGGTTGTCCGCCTGAATGTTCAAAGTAGACTTGAGTAATCTGCACTCTATTGCTTCTCGATCCAAGAGAGTTTATTAGTTGGAGTGAACAATGGTTTGCCAGTGGCATTATGGTCTTGTCTAATCTCCTCTTCAGTTTCTGTAGAAGAGCAAAGTTCTTATAAAAGTCATCTCCACAAGACATTTTTCTTATGGCATCTTTAAATGCTCCTCATCATTTGAGATGAAATGGAAATATCTTCCCAATTGATTAATGACACTCCTCCTCTCACAATGAAAATTACTGCTGCTATCGGAGAATTAAAGAAAAGAACAAAACGGAAGTATATATATATATATATATATATATATATATATATATATATATATGTATAAACAAGTTTTGAAAATGAATTAGTTTGGGCTCCCATATATTACAGCGTATGCTATAAATATATATTCATTAATTTTGTAATAGATTATCATTGTCATCATCAATATATTATTAGGTTGGTGCAAAAATAATGTCGTTTTTTGACGTTCAACTTCATGTGAGAAAACAACATTATTTTTGCACCAACCTAATAACATGCTTGTGATGATTGGTTGAGATGAAAACAGAAATAGGATGGGACGTAGGGAGTAAAACAGAGAGAGAGAGATAAAATGAGAGTACAAAACGGATTGGAGAGGCAAACAGAAATAGATAGGGTCATAGAGATTAGAGAGAGAGAGAGTAAAACAACAAGTGAGAGAGAGGGATGTAGATTGGAAAGCAAGAAAGAAGTGGACGTAGAGAGACAAAAAATAGTGTGACACAAAGGGATTGGTTGGGAGGTAAACAGAAAGATGGGCATAGAGAGCAAAACAGAGGAATTTGGACTAGGGGTTATCTTAGATAAATGCAGTTATTTGTAGTGAGGAGTTAAATCATGTTTTGTTACCTAATGATCTGTCAAGGACATTTTGGTGATTTTTAAGAGAGACTATTTCACTTTTCTACTAACTATCTGGGAATGGTCATGGGTTGAAAATTTCAGAGTGCAGCATTAAGAAATTTATTAGTAAATTCAGTTAGTATATATTATTGTCTTCTATTGCTTTTATCCATTATCAACCCCACTCCCTATTATTGTGTTCTTACACTACTTCCTCTTATGAACCCATAAGAGACATTATGGTCAGGAAACATATAAACAAATCTGGGGTCCTGAAAGGTGTATTTGCTGTAGCTCATCTTAATTCATCAAGACAAAACTCATACATGTTAATGGTAATATTAGCCATTTCCCTATAAGAAAACATTTGGTGCTCAGCTTCAGTTGTACTGCTTTCAGTTGGAATTTATAAATTCTTTTCTTAAAACAAATTCTTCAGAAAACAGGTTTCTCAAGTCCAGTAACTGTTATCCTTCTTTCAAGTATTGATAAGGGTTTCCTTCCTAACCTTTTATTTGAAGTAGTGTGGAATGTCAGCATCTTGATTATGTCATCTTTTACTCTTTTAGTAATAAAGGCTATCCATTTTAATTGTTGCTGCCATTGGTAGTCCTCAAGGGATGTGGGCATTATTTGATACAGTTCTTTGTTTGTGATTCTGTAGCACCAGTCCACAATGTTCAAGTAAGTATGACCTTTGCTAAGACCCTCAAGCTTTAATCACTCAAAGCCTCTTCTCACCCTTGATCTTAGAAAGCAGTTGTATACACTGACTCTATGCTTAATGAAATTCAAAGAACAAATCCACTGGGACTTTGTGATGAAAACAAAATGAATTCCAGTCAATGAACCAAGCAGTTCTTAGAATGTTAATTATTTTTCCAAGAATTTTTGTATCTTAAGTCTAAGACACTAGTGGAAACATTTAAGGTAGAAATTTAGAAACTAAAAATTTCATTAGAAAAAAAAGAAAAGGGTATTGAACTGTTATGTAATATCAGTCCTCCTATATGGCAGTGAATGTTTGGACAACCTCCTCAGGGATGAAGAAGAGTCTTGAGGTAACAGAAGGATGCTGAGAATGCCATTGACTGAACATATAAGTAATGACAAAATTTTATGGAAAATAGAAAGAAAAAAGAACACTTATACTGAGATTGAGAAAGAGAGTAGAAATTTGTTGAGCACATAATGTGGAAAGAGGACTTGGAAAATTTGATACTCACAGGAAACATTGAAGGCAAGAACTATAGAGAAAAACAATGCATAACCAACCTAATGAACTTGAGTAAGTGGATGACAGGTTTAGGAGAGATAACAAAAAAATTGGAAATTTTCAACATTACAAAAGATAGGAAATTGTGAAGAGCTGTGATTGTCTACATTCTGGAGGGAAAGGGCATATAGGAGAAGAAGAAATATAAACAGACTGATTTGCTTGAAGTGAAAGAGAAATTTCTTGCAGACCACAGATGTCTTTGGTCATACATAGGATACAACACTCTCATCTGGTGGACAACTGTGGAACTACAGTGGTAAACATAGACGAAGTGATTTTATTTTTGTGTATCAGTTTTTGTATTCAGACAATAAAGGGTTAAAAAAATGAGAAATACGAATGAGACTGATAATCTGAAGAACTCTTGGAATTCTTATTTGAGGGTGAAACTGTTGAGGGTTGGCAACTCAGCTGTTTGCATTAAGTATGATTTCATTTCTGTTTGATTTGACAGACAATTTTTCATGTCAGCCACCCCCAGGAAAATTTATGTTGGGTGGAATATTTTTTAATATTTATTTTGTCAATCGAAAACTGTATCAGAGACTATCTTCATAAAACATCTTTGGTCAATTATTGAAACTCCATTATATATAGCAATGCATATTTTATAGCTAATCTTTAGCCAAATTATTGAGGTTTAGTGCTAAATCAAGCAATTCATACATACACACACACACACATACATACATACACAGACAGACACACACACACACACACACATATATACACACACACACACACACACACACACATATATATATAGTTAAATTCCCAGATCAACTCTGTGGACAAGACAATATTGGTATAAAATGACAATTGGAAAAATCTTAGATCTTGCCGACGCGTTTCGTCTTCTGACTTTTTCAAGGCAAAAATGAAATCGAAATATCTCTGTTGTTATAGTTGTTATAGTTACATTAAAATCCAAATTTAAAAATATAGACGCTTCTGTCCAAGCCTTTTTTTTTTTTTTGGTTAATGTAAATTACATTTATGGTATTAGATTTTTTTTTTTTTTTTTTTTCCATGTCGACAATATAGTTAAATTCCCAGATCAACTCTGTGGACAAGACAATATTGGTATAAAATGACAATTGGAAAAATCTTAGATCTTGCCGACGCGTTTCGTCTTCCGACTTTTTCAAGGCAAAAATGAAATCGAAATATCTCTGTTGTTATAGTAATATGAAACTATAACTAAGGTCTGCTCAGCATAGCTGCAGTGTAAACAACAGGTGGGCTCTGTGGGTGTTGAACAAACACAAAATGCACCTGAGCATGTGGCTACAATAGGGATTAGATAGCCACCCTAGTAGACGGGTATCCTCGAATACGAGTGACCAGCCATTAACTAATATATATATATATATATATATATATATATATATATGTATATATATGATTGTGCAGCAATCCCTCTTTTATGCAAGTTTCATTACTGTGGTTAAGTTTTCTATTTAACTTTTAATTCAGTTAAAAGTGAAATGCATCCTTTATATGGCTAAAAGCATAACCGAATGCACTCAGATGTGCAAAACGTTTGGACAATTTTTATATAATTTACATCCAGAAAAGAAAAGAATTATAAGATCACATGAAAAATTAAATAGAAAACTTAACCACAGTACCTTTGAACACTTCATTCCCAATTTTTTTTTCTGGATGTGCAAGAACCTTTTTTTTTTTTTTTTTTAGCGTATCACCCCAAACAAGGCTGGAGGCCACTATCACGCAAGGGGTTATAGAAGGGTTGGAGGAAGAGCAGATAGGAGTGGTAAAGGAGAGGATGTGGAGAAAGAGAAAGACAGTGGGTCGATCAAGGCAAGGGGGTTACAGAAGATTTGGAGCGAGAGCAGATAGGAATGAAAGGTGAAAGGATGTGGAGAAGGGAAATGGATAGATCAAGGCAACTGGAGATGTCGATTGATGCTACACTTAAACTATTCGAAAATTGCTAAAATGCAATAATGAATTAAACAGACCTTGCCAGTTTAATTTAATATAACTTGTTTTAATGAATCTTTCATGTTTAAATATATATATATATATATATATATATATATATATTATGAAAGTTATTGAGTCAGACAATTATTTAATATATTTTCTACCACTAAGCCGTTGGCGCACGGCAGGGATGAATGTGAATTTAAGCGTATTTATTTTTAGATAAACACACAGTGACTGAGAGAACTCAATTCGATTTACCAAAGAGTCTTGCATTATTAGCTGTAACAGTCACTGTTTATAAACTCACATTTCCTCCCCAGAGAGCTCAAACGAAATGGGGAGAAAAATGTATGACAAGCTGGAAAAAGTTTGTGTGATGTTTCATTTCTGTGCAACTACACATGCACATGAACAATGGATAAAAAAGCTACTTTGGTCAAAGGAGAAAACAGTTCACTAAAATGAAGATATCTTGGGAGTGCCTTGATTGCACGGTCATCCACAGTAAGTTTGTGCCCTGGCTTTTACAACAATTCACCATTCCTTGCTGAACTTCTATTAACACAGTGTGCGATATCTAATAATGAAAGTGATGGAAATACAAAGAAAAAGAATATAATTGAAATTTGCTAGATTAAAAAAAAATATATTAAAAACTCTTAGCATCCCTCATTTGTGCACATATGTTGTCAAATTTAGTGTGGTGAAGTTTCAAAGGAAGAAACACACCACACAGAAACTTTTTTTGACTTTGTCACATATTCCCCCCCCAGTATTATTCTTGATATATAAAAATTTATATAACATTATCTTATATATATATATATATATATATATATATATAAAAGTGAACATTGAAGTCAACACTCAGAGGGGACAGACTGTTTCATTCTAGATGCAATTGTCAGGCCTGACGTTTGCATCTAGCATGAAATAGTCTGTCCCCTCTGAGTGTTGACTTCAATGTCCACTTTTATATTTACATATGCTCTATCTCTGATATTGAGCACTTTATCCTATAAATATAGCATACCTTAAAATTATATTTCATCATATATACAAAACACCACATATGGTTTACTCCAAGAGTATTACCTTTATTCATTTTAATATAATAGCCTACTAGGTGAGAGATCTAAGTTGGTAGTATGACTGTGTTGAATGGAACTTCCCACCAATAAACGATTTCTTTGACTCTTTCATTTGATTTATGTTTCACTTTCTCTCCAACTCACTTTTTATTTATTTCTCCTCTTCATGTATTTTCTCCCTGATTTTCATTTGGATATTATCCCTTTCTCTTACCCTCTGTTCCTTTCACCTTTTCTCTCTTTGCACAACTCTATTACTCTCATCTCCTCTCTCTCTCTCTTTCTGTCACTTCTCCTCTCTCTCTTTCTCTCTCTTTCTGTTTCTTCTCCCCTCTCTCTCTCTTTCTGTTTCTTCTCCTCTCTCTCTCTCTTTCTGTTTCTTCTCCTCTCTCTCTCTTTCTGTCTCTTTTCCACTCTCTCTTTCTGTCTCTTCTCCACTCTCTCTTTCTGTCTCTTCTCCTCTCTCTCTGTCTCTTCTCCTCTCTCTCTCTTTCTGTCACTTCTCCTTTCTCTCTCTTTCTGTCACTTCTCCTTTCTCTCTCTCTTTCTGTCACTTCTCCTTTCTCTCTCTCTTTCTGTCTCTTCTCCTCTCTCTCTCTCTTTCTGTTTCTTCTCCTCTCTCTCTCTCTTTCTGTCTCTTCTCCACTCTCTCTTTCTGTCTCTTATCCACTCTCTCTTTCTGTCTCTTCTCCTCTCTCTCTTTCTGTCTCTTCTCCTCTCTCTCTCTTTCTGTCACTTCTCCTTTCTCTCTCTTTCTGTCACTTCTCCTTTCTCTCTCTCTTTCTGTCTCTTCTCCTCTCTCTCTCTTTCTGTCTCTTCTCCTCTCTCTCTCTTTCTGTCTCTTCCCCTCTCTCTGTCTTTCTGTCTCTTCTCCTCTCTCTCTCTTTCTGTCTCTTCTCCTCTCTCTCTCTTTCTGTCTCTTCTCCTCTCTCTCTCTTTCTGTCTCTTCTCCTCTCTCTCTCTTTCTGTCTCTTCTCCTCTCTCTCTCTTTCTGTCTCTTCTCCTCTCTCTCTTCTCCTATCTCACTTCTCTTTTACTCACTCTCTCTGTCTCTTCTGCTCTCTCTTTTTCTGCTTCTTCTCCTCTTTCCCTCACTTTCTGACTCCTCTATCTCTTTGTGTCTCTGCATATTATCCCTTATTTCCATTCGGTTCTCATCCCTTTCTCTCTTTGCTCCACTATATGGCTCTCTTCTCGTCTCTCTCTCTTTCTGTCTTTGATCCTCTCTCTCTCTGCTCATCTTTCTCTCTTTCCATCTCTGCTCATCTTTCTCTCTTTCCATCTCTGCTCCTCTCTCTCTCTCTGCTCATCTTTCTCTCTTTCCATCTCTGCTCATCTTTCTCTCTTTCCATCTCTGCTCATCTTTCTCTCTTTCCATCTCTGCTCATCTTTCTCTCTTTCCATCTCTGCTACTCTCTCTCTCTCTGCTCATCTTTCTCTCTTTCCATCTCTGCTCCTCTCTCTCTCTGTCCACTCTGTTCTCTCCCACCCTGCTGTTTCTCAATCCCTTTCTTCTCTCTCTGTCCATCTCTACTCTTCTCTCTCTCTCTCCATCCTTCTCTTTCATTTCTGCTCTTCTCTCCCCTCTTCATCTCTCTCCCTTTCATTCTCTCCATCACTGCCCCCTTTTAATTCTCTCCATCTCTGCTCTTCTCTCTTTCTCTTTCTGCTCCTCTATCTCTCTTTTTCCATCACTGCTCCTATCTCATTCTCTCTCTTTTCTGTCTTTGTTCCCCTCTACTTTTGCTCATTCATATTTATCTACCAAGGCATGTTAGTTTTTATCTTATTAATGGGCATGACATGCACATTCATCTGTGTGTAAAATCTACACACATGTTTACAGACACTTCTCTCTCTCCCCATCAGAATAATTTATATTCTATAAACTGCTTTTTTTTTTTTGCTTTTAAATCTGCTTTATGATATATTACAGGTAGTGGATTTTTGCAAATTAGATTTTGTTTATGATGTCATTCCCCACCCTCCAGATACAAAAAGAAAAACACAACGATTCGTATGCTGCAATAAAGAACATGAAGAGAATTTCATGAAGCTTTTGCTGTGATTATGAATTATTAAAAATGTTGCGGGAGGGAAGAAATATTGATGGAGGTGTGATGTTGGATTGCTTGATTTTATTTTCATTTTTCCAGAGACGAAGGATAATCAAACGAGCAAATGAGATTTTATTAAATTTCAATAAACCTTCCAAGCTTAGGTCAAGTGAAAAAAAAAATTAGAAGAATAATATTTATTTGGAGATGAGAATATTTGCATATATTTATTTTTGGGATCTCCCAGATTCAATGGAAATGGAAACTGTAATATTAACTGCTTCCTTATAAACGATTATTGCTGAAAGAGTCTATCAAGCTTTACATAAGAATGGTGAAGTTCGGGCTGTTGCGTTGGATATCTCAGTAGCATTTGATGGACATATTGGCTTTCTTCGGTTGAAAGGTTATGGTATTTCTGGATTAATTTTTTGAACTGATTCTGTCTTTCTTATCAAATTGCGAAATGAAAGTTATCTTGAATGGCCACTCTTCTAGATCTTTTTGTATTAATGCACATGTCTGACATAGCTCTATCCTTGGACCCATGTTGATCCTACTTTTCATCAACTACTTTCCTGATGGTACCAGTTCTCAACTTGGTATCTGTACAACCATTTATTCCTGTCAATAGTAAGTTTGATCAGTTCAATAAGGTCTACCATTCATCCTTGCTTTGAATAATGCTGCCATATTTGACCTGTTGCTCCTGGTGTATATATATGTATATATATATATATATGTATGTATATGTATATTCTTGATAAAATCCAAAGAAGAATCTGCAATGTCATTGGTCCTGATCTGACATCTTGGCTTCAGTCACTTTTCCACTGCTGTAATATGGTCTCCCTCTGCCTTTTCTATAAATACTTTCATGGTAATTGTTCTGATGAACTTTACTCAATGGTACCTAGACTTTATGAATTTAAGTATAGTAATAGATTGGCAGCAGGGTCTCATCATTTTACAGCTGAAATGGCTAGGTGTAACTGTAAGTTCTATGTTAAGAGTTTCTTTTATCACACTTCTCACTTGTGGAACTCTCTTCCAGCTTGCTTTCCAGTCAACTTTGTACTTAAATTTTTGAAGATCAATGTCAATCATTATCTTCTGACTTCTTAATTCATTTTTCTTTTGTTCTCTCTCCTTAATAGTATGTTTTTCTTTTTTGCTCTCTTTCACTCAGTAACCCCTTGCATCTTAGTGACGTTATTGCGTTACTTTGGGTGAAATGATTAAAAGAAGAAGAAAAAAAAAACTGACTGAGCCACCAATACTACTCTCGGTTGAAATTCATAAAATCTTTCTCGTAAAAAAAATTTTTTTAGGAAAATTTGTTTCTCAAGTTCAGTAGCTGTTATTGAATTTTGTAGTATATTCTGGATTATGTCACTATTTTCTCTTACTATATATATATATATATATATATATAATTATTTATTTGAAAATTATAACATAAATAAGTTATAAAATCACTACAAAAATAGCCATTTTGTTTCAACACTTCTGGTGTCTTATCAAGTGATGGTGTTGAATAAGACATCAGAGGTGTTGAAACAAAATGGCTATTTTTTATAGTGATTTTATAACATATTTATGTTATAATTTTCGAATAAATAATTATATTTGCTCTACTCTGTATTGAGCACTCTTTTAAGAATAGTAATTTTTGGTTATTGGAATTTATTCCATATACACCAATATATATATATATATATATATATATATATATATATATAAATTTAATTCATTCCTGAAAGCCATTCATGAGTGGAAATGTTCGTAAACTGAAACTATTTTCTCTAATAGGAATCAATGTAAAATGGATTAATTTATTCTTGGACACCAGATGATTTCTAATTTAAACTTTTACAATAGCACTTTCTGCACAAGTTCATACGCAAAAGCAAATAATTTCATTAAATCTAACAACACAAAAAGAACTCCATACTGTCATACAACGTTGGCTTGCTTGATACCCTCTTTATTTTGCGAGTAGTACAGATCGTTGACTTTGCTATACCAAACTGAGTAACAAGATCAGAGACGTGAACACCATTTTCATATTTGGCTATGATTTCTTTCTTCATCTCTATTGCGATTCTTTCCACTTTGCTATTATCATCATCCATTTTTGGCCTTCATGGGGCTTTATTTAATAATTCATTTAAAAAAATACGATGGAATTCAAGAGAAGACACGGTGAATTTGAGCAGGGATGTGTATGGAACAAAAGCCTACACTCTTGGCTTGTCACCCTACATTGTCACATGCTTGTGTGTTCATTGTTTGAGACACCATTTGTCCCCCAACAAATTTTTTTGTTAGGAAAATTTATCTGTTCACCAATTTTTTCATGATGGGCGACATTTATGACCAGAGGTTCCACCGCATGTGTGTGTAATATATATATATATATATATATATATATATATATATATATATATATATATATTTATATATATATATATATATATATATATAATGATAAATTAAGAAAACACCTTAAAAATACACATCGTTTGTAATTTATTTCATGATTATTGTTATAGTCATCTATTCAGGCATATTTTCTTATGTTCATCTCTTCAGACCGAAAATTTTTGAGAAAATATTCGGTCTGAAGAGAGCAATATAACAATATTCATGAAATGAATTACAATTATGGGTTTTTAAGGTGTTTTTATATATAATAGCTGCCTACTCATATTCAAGGATACCCGTCTAGGGCAGCTAGCCAATCCCTATTGCAGACACTCCCTCAGGCGCATTTGTATTTGCTCAACACCCCCAGAGGCCACCTGTGGTTTATACGGCAAACTACGCTGAGCAGACCTTAGTTACAGTTTCTGGTTAAGAGTGTGTTATCTAGTGTGATCAACAGTCTGAACAAGGCCAGCACACTCAAGCCCTCAGCCACGATGACTGGACACTTCATGCTAGCACAACTATCAATAGCCCTCAAGAGTTTCATCTACCTAATTTCACTCGCAAAACTTGGGTCAACCCGTGGTATGGTTTTCAAGTACTTTCCAAAGGTGCCGCACACTAGGATTGACCTTGATCCATTCTGATAACATCAGGAAGTCTTCTTCCTGACAAATCGATGATGATGAGATTCGAACCCATGTCTCATAATCAGAATGCGAACGTTCTAACCATTCGGCCATGTGCCCAATGTATATTGGCCTGACGATTGCATCTAGCATGAAACAGACTGTTGCCTCTAAGTGTTGACTTCTATGTTCACTTTTATATTTACACATGCTCTATCTCTGATATTGAGCACTTTATCCCATAAATATAGCACATTTTAAGACTATATTTCTCCATATATATATATATATATATATATATATATATATATATATATACATACATGCACATACAAAATCCAAAATGTTAGTACTACAACCAGAAAGCCTGCTAGGTGTCCAAAAGAAAACTCAATAGAAAGACACAAAGAAAATACTAACAGCGAATAAGGCAAAAACCAAGAAAAAATATGTTATAGAAGAAAATAGTAAAATGAAATATAAGACAAAAAAAAATGGAGGCATCTACCTAAACACTAATGAAAAGTGCTCTATGCCTAGGTTATCCAGACAAAGCAAAAATGCTCAACATTGTCACACCTCAGAAAGAAACAAATTTGGACCACTACTTAAGTTTCACATTACTGTGATCATCAGGTGAGCAGAACACTTAATGATCACAGTAATGTGAAACTTATGTAGGTATGTATATATTCAAACATTTCTTAAATATTCCCTGGAAGATCTAATTTTTTTTTAGATGTGGAATTACCATTATACGCTTTATTATTTAGGCCACAGTGCTTATCTTAGTTTTATATTCAAAACATTTCATTTGTACACTCTGATGATTGTCTTATATGGAATGTTTAACCAAATTTGGGAGCCACTCTTACTCTGATCTCTACTCAGCACCCTCATCAATATTATTATATTTTATATAATATAAGCTGTGAAGACTATTCTTTTAATGAATATTATATTGCCTTTTTTACCACATGAGGATTGTGTGACACTTACATAAACCACCTTTACATCTACATTAAACTTTTAGCTGCGAACAGCAGTAAAATTTAAGTACTGTTTTTCCATTTATATTTTATGTTTGTTCTGTTTTTGTATATATTTTTTATACCTTATATTGAGCCATGTGTCTGTAGTGTCTACAAATGTTGCCTTTATCTCTATCTATAAAAGGCAGGATGTGTGTGTGTGTGTAACGAATGCACGTCCACAATTTTTGACGGATTTGCACCAAAATTTACATGCACATGCTCCAAGTTAGGGAAAAAGCCAAGACTGACTTTGCATTTCCCAACTCCCATCAATAGTGGAAATAATTGATTTTTTTCATGCTTCTACAGCAGTTTTCATGTAGCTTGCGGCCATTTTCTACTGGCCAGAGTGAGAGCCTATAGTTGGCTGACATGAATAGGCAGGAAGATTCTATTGGCCAGCGTGAGAGTCAACAGCTGACTGACATGAATGTTAACTAGCATGCTAGCATGCAAAAAGAATCGATATCTGCATTCGTCACAAGTGGGAAAAATTTAAATCTGCATGGCACTTTACTCCAATTGGCTCATTCGCTTGCTTAAACTCAACGTTGATTCTCATTCCGCAGAACTGGGTTGGGTGTGAAAAAATATTTGTTGTTAACATTCTTTTTTCATTCGTTTTTTCCAGTTACGAGTCCTTTTTTAAAGCTGATCGTTTTGTGTTCATTTTGTTTAGTTCTTTTTTCGTAACAGATTTAATGTTTAGTATAGAGCTTAGAAAGAATTCACAGTGGAGATAGGCAAGAAGTAAGACATGTAGCAACATCAGCACGGCAGAGCGCACTCCTTTAAAGGCAAGGAAGGGCAAAAATATTTTAAATCAAGTGATAGTGATTGCTGTATGAGTGGTACGATTTTTTAATCAAGCACGGGCAACTCCGGGC